>CM044437.1:100080650-100102085 GCA_024363595.1 Xenopus borealis
AGGGTTCCCTACTCCACAGTACTGCTGACCTTTTCTTCTGTTCTATTTTGCTTTGGCCTCAGGTAACAGAGAGTGGTGACTGTTTTGTCAAGTCATATTGTATAATTAGATAACAGTTTCCTTAAAAATACCTAAATTATTTTGGCACATGACAACATTTTCACAGTCTGCAGATTTTAATTTGGAATATTTTTAAATAAAATGCAGGAGGCGCTGGAGGCCTAACTGTATAGGTTACGCACTCGGAAACGGAGTGCTCTGGGTCAAAATGCATGAAACGTGGCCTCATGAAAGGGTATGCTGACTTCCCTTACAACAAATATTGACATTAAATGGATCTTAATTAATATGCCTGGAGAAAAACACATGCCATGGCACAAAATGGCATACAGCATTAGATTCTATCTTGTAACAGATATGGAATGTTTCAGAAACACAGAGAGAAAAATACCCAAATGCAGACTGTCTGTGCAACTTATAGGAAGAAAACAAATATTTTGTGCATTTTGGTTCATTGGATGAACAGTACAGCAACAACCCAAAGGGGCCAATTTATATATGTTTGTTTCTCATTACCGCAATATACCAAGCATTTCATATGAAACAACCTTTCTGCTCAATGCAGTCAAACACTTTCTGCTGAACTGAACCTCCATCTGTTTTGATAAATATGTTCAATTTGCTTCTCTGACCGTCAGAAAAATGTTAACTGGGAAAAATATATAACTGCTGGGACTTACTCTGATTTTCCCCACTTCTGTATATAGGTATCAGATCAGTTATCCAGAAAGCTACAAATTACAGGAATGTCATTTCCCTTAGACTCCATTTTAGTAAAATAATGCACATTTGGAAAACAAAAAATTTATCTGTAATAATTAAACAACACCTTGTACTTGATCTTAACTAAGATATAATTTGACCTTATTAGAGGCAAAACAATCATGTGGGGTTTGACAAATGTTGAAATAATTTTTGAGTAGACAAACCATGGTAATCTAAATTTTGTAAATATCTCTTATCCGGAAAACCCCAGGTTCTGAGTATTCTGGGTTCTAGGTCCATTCCTGTATTTCATAATTGTGCCCAAAAGCATAAAGCATGATTGTACAGGTATCGGTGCAGTGTACAGCTGGAAACTGGAAACATTACCCCTTTAAAACCAAACACATATGGAATACACAGCCCAGTGGCTTAACTACCAGGGGAGCAGGGGGTGCAATTGCACCAGGGCCCGCTCCCTCTCGGGCCCACCAGAGAGTCTAGGAGAACTCCAATTCATAGGGGGAGAGGCCGATGGGGGGCCCGAGTGCCAAACCTGCACCACGGCCCACCAGCGACTAGTTACGCCACTGACACAGCCTGCATGGCGAATTAACAATTCATTTATGGCTGCACAAAAATCTGTTCAGTCTGCAGCATGCCTCTCAATAAATTGCTAATTAGCCATCAAGCCTGTGTATTCCATACATGTTTGGTTTTAAAGGGCTGAGGTGGCAAACCTACAACATATGCCATATTTAGCACAACGCCCTCACCAATTTAAAGGAATTGTTCAGTATAAAAATTAAAACTGGGTAAATAGATAGGCTATGCAAAATAAAAAAAAAATCCAATATAGTTAGTCAGGCAAAAATGTAATGTGTAAAGGCTGTGGAGTGATGTCTAACAAAACAGAACAGAAAACTACTTCCTGCTTTTCAGCTCTCTTGGTTTCCACTGACTGGTTACCAGACAGTAACCAATCAGTGACTTGAAGGGGCCATGCAGGGCATAACTGTTGCTTTTGAATCTGAGCTAAATGCTGAGGATCAGTTGCAAACTCACTGAACAGTTATGTCCCATATGGCCCGCCTTCAAGTTGCTGACTGACTCAGAGTTAGCGTAGAACTACACGGGTGATTCAGGTCCGGTTTTGGAGGATCTGGTGCTGGGCAACAAGACACATGCGACAGGAACATGGTAAGTAGTGATGGGCAAATCTATCACGTTTCGCCGATACGCGGCGCGTCATTTTTCCCGAGCGGTGCGGTTTTCTTGATGCGCGTCTCGTTTTTGTTTGACACCAGCGAATTTTCGGCAGGCGAATTTTTGCTGCCATTTAGCGAAATCGTGGGAATTCGCCGCAAATCCGCGTCTGGCAAATAAATTCGCCCATCACTAAGGGTAAGTAATAGTAATAGGATGGTGTCACAGGGTTGAGCCGACGCGACATGACTGTCGGATGCAGATGCAGCTTGCAGCATATGCATCCGACAGTCGTGTAGCGTCGGATTAACCCTGTGACACCATCTGACTTCCTAAAACTTACCTTGTTCCTGTCGCATCTGACTTGTTGCATTCGCCTTGTGGCCCAATGTCAGATCCACCAAAAATAGACCTGAATCGTCCGTGTAATTCTACCCTAAGAGAGCTTGAAAGCAGCAAGTAGTGTTTTGGCTATTATGTTAGATGTTCAGTCACTCCAGCCTTTATACATTACATGCTTGGCTAACTAACTATATTAGAAACATTTTTTATTTTGCACAGCCTATCCATTTATCCAGTTTTTATTTTTATACTGAACTGTTCCTTTAAAACCAGCCTCGTATATGGCAGTGCAGAGAGAAGCAACGCCAGAGTCTCAATGTTATACGGGAGATACTAAACTGGCAATCAAAACAACATTTTAAATAAAAGCAACAGGAGTTGTGCTCTTGAATTCTTGTCAACGTCATTTCACGGAAAAAAACTCACTGCTGGAATTTTACAATAAAGACACTTTCGGTTTCTCTTCAGCTGATTTGTTTTAAGACCGTCCCACAACCTGGGCTGTGGCTATTTAAACTTCCTTCATAACAAAAACAGCTGATGGCTGAACAGGATGGCTTTTATTCTCTAATAGAAGAGATTGCAACACATTTTACCCTGATTTTAAAAGTACATTTAAAATAAAGTGCATACAAGGCAATGAAGTTATGAGGACTGGATTACTGACCCTGTGAGCACAAAGAAGATTTTACCTGGGAGCAGCTGAAGAAGAGTTTCACTCTATACAGTATTTGTTTTGTTTTTAAGTGGCGTTTGGATCTGCACCCTGCATCTGTAATGACATACACCACATCTACATTCATTCCAATTACAGGTAATATGTGAATTGTAACTACGTTTATTGCATACTGGCAGCCTTCAAAAAGAGAAAGTGAAACATAATTGTTGGAAGTTAAGTATTATTGATGGATGAATTTATTTGCCGGGAGCGAATTCACAGCTAATTCCGACGATTCGCCGCCCGGCGAATAAATTCGTGAAATATATATATATCACAGCCCTGGTTAAAGGGGTGGCTTACCCTTAAGTAAACGTTTAGTAGGTAATAAAAAGGCATCTTTTCAATTGGCCCTCATTTTTCTTTTTTAAAGGTTTTTGAATTATTTGCCTTCTTCTGAAACTTTTCAGCTTTCAAATACTTCTCTAAAGCTATGAAATTATTATCTCCTATTCATATCCCAGTCACATATTTAAACCAATGCATGGTTGTTTGGACCCTAGCAACCATACTGCTGAATTTGCAAACTGGAGAGCTGCTGAATAATAAGCTAAATAACTCAAAACCCACAAATGAAACAAATGAAAAGCAACTGTAAACTGACTGAGAATATCACTTCCATCATAATAAAAGTTAATGAAAAGGCTAACAACCCCTTTAAAGGGATGATGCATACATGTATTTGTTTAAAGGGAAACTCATGGGAAAGCATTTTTTTTTAAAAAACGCATCAGTTAATAATGCTGCTCCAGTAGACTTCTGCACTGAAATCCATTTCTCAAAAGAGCAAACAGATTTTTTTCTATTCAGTTTTGAAATCTGACATGGGGCTAGCCATTTAGTCAATTTCCCAGCTGCCCCTGGTCATGTGACTTGTGCCAGCACTTTAGGAGGGAACTGCTTTCTGGCAGGCTGTTTTTCCTTCTCAATGTAACTGAATAGTACGCAGTGGGACATAGGTTTTACTATTGAGTGCTGTTCTTAGATCTACCAGGCAGCTGTTATCTCGTGTTAGGGAGCTGTTATCTGGTTACCTTCCCATTGTTCTTTTGTAAGGCTGCTGGGTGGGGGAAAGGGAGGGGGTGATATCACTCCAACTTGCAGTACAGCAGTAAAGAGTGATTGAAGTTTATCAGAGCACAAGTCACATGACTAATAAAGGTTACCCCTCTTAAGCTGAATTTTTTGTCTTGGTGGAATTTCTCTTGCTTGTTTGGAGGCAACTGATTAATTCCTACAGATGGATAGGGCCTTTGCACATTTCTGTGTGCATCTAAGATGTAGGTTGGGTGCATATTAAATGCATAAATTAATTTATTCTCTTCTGCATGGTTGTATCCATATTGTAAAATTAATTAGCATTTTTTATTACAAAACCTGCTGCATTTCAGACTATATATAGTCTATATAAAAACAGAAAGAGGCGTAGATCTTGAGTACATATGCATATTTGGATTCAGCATGTATTTTACTAGAGGTACATTCAATACCCATGTGAAAGGGCCCAAATGCTGTCTGCAGCACGTGCTTCTTCTAGTAGGAATTGCTAACATGCTGTGAATATTTCCTATTAAATAATAGCTAAATAGGAAGAAGCTGTCAGTGTATCATACTGTATATGGAAACCCATACTGTATCTCAATCAGATAAGAAAAATAGAAACACTTGGGGATGGGGTACCCCCCCACCATTGGGTTATCTCATATACATCTATATATAATATAACATTAGAGACCAAGACAACTAGCATTATTTATTATTGATCTATTTCAATTCTTGCCCCCGCTATTTATGTCCCAGTCTGCATTTTTATATATATATATTTTTATAATTTCTGGTTGCCAGGGTCAGTCACCCTAGCAGCAGGACATTAGTTATAATAAAGCCTATTAAAGGCAAATAATCAGCCCAACCCAGCACAATTAACCCCACCTATTGAGACCTTCAATTAGTGTTGCTATAAGGTGTGACTTCCTGCATTTTAAATAGATGAATAATTGTAATACGTACAACCAATCTGAGCATGCATAATTCCAATGTGCTTGGGTTTCAACATGTCACGGACAAAGTGCTGGGATGAAAAAGTTTTGAAGCTGTTCATATGGATTGCAACTTTGGTATCTGCCCTAGTCAATATAATTTAAATAATGATTAAAATTAACATATTCAGGTACGGGACTTGTTATCCAGAATGCATGGGACCTGGGGTTTTCTGGACAATGGATTTTTTTGTAATTTCAATCGTCATACCTTAAGTATACTAGAAAACCATGTTAACATTAAATAATCCCAATTGGCTGGTTCTGCTTCCAATAAGGATTAATTATACTTGGTTTGGATCAAGTACAAACTGCTGTTCTAATATTACAAAGCAAAAGGAAATCCTTTTTAAAAATCTGGATTATTTCATTATAAGGGCCCTTACACACGGGCGTTTTGGACGCACCTCATTTTGTTCAATGAGGTTGTACCCACGAGATGCGTGTAAGCGCTGAATGCAGATTCAGACGCAACATGCTGCATTTTTCCTGCGTTTGGCGCCTACATGCGTTCGTGTGAGTACAGCCCCATTGAAAATAATTGAGTGCGTCTATACCTGCGCTCCCCTGCGGCTGAACGCAGCTAAAAACGCCCGTGTGTAAGGGCCCTAATGGAGTCTATGGGAGACGGCCATTCTGTTCTTAAGAGCTTCCTGGATAATTGGTTTCCATATAATGGATCCCATACCTGTACTAGAATAAAATCTGTTGCTGGTGTGTTGCAAATTTTGCAATGCATAAGAATTAGATTTGATGATGATGATGAGTAATCATTATATGTTGTTTAATTGCTAATTTAGCAGTGGATTAGGAATGGATTTAGGTAGGCATCACCAGTGCTGTTTCTGAGGAAAGAGCTGCCAGAGTCTCCTGTAATGCTACTCCCTTTTGCCAGCTTACCTTTCAGCGGGGAGGCAGCATGAAGCAGAGTTTTACATTTGAACTGTTTTGCGCTATTTTTTTTTTAGAGACCTACATTGTTCAGGGATTAAAGTTTTCCTTTAAAGAATCCAGGAGCGGCTTTTTGCCACCCCTGGAAACCTAACAGTCGCTGTCGCCTGAGGTGATTCATTCAACTCTTCTCATTTGCAGAATGCCCATGGGCATGACATTGGTGGATTTGTGTGGCTTTTGAGTTTGGCAGACTGAACTCTGTATATCTTGCTTTTGGTCTTATTAACTTTATTATGGACATAGAAATGGTCAATAATCCCTTGTACTGCTTGGGTACTTAATTTTGTGACTGCTTGACTTCACAGTGAGATTTGTCTTGCTATTAATAATAGTTTAATAAAATGTCACTCAACCAATTCTTCACCCCTATATGGAAAATCACAAACTCAAATAAAAAAAAAAAATACTTCTGGATTCTTGAAAATGTAAATAAAGCAAGTCATTTACAGGCAATAGAGGAGCTGTTACATACATGGTGTTTGCCTCTGTACCTGCAATTATGGGGTGGTGGATTCATTTGTGTTCATGCCAATGAAGGGCACCATACGTGTAGGAGTTAATTGATCCTTCTCTATTATGGATTTATATCCATGCAAGTGCAAATTAAGTGAGTGCAGATACAATTGGGATAATACTATCACCAAACCTCAAGTACTAAGGCCTCTTGAGTGTGCAGAAAATGTTGTCATCCCAAGCTGTTATTATGGGCGTGTCCGGTGTGCTCAAAACTGTAGTTCAGCAGAAATCGTATAATAAAATTTTATTTATTCAATGAATCAAGTTGGTTTTCTGGTCTGGGGGTTCATCCAAGGCTAAGAGCCCAGACAATATGTTTTATGTCATTCTTTATAGTTACCCTTTAACCTAGGCCTTGTGTCTATGTATAACAAAAATTTTTGTTCTTGGCACATATACCATTCCCTTATCACAGCTGTACTTTTTTTCTTTCATACTAAATAGTTATCAGACGTCTTTATGGAAATTATAAGTTCCCCCAACAAGCATTCACTCTTGCAGATTTAGCTATATTATTGCACAATGATGAAAAAACTGTGCAGTTGACAAAACAAAAACTAAAAAGTCTTTAAATTGCAGTTTTTACCTTCACTCACGTGGCTCCTCTGTTCTAATGCTTGACACATGATTTGCAGCTCTTCAATCAATCTTTGTGCAATATTTCTGTCATATACCATTTCTTTTTTGGCAATGTGTGTTTCTTAATATAAGCTTTTAGAATTTAGCACGTATTCTGATACAGCCGACATGTAACAAAAATACTAATGTAAAATACAAATGCAAAATCCAATAAAGTCATTTATGACAAATCTATCTGCAAAAAACTTAATGGGTTATTCAGTTAGTGCTTACAGTAAGTCCTTTCCAGATGTTAAAGATTAGCTAAATTTGTAATTGGCAAAAATGTTAACTTGCAAAGAATTTACCTTTATTGGCTCTGAAAGATGTGCATCAGACAATCAGAGCATAAGTCTTTGAGTTGCTGATTGATAGATATTAGCTAATAGTCCTGCTGTAAATGGATAATTCTGGAAAAGGGCAAGGAGAGGAGAACATGTATGTCATTGCTAGTACTTTCTAATGTGGGTGGTATTCAGTTCTACTAAACCAAAAGGGAATTTTTTTTAAGCAATAGTTTTTCTGGGTGATTTTTCTTTATTTTTTCTATTTTCTTTACTTTTCTCTTGTTATATCTTGGGACACACCATTTATTAAAAAGTGAGAACCAAATGTCTCTCTACTCAGTGCCTCACTGTCCCTGTTGTCACCCTTTTACTAAAAACTCACTTCACACTTCACTACCTAAAGTGTCAACCCACCATCTCTGATACATTGCACTCCATATCATTGTTGTATCTGTGATTGCAAACCCTTCCAATGTCATATTACAGCTGTTTGGATTAGATGAGTGGTGGAATGTTTTAAATATCCAGTTGTTGTATATAGCATTACCATAGTTAGACTGAGAGGACCTGACCTCAAGGCCCCTGCCACATTTTTCTCTTCCCTCTTCTTCATTTTAACTTCTGACCTCCTGCTGCCACCTATTTTCTATTTCCTCTGCTTTACTCTTGCCCACCTCACCAACACATTTTCTGTGACTTTATTTTCCTTCTGCTCCTATCGCTATTCCATCTTTCTTTCTTTCTACTCCAGTCTGCTGCACTCCTTAGTTGACCTTGGGTGCAGTGGCAGAACTATAGATGAAGCAGGCCCCATGGTCACAGGGTGACCCTGGAGACGGGCCCTAACTGCTTGTTCTGCTTTCTCTACAGCTTTAAGAAATCCCCATGTAAAGAGAGGCTGCAGGGAGGGCTGGGTAGGTGCATGTTGGGCCCCTCTCCAAGATCTTTTGCAGGGAGGCACAATGCGGGGCCCACCAGCACACAGGATTTTTTCTAGCATCCCAGATGTCCAGTCCAACCTGGGCCATTATATACTTTATATAATCTGGATGAATAAAAACCTACTGAAACATGGAAGTTATTAAATTAGACTGCTGTACCATGGTACTTAATGGTAATATACAATTAATCGAAAAACATGGTGTCTATAGCCACACTTTTGGTTTTTATCTGCAAAGTATGAGCCTGAAAGGAAACCTATATGATATAAAATTTGCAGGCAATAATGAACAATACATAGTGCTGGTTTTACCTGAGGCTAAAATTAATATTATCTTCAAAAATACTCCCTTTATTGGAGCTTTTTAAATGTGTATTTGCATGTAAGAGTCATTAGTTTGCTTCCACAGCGCTACGAAATATGTTGGTGCTATATAAATACATGTTAATAATAATACATCACACTGTTAATAACTATAAAGCTAAACTTTTTCTGATCATTTCGAAGGGCAATCCAAATTTGGAACACAGTGGTGTCCAAACTTTTTTTTCAACGAGGGCCAGATTTGGTGAGGTTAAAATGTGTGGGGGGCCGACCATTCAGCCTGACATTCTTTGAACCATTAACATTAAATGTAAATGAACTGTTTTAAGATTTTTTTATTTTTTATTGCAAATGGCATACTTTTCATTGGCTATTGCTAATACCTTCAGCAAACAGGCAGCAGTATAGACCAAGTGACGGATCATTTCACTAATGTACCCATATTTTACTGCTACAACTATGCTTTCTGATAGCACTGTGCTGGTGGGTCACATTATTATTAATTTCATGACAGGCTGCGGGCTGGTGTACATTTGAAAGCGGGCCGCAATTGGCCACAGACCAGACTTTAGACATGCCTGGTGTAACAGACATACTTTTACTGCAATAGTTGGATGTGCAGAACTAAGGGTCAGATTTACTAATGGTTGAATTTCGAAGTGAAAAAACCTTGAAATTCGACCACCAAATTTTATTTGGGCGGGGGGTAATTTTCGAATCTTTCGATTTCGAACTATTTACCCCAAAATCCTTTGATTTCTCAGAACTTAGAAATTTTTTCAGGACAAGTTATAGGAGGACCCCATAGGCTAAAATCGCAATTCAGCAGCTTTAAGCTGGCGAATAGTCGTAGTTGAAGGAGTTTTAAAGGGCTAGTACTTCAAAATACTCCATTTTTCAGTTTGAATTGAATTCTGGGCTATTGGATAATCGAAGTAACCTAAGATTACTTCGAAATTCGAGTTTTAATCTGCCCCTTAGTAAATCTAATTGTGACACAGTTGAAGTAATATGTGAATTAATATCATCTAAATGTATCTACATGTCCAACGCAGACTACTGAATAAATGAAATGGCCATGCATTTCTGTAGCAATAGTCAAAATCCAGAAAAGCTATAAAGTGTCAGTTCTACATTATTACCACCTTTAAATTACGTTTTTGAATATGCTGGAAAGCCTTTAGGAATATTGAACTTCAGTACTTCAAGCCAGATTTTCATAACGTATATTAAAAGTTGTGTTTTTAAAGTGCAGCTTGGCACAGTCAGCGCTGGACATTTCCAATATTCCTTACTGAACACCTGTAGGATATATCCATTGCTAATATAATCAGGGAGCTCCAGGAATAAAATATTATTGGAAGTTATACCAAAAGACCTTTTGCATATGATATGGTAAATGATACCCGGTGAGAGAGAGTTTCATTTCAATGTCATTTTTTTGCAGTGGGTTAAAGATTAATTTTTAAATCTGTTTTCCATTTTGAGCATAGCTCATGCATTTAGCCTATTGTACTATGAGGAAAAAACTGTGTGTTTCAAAGAAGTCTTTCTCCTTCTTTCTGTATCTATTAATCTTATCAATCTTCTTATCTACACTCTCTATCTACACTATCTATCAACACACACACACCGACCGAAATGCTGACATAGTTTTTTTGTTACTTAACAAAATCTTTTAATATTTTATTGAAGCCTGGTGTGCATCAGTTTGTAAAAACTAGAGGATAATTTTGTTATCTGACACCAGGTCATGACTATATGGGGCAGATTTACTAATGGCAGAATTTTTGAAGTGAAAAAAACTTGGCTTTTCAATCAAAAATTGACCTATTTGCGATTTGAATAGGTCCATTTTCGATCGGATAAAAATCGTTCGATCACATCATTCGAATTGAACGATTTTGTGCAAAATCCTTCAAATTTTCTGGACAGCTTTTAGGAACTTCCCCCATAGGCTAAATGGCAATTCAGCAGCTTTAAGGTGGCGAAGTGTCGAAGTCAAAGTATTTTAAATGGCCAGTACCTCAAAAATTCAACTTGAACAATTTTTTAATTTTTACAATTAGAATCCAATTTTGGGCTATTCGATAGTCGAAGTAGCCCAAAATTACTTCAAAATTAGAATTTTTTAAATTCAAATTTTATTCGAATATTCTGTTCGACCCTTGGTAAATGTGCCCCTATATGTATTTTTGCTAAAAAGTGCTGAATTAATTAAGACTGTTATATTTTTATATATAAGATATACTGTTTGCATTACATTCAATTTCTTTTATTTTACTTTGCAGCTCTAACTGTAAGGAAGACGTATGGGAATGAAAAACAAAATTTTGTCCAGTAATCTGCTCGTGTGACCTTGTGAATGCGTTTGTGTGCCCTTGGCTTGTGTTTGTGTGCAGCATGAATTGAATGATCCCTGGGGATGGCCTTTAGTAAATGGCAATTTTCTATTGAGGATTACCCAATGGCACATACTACTAAAAAAGTTAATTTAAAAAAAAAAAAAATGGTTCATTAAGATGAAACAGGGTTTTACATATGGGCTATTATGCTATATATGAGGATGTATTTTTCCTTTAAACCTATTACAAATAATTCAGAAGGGGGTATGACAAGTAGTTGATGTTACTTTGGTGTAAAGTCATTTTGAAAAAGTAAATATGGAGTTAAAGTTTAGTAGGAACATGAGCAATGCCGCAATTTTCCTCATCAGTTATTATTCTCTATGCAACCAAAGCAGTTAGAATGGGAATGCTGTACATAAATTGCACATAAATCTCTAAATACCTCTACAAAGCTTTCTGTTTATAGAATATTCCACTACTTTTAACCTCACTGTTTTAATTGAATGAATTACATTGATCAGTCTCCTCAATGCTATAGAACTGTATGTGTCCTATAAGAACTTCACTTACTAAAGGTCTTGTGAATAATGTAAAAGCTTAACTTTAATCATTTTCACAAGCCCAATAAGTAAGTGAAGTTCTTGTAGGACCTACAGTTCTCTGTCTAAAGTGATTGACGTGGTGATTAGTAGTGATGGGCGAATTTCCGACATTCGCCGACGGCAAAAGTTTCGGCGAAACACTCACGAAAATTTGCTGCGTGTTTTGTTTTGCCGCGTGTTTTGTTTTGCCGCGTGTTTTGTTTTGTTTCGTCGCGCGCCGAGTTCGTCGCACGTCGAGTTCGTCACTTCAAAACAGCACATTCTGTGCAGTGAAAACTATTTTTAAAAATGTTTCATTATTTTAAATAATAATCACAGATGTTTTTAACAATGCAGGGCATGTGTGTATACTAAGTGAAACACGCGTGTAAATTGCTCTTCTCATTGACTCCAATGCTATTCAGCACATTCAGACACAATAAAAAAGATGCCATTTTTTTACAAATTTTTTTTTCACATTTCCATACCTCCCAACATTTTGGAAGTAAAAAGAGGGACAGAATTTTTTTTTTTCCATATGTAGCGCTGCAACATTTTGACCACACCCATTTTTGTGGTCACACCCACTAATTAACATGTTCGTTTTACCAAAGTTGGCAGGTTATGAAAGTCGCTGAAATTTGCCGTGAATTTGCCCCTGGCGAATAAATTCGCCCATCACTAGTGATGATGTAAAAATTAACAGGGTGCCTATATGTGGTGCTGTTAATTTTCTTTTTATGTGTGACAGTAGAGACAGTAGATTGTCCTGAATCTAAGGCTGTGAAATCAATGCCTGCTAAAGAAAGTTTGCTACTTTCTTACTAATACCCATTTTAAAATAGTTTGCCTTTTTTTTTTTTTATCTTTGACCCCTACTGCTTCCACCTCTGGGCTTCAATTTTTAGAAGATTGTGCAATAACACTGCTAGAACCTACCCTTTTCTCTTCTTTTCTCTTCTGCTACATTAGCAGGAAGGTTTTATAATGGAGGATGTCTGTGTAGCTGGGCTAGTGCCTCCAATAGCAATGACCACATAATAAAGCACAAATTGCAGGACACAATATTTTGTGGCCCAAGAGAGCCCTGCCCTTATCAACTGCCTTGACCATCCATTAAGTGGATGCACCTATTGTAGTACTTGTGTGTCATATGGGTGTGCAAATGGGCAATCATGGACCAACCACTTGTGCATCCTCACATGTCAGATTCAATATGTCCCTGCCATCACCCCACTCATTGTCTCACAACTCCCATTTACTTCATACTGAAAATGTAAAATGTTGCCCCTGAAAGCACTAGGTGTGTGATGTCTGTTTTTGTTATCTGCACATTAAATGATATGGCTGAAATCAAGTATATCAGGAAAGCCTGCAGTGGAGTTTTAGTTAGAAAAGTTCTCTCGGAAAAATTCAGTTTTTCTTAACTGTGCCAATGTATGACCAACCCAGCAAAGCAAAGAAGGTTAATTAAAGTGGACTCCAAACACAGTTTTTTTTTTTTTTTTAGTTCTATTTCTTTCTACAATAGAAACCTATAGAATCCGTCATGAAAGAAAAGATTTACAGGGTTAATTGTTTCAGGAGTTCTCAACATTGATACACTGGTGTGATTTTCACAGCCTTAGATTCAGGACAATCATGATCAAAAACAAATTTTTATGACTGAAACAAATAAGCTCAAGTGTCCCTTAGGCTGACACAAGACAATTTCAGTACTGCTATGACAAATCATAAGATGTTGAGATGCTTGTTTGGAAGATAGCTGATTTCAGATCTTTTTCTACATAATGTTCCTCTTTTTGTTTTTTTGTTTTTGTTTTTTTTACCTCAAGTCACACCAAGAAAAGTTCAAATAGTGTTTGTAAGCTATATCATCTCTGAATGAGGAAACAATAGAAAACTGTGTGGTTAACTGTTATGTTGGACTTTAAAGTAGTAGTTCTATTCTAGCATATATAAAATGTTCGCTTCATATACAACTTCTGTGTGTGTGTTCTAATGGTCAGCCTTTCCAACTATGCTGCTTTGATAAAAATCAACAACAACACCATCATCATATCTACATAAAATGGTCTACATTCAGATGTAAAAAGAGGTGGGGAACAACACAAGCATGAAAAATGTTCTTGGGTGGTGCAAGATGAGTACTGTGATTGGCCATATGGTAGTCCCTATGTGGAGGTACACCTAGTTTTTATGCAAATCAAAATTGCTTCCAAGCCAGGAATTAAAAAAATAAGCAGCTGCTTTGAGGTCACTGGGAACAACAACTAAGGGGCTGTTGAGCAACATGTTGCTCACGAGCCACTGGTTTGGGACCACTGTTCTAGATAATTGTAGGTATCGCATTACCTATTTGAGTTAACCAAAATAATATACACATAACTAAACAAACAAAAAAGGGGGGAGTTGTAACATATATTACATCTAAAAATCATAATTTTTAAATCGGGTGGAGAGGAGGGACCTGTAGTGCCTGCACGTTGCTTTCCTCTCCCCTGCAAGGAGGGGAAAGCTGCAAGGGAAATGGGATGAGAAGCTCTGCCTCCTCTGACATCACATATTGACAGGCAGCAGGAGATAGCTACAGTCGGGCTGAGAAAAAGAATAGTATAGGAACAGGAATAGAATAGAATAGCAACGTGCACCCTATTATGCAGCCCTGCCACAGCATGAGTACAAATTCAAATTTTATTTGTCACATACACAACATACATAGTACGACATGTAGTGAAATGCTTGTTGCTGTGCAAAGCCCGACCATAAATATAAGAATTACAGTAAAAAGAAGGTAAAGAGTTTCAACAAGATAATTACTGACATATTTGTGAAGTATATTATTGTTAAAATAAAAGATGTTAAAGTGCATGTGTATTGATGTGATATATTAGATAAATGAGATGAAAGTCCAGTCCTACACTTGGTTCAGGTATCGAGGCGCTTCCTAACCTGCTTTGTGCTAAAGTTCACAATTGGCTCCTTTAGTCTTGCTGACGTTTAGGAGGAGGTTGTTCTCCTGACACCAATTCTCTAGGTTCATTCTCTCCTCCAGGTAGGTCTTCTCAGAGTTGTCAGAGATCAGGCCAACCACAACAGTGTTGTTGGCAAACTTGACAATGGAGGTGGTGTCTGATGTGGCTACACAGTCATAAGTATACAGTGAGTACAGAAGGGGGCTTAAAACACAGCCCTGAGGCTCTCCAGTACTGAGTGAAATGGGAGGGAGAGATGTGTTCCCCCACCCTCCCTTGATTGGGGTCTGACTGTGAGAAAATTGAGGATCCACTGACACAGTGAAGAGCAGAGTCCTAGATCCATCAACTTAGTGTAGAGATTTGAGGGAATTATTGTGTTGAATGCTGAACTATAATCTATGAACAGCATCCTAACGTAATTCCCTCTGCCTATGTCTAGGTGACTCAGGGAAATGTGTAGCAGGTGTGATATGGCATCGCATGTGGACTGATTTGTCCAGTATGCAAACTGTAATGGGTCAATGGTGGCAGGAAGTGTGGAAGTGATGAAATCTCTGACTAGTAGCTCAAGACACTTCATCACTAAAGTCTGTGCTACTTGACGGTAATCATTGAGACAAGTTTGCTGTTTTTTCAGAACAGTAACAACTGCTTGGGCAAGGGAGAGGTTGTAGATCAATGAACACCGGTGCTAGCTGGTCAGTGTAGACTCTTAGGACTCAACCTGGGATTGCGGCTGGTCCTGCTGCTTTCCTGGAGCTCACCCTCCTGAAGCGTTCCTCACAGCATGCTCCATGATGTCAAAAGCTTTGTCTTCATTGATGCACTCCGTATGCATGCAACTGTTTGTTGTGTTTTTTGCTGCAGCATCAAATCGAGCATAAAACGTGCTTAGCTCGTCAGCCAGTGAAGCATCAGCATTCATCATCAAAGAGGCTGGTTGTTTAGTTGGTTATTGTCTGCAGTCCCTTTAGGCTCCTAGAGTCACACTATTGTAGCTGTGAACTTAGTTTTTCCCCATAGCTCCGCTTTCAGATGAGTCCTGCTTTGTAGGCAGAGGTATGCGATCTCAGAGCATTGCGGATGTTTTTATCCACCCACGACTTCTGATTCGGAGACGTTGAGGTGATGGTTCTTTCCACTGTATCATCCATCAGTTTCCTGATAAATCCCACAACCACTTCCGTAAACATGTCATTGTCCTTCATCTGAGCTGTGCTGAAACATGTCCCAGTCTGCATCCTCCAGCGAATCCTGCAGCACATCCACTGATTGGTCAGTCCTCCCTTGTGACTGATGTTTTCTTGCTTTAGCCTTTGTTTGTAAACCGGCATAAGGAAAATGGCAGCGTGGTCCAATTATTTCCAAATGATGGCAGACCCTAGCACCCCCCCCAAAGACCCAAAAAGCACCTGCAATGTTACTGCACCAGGGCCACCATCAGGGGGGCACAGCACCACCAATGTGGTGTGTGTGTGTTTTTGTTTTCTCCTATGGCCCCTGACCACCAATGTTTTTTTAAAAACTTTTGTGGGGGCCCTGACCACCAATTAAAAAAAAAAAAAAAAAAAAAAAATTATGGGGGACCTTGGCCACCAATGTTTTCTTAGAAACTTTTGAGGGGACCGTTGACACCAATGTGTTTTTTTTTTTTTTATTTATTTTTTTAACTTATAGGGGGCCCTGGCCACCTTTGATGTATGTATGCACTATTTACTGTGTGCAATCAGTGACTTGAGGCCACATGGGTCATAACTGTTGCTTTTGAATCTGAGCTGAATGCTGAGGATCAATTGCAAACTCACCGGACAGTTATGTTCCATGTGGCCCCCCTTCAAGTCGCTGACTAACTCAAAGTTAAAGAGCTGAAAAGCAGGAAGTTGGATTCTGGCTATTCTATTAGAAATCCAGTCACTCCAACCTTTATACATTACATTTTTGATTAACTAACTATATTAGAAACCATTTTTTTTATTTTGCACAGCCTATCTATTTATCCAGTTTTCATTTTTACACTGAACTGTCACCTGGGCTGTAATCCATGGCAACCAATTAGATGTTTGCTTTTACCATTCAACCTTCAGCTGACTGAAAAGAGCTAATCACTGAGTGGTTGCTATGAGCAATTTTTTTCACCAGCCATGGATTCACCATGAAATTCTACATTTTGCAATTTGCAGATTTTTTGCGACTGCGGGAAAGATTTGCTATGTAAAAAAAGTTGCCAAGACAAAATTGTTGCTGAGATAAAAATGTTGCACATTGACTTTAATGCATTTGGACAAAAAAGTTGGCGTCAAACGTTGCCACAAGAAAGAAAACTCCCGTTTGCACTGTTTTTATAAATGACCCCAACTAGTGTATTCCGTTTTATGAAGCGCCAATAAATGTTCTATTTTTGAATTGTGGGAGGAAATTGGGGTGCCAGAAGGAAACAAATGCAAATATGGGAAGAATGAACAAACTCCGTGAAGAATGTAGTTAGTTTGATGGCAAACCACACCTTTAGGATATTATTTTACTCCCCATGGTTACATAATTGTAAAAGTAATGCAATCTATAAATACATGAAACAAATAAATTTTTCACTGAAACATGATGATATCCTGGTATTTCCGAAATTGAAATGTTGAAAATATTTTAATAATTCGATAGGTTGCCGGTAGGCTTTGGTTACCTTGTAAATCTATTCCCTAAGCCTTAAGTATGCCATAGGAAACAATGGAATTTAACTGCTCAAAGATGAACAGTTTCTGAAGTCAGACATTTAGGGGCAGATTTACTAAATTCGTGTGAAGGATTCGAAGTATTTTCGGCCATCGAATATGAAATATCCGGTCGCATCAAATAGATCGAAGAAATATCCCATAGGGGATTTTTTTTTTAAAGTTTTCGTATCGAATATTATTCGTACGCTGCGAATATTCAATTCGTACAAATTTTTGTGCAAAAACGTTCGATCGTTCAATTTTGGCGACTATTCAAAAAGTGCTCAAAACTCGAATTTGAGGGCTAAAAGACATCGACAATTGGACCCTTAGTAAATCTGCCCCTAAGTGTGGAGAGGGTTGTTTTGATAAGAGTAATTGTTAAAGGACCAGTAACATCAAAAAATTAAATTGTTTTAAAGTAATAAAAATATAATGCAGTGTTGCCCTGCACTGGTAAAACTGCCAGTGTTTGCTTCAGAAACTCTACAATTGTTTATATAAATAAGCTGCTGTGTAGCCATGAGGGCAGCCATTCAAAGGAGAAAAGGCTCAAGTTACACAGCAGATAGCAGATAAGCTCTGTAGAACATAATGTTATCTGTTATCCATTACTTATCCTATGCCATATAGCTGTTTTTCAATTTCTGCCATTGCTGCAGCTTGTTTATATGAACTATAGTAGTGTTTCTGAAGCAAACAGATCAGTTTTAACAGCGCAGGGCAACACTACATGATATTTTCTTTACTTTAAAACACTTTCATTTTTTGGTGTTACTGTCCCTTTAACAAAAATCTGACAATGTCAAGAAAAGGTTAGTCAATGTTAACATGCCAGGAAATTGAAAGGAATCCCAATTCAAACTGTAATAAATTTCCCCCATGGTTTATCTACTGTTAAAATTAGTGAAAATGTTTTCCTTCCCAGGATACCTACTGTATCTTATTTATGCATTCAATTTTTGTCTCTCAATGTATTTCTTTTATAATTTGTTCTTGTGTGCTAAACCCTATCATTAATTTATTAATCTAAAGATACAACAATCTTATGTAACCAATCGGAGGCTGAAATTCTTCAGTATTTCTATTAAATTTGGCAGTTCCAAGTTGCATGGTGAGATTTAACAGACTTCAACATAAAGGTTGACGTTAATAGAATTGCTGCAAGAAAGATATTTAGGCACCTGGATTTTGTTCTTCACACATCGCACTCGTGTTCAGAATCTCTCAGATAAAGGTTCAGGGTACAATGGTTTGCTCTATTACTTTAACCGTATCCCACAGGAATATTTTAAATAACATATCTAATTACATATTATCAAGGCTAAAAAGGAAGATGCACTCAGATTTTTTTTTCTTCATAAGATTAAAACCATATTTATGTGTTTTAAGTATTTGCACATGTCATATCAGCACATGATGGCTTCTCAACTTTTTCCATTCAACACCAGGAACCAGTTTCAATATGTTTTCAATTTCAGGTTGTGGTATTTTCATTTTAAGATTTTTTTTTTTTTTAATTAGTTAAACCAAATGTTTTGTCTGTAATGAGTAACTGATGAGTCCTATTACTCTTATTAATCTATTTAACTAGACTTGAAAGAATGTTTTATCTGTCGGGAAGAAGAACAAAATGGACAGGATGAGCTCCACCACTTCTGTGACTGCAAAGATCTAATTGCACATCAGAATTGTCTATTAAAATGGATACAAAAGGTATGATGGTGACGAGAGTCTGATTTTTAGGTAATGCTTCATGTTTGGAATGTTATTTTTATATAAATGGTAAATGAGTGCAGTGGTGTACCTAGGTGCCCCCTACATTTCTAGAGGTTGATCTGTTTTACCAAAATTTATTGACATTTTATATGAATTAGGGCCTCATCTGGCCCCTATACTTCAGCTTCCTCTGTGGCTCTACCCCTGAATGAGTGTATTATTGAGACTGAATTGTGTTTACAATTAGGGCAGACTCACATAAAATTTTCATATTAAACAGTGAGATCTTCAAATAAAGTTCCCACATTAACATACTCCAAATTCAGTTGGACAACTACAGTAAAAACTCAGTTTTACATCCACTGATTTTAAGTTTTCCTTCTTTTTACTTTTAGGGGTTTTACAACAGTTTTATGCTCCCTTGAAAAATTCAAAACTGGGGTTCTACTGTAGTTCCAATGACTTTTGGAATACTTAATTACTACCAAAAAAACTGAATGTGTCCTTTCCCCTCTCCAGTACTCCGATATTGTATTGAAAACTAAACAAGTGGCACAAACATTAAAATGACAGATGTAATGCTTGCATAAAGTGATCAGCACATTTTTTCCCTACAACTGTCTTGTGTCATTCTTACAGTACTTCAGCAATCTAGTCCCTTTATTAAGTTGATTTTGGTAAAGTACACCCTAACAAAAAGTTAGATACTGACATTAAAAACTACTCTTCAATATATGTACTTATAGGTCATGTTGATCATTCTTGATCATTCTTTCCTGCTTTTGTAAGTAATGGTTACTTGAATCTGACTGTGTTACCAGCCCAACTGTCCCTCTCATCCTGAATTTGTAATACTAAAAGATTACTGCTGCACAAAAATGGCCACCTCAACACTTTGGGGCAAATTTACTATTATTCCCAAAAAAATATTCATTTTTCCTCTATTTGATTAGCATTCGATTTTTGAATGCTAATCGAATAGTTTTAGGCTACCCTTTTATTCGATCTTCGATCATTCGACGATCGAATAACGATCATTCGATCATTTGAATGAATTATTCGATCATTCGAATGATTCGAACGATCGAAGACTTCGATCGTACAAATCGTATTCGATCAGGACTTAGCCTCAGAAGCCTATGGGAGGGTTCCCATAGGCTTCTATTACATTTCGGTAGGTTCAATATGGCGAAGTAGGCAGTCGAATAATTTTAAAATTTTAAGTTTTTCTATGATCGAATATTCGATCATTTGAATCTATTCGATCATTTGCTATTCGATGATCGAATAAGCTTTTTTTGCATATTCGACCAATCGAATTAATCCTACGATTGGTATTCGATCGAACTTCGATCTATTCACGTGAATTTAGTAAATCGCCCCTTAGTGTTATGAGATTGATAATGTAAACCCATTGGGCAAATCATTTTGTGGCAAAACTACAAATAGAATGCATGCAGAGGTAATATTATGATAGGTGTTAAAAATGGTTTATTTCAGATGTCCATAGTATATCTTTAATTATGCTTTTTATTTATTTGCAATCCTATATACACTACTTCTGGCAGTTGTTGGAATTTATAACCTGTCCATTTACTGCAGCTGCTTACTCTTAATTTCATTCTTTTGGTTTTGCCTTTAATAATGTAAAATAAATGGTAGCTTTCGGTTTCCAACAATCCAACTTTTGCCATAGTGTTGCTCTGCTGGACAGATAATTTGGAGAAAATCTTATTTTGACTTTTCCCATGCACCCTATACATTTCTTATATCTGCAATAACTACTTTGTTCACTTATGGAGTGTGGTTGTATAGCAGATCTGCTTTCTGAACATAGTGTTTTTTTTTTGTTTTTTTTTCTACTGAAGGCCTTGGAGTGCCATTCAGCCTTCTAGTGTCGGTTTCATACAAGCAGCAGCTGTTTAACAGATAAGGGGAGAATAAGCAGGTGCACAGGTTAAAATTCTGATTCTTTATACTGTTTTAGCCATGGGTCCATGTGCATCCAACCTGCAGCTAATGTTAAGCTGAACTCTAGCATTATTATTATCATGTATTTGTGCTTCTACAAATAAATTGCATGAATTGCATACACAGAACATAGTTATATACATAATGACCAGTACTAGTACAAAATTTTAGGAAGGCCCAGTGCAAAACAGCTTACAAACTAAAAGAACAAGGTAATGAGACACAAGGTGTGGGAGTGCGCAAGACCAAAAATAAGCAATATGAATTATATTAAAGTTGAACTTTTATTCTACAGACCTAGATCTCCTTTAATAATGGATTTTTTGATACATGTGTAGTGATGGGCAAATCTGTGCTGTTTTGCTTTGCTAAAAAACATGCAAAAAACATTGAAGTCAATTTTATGCGTGACTTTTTTTTTTTT
>CM044437.1:100106331-100119850 GCA_024363595.1 Xenopus borealis
TTTTTTTTTTTTTTTTTTTTTTAAAACTGCCAAATAATTAGTGTTATGGATTACATGACCCCAAGAGCGGATAATTCATGATAACAATTTGCCTTGATTTAGGTTAACAGTATTCTGTTTCAGGGAAAGACTTAATTTTATTTAACATATCAATAGATAACTTTCCCTTTCCACACACACAGAGTTCTATATTTAGGCACAAGCTTTCATACCGGCTATGAGTTCTTTGAGAGAAAAAGGACAAAACTTATTAAATTTTACATTTAATATTACAAAAGTAAACAGTGTCTATGTCCAAAGAGACTACCAAAAAGAAAACGTGAAGTTGCAAACGATTAATAAGGATTGAAAAATAAACTTTTTAAAGGGGAACTAAAGTTTAATATAGACTGATAGTAATTATGTATTTTGTATACTTAACATAAATATGAACTTACTGCACCTAGTGATTTATGCTTTCAAAGATGGCCAAAGGGGTTCACCATTTTGTAACTTTGTTAAACATCTTTGCAAGACCATGCACATGCTCAGTGTGGTCCCGGCTTCAGTTGGTGGTTTAAGCTTAGGGATCATCATAAATTATCAAAACCGCACAAGCCAAATAATATCTGCTAGAAGCCGATACAGCAACACTGATTAATAATCAAAATATGCAGACTGCACTCCTGTGTAGGCTTTTATAGTTTTTGTATTGTTTACTGCAAACTTTCTTCTACTCTGCAGAACCAGTGGCTGCAGAAAAACAATCCTTCAAGGAGTGTCCCAGTTTATATATTTAAATCTGGCTGCATAATCTTTGTCCCTGCTGCTGGAAACATTAAAGGGACTGCAAAGGCAAAAATACAATAAGAATCTCTACACAGTCGCCGACTGCTCTACAGGGAACTGCGGAGTTCTTCATGGCTGGGAAGTAAGGCAGGTGGTTGCCCCCTGCTGTTCATAAATGATTGTTTCCCTGCAGAGCAGTTGGGGACCATCCACAGCAGTCAGAGCAAGTAAATGAAGGTAGAAATTCACTGCATACATTCAGGTTTCTTAAATAAATTGTACACATTTTTTAATTAAAGTATATTGGAGATCTTTTTCATTAAAGAAAGTGAAAATAGGATTTTATTGTTTTGCCTTCCCCTTTAAGTACGCTACCCAGAGGCAAGTTTTGAAACTGGGCATACAGTTGATAAATATGAAGCCTCCTGGCATGACAATAGGTATGTATCTGTCACCTACTTATGGTCAGCTGGGACATTCCCTCATTACCTTAAGCATGAAGTAGAAGTTCCCAGGACATGCTATTTACGACTCTCTGTAGAGCCAGTACTTATTATAATGTAAATATGGACATGCTGTGATCCATTTGTTGGTTGTCCCATATTCCAGCCCTGCAGACCCCATCCTTCCTAACTAACGGGGAAAATGGTGGCCCTGTTCATTAGGAACCATGCAATCGCCTCATAAGAAATATGGATGTATGCTGATGTGAACCCTAGATTACAGGAGATATTGATGCTTTCTTATAATTATCTACTTTTTCATAGCTGCCATCCCTGCAGGTTCACAGCTCATTTTTGGTCAGCAGATCAAAGAACCAATTGTCTTGAATCATCCTATATACCAGCAATTGTGACCCCTTTCCCCAGCCCCCTGTGGAATTATGTGGCCAGCAACAATCCAGGCTCTGGATTTAGATCTGCACTTTTAGGCATACCAACAGAGTTTTCCACATGTTGAGTTGAGACTTTCCTTAGGAGAAGGCATTCACTGTTAGTTTCTTGGTTGCCATGTGCCCTTAAATTGATGTTCATCCATGTCGCTAGGGCCAGCCTGTGCCTTGTTAGTATTCGATTGAATCCCTTTCCTATTAACCGTGGTTTACTTCCTGCCTTGGCTCTAAATGCATTTTGCCTCCTCAAAAACTGTTTTGACTCCCTTATTGCTGATGTTTTGCTTGTTTGTCTTCTATAATGGGTTTTGTTGTAGATGCCACCATAGAAAGTCCAGAGTAGGGCAAAATTGAATGGGAGTGAAAATGAGGTTTCCTTTCCTGAAGGGAAGGGAGTGTTTGACTCTTTCACTGTCTTTCACTCGGCTAATCTGCAATACGACACACTTACTACTTTATTAATTGGGTTACACACATATATAGCTCTGTGCTCTGGATCTAAGCAGGACTGGACTGAGAATTAAAATAGGCCCTGGCATTTCAGGTACACAAGAGGCCCATCAGCCCACATGGAGGCCCAAAGAGCCCCCACCAGCCCACTAAATACTGACTTTATATGGGACCTTATAGCAGCCCCTCTGGCATTTGCCCTAACCCACAAATGGCCAGTCCGGGCCTGGATCTAAGCCTCGATTTCCTATGGTGTTCCGTCCAGACACCCTTGATACTGTTTCCAAAAATAATAAGTTATGGAAATCACAGGCTGACAGCAGAATAACTGCTACTTAGTGCTTTATTGTGCGTCCACACAACATGTTTCGGGCATTACTACTTTAATATGTCTTTCACCACATGCATGTGTAACAATTGTTGGCGTATTGGGTGAGATGATTTAGAGTAATTTGTTATACACTTCTCAAGTGGATGGTGGAAACTCTGTAGGTATTAAGCTGTCCATTAAGAAAATCCTCCCATTCCTCCAAAATCAGCTGTCCGTCAGATTGGTATGTAATTAAAAGTTATCCCTGCCCCAGTAACCATTCTATTGAATACATCTACTGATTTTTTTTCTTTTTTTCTTTCTAAATTTTGTTCAGTGAAGCTTCCATTTGATGCTGTGGATTTCCTTCCCTATCATTTAGCAAAAGTTATTGTCCATAGTATTGCAGGTGTTTGCTATGATCATTTGCCAGGACAGATCCATGAAAGCTTTCTTTAGAGAGGATAGACTATTTCCTCCTCATCAGATGGGCATCCATTAATTATAATGAATAGAGGGGCAAATAATAGATTGTCTGGGCTCTACAATGAATGATACCTAAAATACCATTGTTCTGAATGTTCTAGGTTTTTTTTTTTTGATCCTTTCAGAATTCTTTTAGTTTTTCCATGTTTTAATTTAAAAATCCAGCCAATCACAGCTATACAAAAAAATGTTGCGTGCAGCATATAAAATATACTGTGTAAAACATTACATAATGCATCTATCCATCCATCCATCCATGCACTGGTGCACTCCAAACCATTGTCATCTGCCTGGGTGCTGGTACAAAAAATTCATATATTCGCAAAACACACCGCACTACCAGGACTCATTTCAAAGTGAAAAAAATTGATGTTTATTCTCTCAACGTTTCGGCATCCCAACTGGAGCCGTCCTCAGGAGAAATAGAGTGTAATACAATAGTGAATCTCGTTTAAATAGGTAACATTTTGGCGCCAAAGCAGCCCCTGTGATGTCATCACCCTGTGCCAGAGTGTCAAAACACATATTAGTCATGTGATTAGTTACTATATACCCATCGTGCATGATATATATTAAAATTATCATAAAAATGTGTGAATACATAGTATGTTTCCAAACCGCTATATAAAACATTCTGCGTGAAATTAAAATTGCTGTTAAAGTGGAGGATCGTGCCCCCAGGCAACAAACCTTTACTTTTTCATATAACCTATGCCAATCACAGCTATACAAAAAAATGTTGCGTGCAGCATATAAAATATACTGTGTAAAACATTACATAATGCAAAATATATATATATGTGTATATATATATAGATATAGATATAGATATAGATATAGATGCAGTAAAAGGGGTAACCCCAACAAAGTGTGCCAAATGTTTTGTAGTTTCCTAGTGACCAAACGGCGATGATCCCACCAGTCATGATTAATGTTGGTGGGAAACCTTTGGGTTGCTCCACTGTGTTCAGTGACCATATAGGAATGAGTGCCCCCTCGCTGTATAAGGTGTGGAAGGGGCCTAGACCTTGTCTCTTGAAACGCTATTGACTAAGATAAGTAGAAACAAACAAAAAATACTCTGTGGGAAAAAAACCTATTTGTGGAGATAAAGCAACAGAAGATTAATATTAAATTTAATCTGAAGAATGTTGTTAATTAGACCAGTTGCCTCAAGCTTGAGAAAGTGGACTGAGACTTTAACCCCTTGGATCCCCCTAATGAACCTCAATTGACAGCATTTATATTGGTTTTTAATATGTTTACACAAATTTATAGAAGACTTAAGGTATGAAGATCCAAATTTTGGAAAGATGTCCTCTGGAAAACCCCAGGTCCCAAGCATTCTGGATAACTGGTCTCATATTGTACCTGGATGAAAGCATAGTGTTGATTAAATTGCAAATGATTTGTAGTGAAATAAACCTTTTGCCAGAGATATTTCTAAAAGTATAGTTTAGGACCTCATTCTAATTCGGCCAGCCTTCACACCAATGTGGTGGCTTATCCTGAGAGGCTTGCCAATTTTATGATCATAATTTTGTAACTAAAATTAAAATATATGTACAGATACTAAATACTAACAGAACAGGGAATTTTCACTGATCAATCCCTCTCTGTTTTGTATGTTTGTAGGTAATAGCTAGATCAGTTGCACTTCCATTTACTTGTATAATTACAAAACCACTTCACAGGAACTTGAAGGCAATGAGAACCCCTTCTTAAAGGGATCCTGTAATGGGAAAAACAAATATTTTTTCAAAATGCATCAGTTAATAGTGCTCTTCCAGAAGAATTCTGCATTGAAATACATTTCTCAAAAGAGCTAACAGATTTTTTTTATATTTCATTTTGAAATCTGACATGGGGCTAGACATAATGTCAATTTCCCAGCTGCCCCAAGTCATGTGACTTGTGCTCTGATAAAACTCAATCACCCTCAGCAGCCTAATAGAACAATGGGAAGGTAACCAGATAATAGCTCCCTGACACAAGATAACAGCTGCCTGGTAGATCTAAGAACAGAACACAATAGTAAAAACCCATGTCCCACTGCGTACTATTCAGTTGCATTGAGAAGGAAAAAAAAACAGCCTGCCAGAAAGCAGTTCCCTCCTAAAGTGCTGGCACAAGTCGCATAACTGGGGCAGCTGGGAAATTGACAAAATGGCTAGCCCCATGTCAGATTTCAAAACTGAATATAAAAAAATCTATTTTCTCTTTTGAGAAATGGATTTCAGTGCAGAAGTCTACTGGAGCAGCAATATTAACTGATGCATTTTGAAAAAAAAAACATGTTTTCCCATGACAGTTTCCCTTTAATGATGCCATCACCTATTCATACCTGGAACTAAGTTGGGTTTGTGTCAAAGAAGCATCACCCTGTGATTTATTGGAATTAATTTCGGAAATATATTATGGGAACACGTTTAGACTCTTCTGCATTGTAATTTGTTTATCATATGATTTTTTTTTTTTTTTTTTTTAACTCTGCTCTTACGAATATTGTATGTTGGAGCAGTTGGGCCACTGACTAATCCTGACCTAAGAATTTCTCTCTCCCCAAACATGTGATCCCCCTTCTATGGGTGCTTTTTTAAATGACCCATATAAAATTGAATTAGGGTATTGAACTGCCATGGCTCCAAGTACTGCAGGGAACCAGGAAGAACTTTCTTTCCGTACTACTTCAGACAAGCTTTTATCACCAAACAGGGAAGATAAACTGCATCTACTTGAGAGGACATTCAAATTATCATGCTGGCATTAAATTGCCCTTTATATTTATAGCTTTAGGAAAGTTCATAATCTAAGCCTTGCCTTGCCAGTTAATTCCTTGCTAATGAACATTTTACAAGTGAGACTCAAATGGTGCTTTCTCTTTCCTAAATCTTTTCTTGGTTGTATATTACATTTGCCATCAAATGCAATCTTTTACTCTCGTTTAATTTCTTCTTTGCTGCACAGCAGCTGCAATTTCAGGTTTAGTTTAGTCACTGCAAGGAATTTACTTGTGTAACCTCAAACACAACATAAAGATCATTGTGGTTATGAGGCACAAAAAGAATTGAGACAAAAACACATATTCCTTTGATAAATTGTAATTTAGGTCTCTGAATGATCTTTTCCCAGATATTAGCTGTACTGAAGATAGCCGTAGCACGTAATCAATTTCATTGTGTTATTTTAGTTATGAAGCAATTACCTGAATATTTAAGCTGAGCAATCCCAAAGGCAAGTGTGATTAATAGCCAGTCCTTTTAAAAGGCAAGGAGTAATTGTTGCTGCAGGTGATACTAGGCCATGACCCTGAATCTGCTTCAGTGAAAGTCAAAAGATTTGTTTAAGGGCCCTTACACACGGGCGTTTTTACTTGCGCTCCCCTGCGTTGCGTTTGGCTACGTTCAGCCGCAGGGGAGCGCAGGTATAGACGCACTCAATTATTTTCAATGGGGCTGTACTCACACAAACGCATGTAGGCACCAAATGCAGGAAAAATGCAGCATGTTGCGTCTGAACCTGCGTTCGGCGCTTACACGCGTCTCGTGGGTACAACCTCATTGAAAAGAATGAGGTGCGTCTAGACCTGCGCTCCCCTGCGGCTGAATGCAGCCAAACGCAACGCAGGGGAGCGCAGCTCCAAAATGCCCGTGTGTACGGGCCCTTACTTGTGTACATTTGTGGGTAAAAACTTATTCTACCCCCTAATTCAAGGAAGTTGATTGTTTAAATTAACACTGTCCAATTTTACATTGTATCCATTTTGTAAGGCTTTTTTTTTTTTTCCAATAAAAATAATGGTCTGAAGAAAACAGATATAAATATCATGTTAGGTAAAGTAATGCTGATTCATGTAATTATATGCTTTATTTATTCAGCTGCATTCCATATCTCTGACTGGGCTTTATTTTACAGAACAGGACATCACAGGTGCACTGTTTAATTTAAATCCAGGATTTTAGCTTGAAAAAATACTTTCAAGATTTATATTTATAATTTCTGTGTTTACCAGGCATAAATTGCTGCAAAATCCCCAATAGGTATTTTCATAGTTTCTGATACTGATATCAATCAATGCTAATATTAATAAAGCTAGTGCATTTATGGCATCTCAAATGGGGCTAGAATATTCTGCTAACGATACACATGCCTTTATCCTTCAAATGGCACACTTTGGGTCCTTTATCGCATTTGTATTTGTATTTTATTCAGCAAATAAAGAAAATAGGGCTGAATAAAATACTACACAAAAATGTGGTTCCTGTTGACAGGTTTTATACCCACAATGCCTTTTCCCCCTCAGAATTGAAGTATAAAAGATGGTGTGACAACATAGAATATACTGCAGTTTGAATGAAATTTACCAATGCATGGGGTAAATTTGCATCAATGATTGTAAATTGCACCCAAACTGTTGCAAAGCGTCCAACAATTGCATGCAATTTACTAACTGTGTGTGTGTAGGCAATGCCTCCTTTTGGTATATGTTAATTCCAGAGATCCTTATTTATTTTTATTTATCCTCCATTCCAACAGTTTCTAACATCTGAAGCTTGCATTATTTTATCTCTTGCTGCAATCCTAACTCTCGACCCTTGAATCTTGTCTTTTCAGGGCTTCTTCAACTTCTCCCTTAGGGTGGTGGCACACTTGAGGGCACAATTACTAAAGGTCGACGTGAAAATTTTAATAAAATTAAAATTTTTAAAAATCAAATTTCAAAGTAATTTTGTGCTACTTCGACTAATAGCCCAAAATTAGAATTGAAAAAAATAGAATTTTCAAATTTTGAAGTACTTGCCCTTTAAAAATCCTTCAACTATTTGCCAGCTTAAAGCTGCCGCATTGCCAGTTTATCCTATGGGGAACCTCATAGAACCTGTCCAGAAATCCAAGAATTAAAAGGATCTTGCAGAGAATCGTTAGATTAAATCGAACACTTTTTTTTTTCGATTGAAAATGGACCTATTCGATCAAAATAGGTCAATTATTCGAACGAAAAAGCCCTTTAAAAAATTCTTTGAGGGTCAAATTTGAAATTTTTTTACTTCTAAAATTCGGCCCTTAGTAAATCTGCCCCTTAGTGTTCCAGAGAGATGAGTTTCCCAGCAACAAATCTCCTTTTGCTTCCTCCCGCCGGCAAGAATGTGAAATGCCAGGGGCATGGCACTTGGATCACTTCATTTTCCAAAGTCTTGGGAAAACCGATTCGCATGTATAAAGGAACTGCTCGGTTGCATGACTGCCAACTAGTCTTATAGTGCATGGTGCCATGTGTGCCTACAACAGAATAGGCACAGACTTGCCATTCTAAAATATAAAATGGCTATCCAATAATCCCCTCAACTGATTGACAAACGTATTTATCAAGTAACCTGAAGAAACATTTGCTCTGATCCAGTAAATCATGGCAGAAGTCATGCTGAATTTATTATTCGAACTACACAGAGCTAATTGGTTTCTGTGGGTTACTGATCCAGAGCAAACCTCTACCCAGGTGCTAGATTGTCAAGATTATAGAAATTACTCTCTTGTCTCTTACTTCTCTGGAATGCCACTTATCATTATTCATTTTTTTTTTTTTTTTTTTTTTTTTTGTAATACACCTGTTTGTTATAACCTTATTGTAAAGTACTGTGTAACTTGCCAAACCTATATAAATAAACTACGAAGATGAATTTTTACAACGTTATACAATTAATGAAAGGTAGTCCAGATGTCTAGTATGAGCGATGGATATCTTGAAACCAAAGTTTTGAACTGTCTTGAGGTCACAGATAATTATCCTCTTTGGTTGCAGTTGTTCATGAAGTAGTTTTTTTTATTTTTAATCTTTATTTTAAAAAAAAGTGTAAACCATAAGGAAGGGGGAGGGGGTCGACTTGCATATTCTATCTGAGGGGATCACGCTACATTAAATTCCAAACAAATTTGTTTGTTTTAAAATTAGGTTCTTCTTTTCACATTTAGAAATTGTGCGGATATTAAGGTCAAATATATTTTTATATATTTCATTCAATAAATATATACAAAGCTAAATTCCAGCATATATAAACATTGGGGTGATCTCAAAAAATTATTGTATGCCAATTTACTGTTTGAAGGCAAAGCATCTAGTTGGATTGAAACCCAGCAAAAACAAAAGAAAAGGGAAAAGCAAAGGCCTCCCCTGCAGGTCCTTTACCCATTAATCACTGGGTATGAAAAGTCAGGACTGGATAAATGTTTGCTTTGATTGTTCCACCTGCAGCTGGCTGAAAAAAGCCATTTTCTGATTGGTTGATATGGACCACTTTGCCAAGTCTTTATAAATAAGTCCCATTGTCCTTCAGTTGATGTGCTGTTAGTAAAGGTATGAACAATCTTTGTATGCATTTTACGTATAACCATCCAGAGAATTTTTTGAATCAATCGAACCTTCAGAAGTTTTGTAAACACTTTAGCCACTTCCCGCCTACTCTGCATCTGCTAAAGTGAGTTACATGAGCAAAAGTCAATTGCAACTGATTCATTAATGCTTATAAATAAATATCTACTGATGCTGCTTTTGTGTCATAGAATGAATAGTTTCTTGAAGAAATCTCTATTCACGCCAATAATTAATTTTACAAATCATTGGTACAGTTGTTTAAGCAGAAGCCATATACATTATATTTGTTTTAAAATGATTTATAATAGATGTGTAACAAACAACGAGGGTAAGGGCACTGTACGATGTTATTACTTATAACTTCTAAGAAAATTCTTGAATTAAAATCTTTAAACTGGGAGCTTCTGGTGAGTATTTACAGGCCTGTGGAGGAAGTGAGCATTTGCTGAGGAGGTGATGCAAGGATTTTCATAAAGTTGCAGAAGTGAGACAGAAGTCTTGTAGGCGAGAGTGGGAGGACATTATAAATGTATATGATCCTACAAGAACATTCTGAAATATGAGAGAGTGGAGGTGTAATGTATGCAAATGTTAGCTCCATAGTTTGTAAGCCAAAAGTCAATAATACAATGTTTATTAATACCAGTGATAGACTGAATGCATCTGTTCATAATATTCTATAGAAAAGGCTTTAAATGTATAGTCAAAAGGTGAAAAAAGTGCCAGTGAAGCTGATGGTGGTGGTGTAGATACTATTTTACGGAGATGGCCATTTGCATTGGTAGATTTTTCTTCTTGGTCTTAAAGGCTGTGCCTGGGGGCATACTCGTTACAATTCATGTTTTCAATTAAATAAATTTGTGAACTGAAACAATCCAGCAATCCTAGCTGTTCTTTATTAAAATGCTGCAATAAGTTCATCCAGATAGCATTATGTTGCCACAGAAAAAACATTTTGCTTTTATTCCTAAACCTCCCCTCTGATAACAAACTTTCTTAAATGTTGAAAATGAATGTTCTTCACTGACTTATATTGCATCTCATTAAGTTTTAGGTGGCAAAATGTTGATAGTGCTGTTAATAGTGCTGCTCCAGTAGACTTTTCTCAAGAGATCAAACAGATTTTTTTATATTCAGTTTTGAAATCTGACATGGGGCTAGACATTTTGACATTTTGTCAATTTCCCAGCTGCCCCTGGTCACGTGACTTGTGCCAGCACTTTAGGAGGAAACTGCTTTCTGGCAGGCTGTTTTTTTTCCTTTTCAATGTAACTGAATGGAACACAGTGGGACATGGGTTTCACTATTGTGTGCTGTTCTTAGATCTACCAGGCAGCTGTAATCTTGTGTCAGAGAGCTGTTACTTGTTGTTAGGCTGCTGGGGGGGGAGGGAGGGGGTGATATCACTCCAACTTGCAGTAAAGAGGGATTGAAGTTTATCAGAGCACTTCACATGACTTGGGGCAGCTTGGAAATTGACAATATGTCTAGCCCCATGTCCAATTTCAAAATGAAATGTAAAAAAAAATTGTCTGCTCTTTTGAGAAATGGATTTCAATGCAGAATTCTGCTGTAGCAGAACTATGACGGTATCCTTTAAATTTTAATCTGAGTAATGTGAATTTTGTGTGTGTGTATATAATGTGTATTAAACAAATCAGTTGGGCAAGGGGCGTGTTCCACATCTGTAGCATAATCTTTTATTGTAATGACAAGGCTTTGGGCCAGCAATAAAGTAAAACTGCAATCACATAAATTTGAATTTTAGTAAATAACCCCAAAAATGTCAGTTGTAAAGCTATTCAAATTATTTCTTCTATAAGAAACGTCTTGTTACATTGAAACTAAACTGCTTCAACCCTTGAAAAGCAAATATGTTAGAAGGTTTTTGAATTGGAGAAGTTTGCTTTATACATTCAATGATGCACAGGAATTAATTAAATGTTAAGATATATTCAAATCAAAATGGATTTTAGTACATTGGCAATGTTTTGTGCTAATTTTCACTGGTCTATACTGTATATGTTTTGGCTCCTTGCTTAAAGCCATTTTCTTTCTGCTTTATCATCAGAAACAATGTGCCATAGAAACAATTGTCTTTTAACTTCAAAGGAATTACAGTATACTGGTAAATAATGCTACTTAAAAATAAGGGTGATTGATAATCATACAAAGTCTTGCTCACTTGCTAGAATTCCAGGAAGGCTCAACAAGATGTTAGATGAGCTGCATCCAGCCCCAGGGTCATACTTTTTTCCAAATCGTTGTCAGAAATTGGTTTGTCATTAAAATTTAGCTACGTTAAAAATGGTTATTTTTTTTCACAACTTGGGGGGGGGGAAAAAGTAACTTATATAAAATGAGTCTACCATACCTTGTGTTATTATAAAAGATGCATTAAGAAACAGATTATGACACAATATAGACAGGATATTATTAAGAACGTTTTATAGTCTTATGTTTTGTTACTATAATTTATGAAATATCAGCCTTCTTTAAATAAAACTACTGCAATTGTAAGCTTGCCTCCAGCCTAAATAACATCTTTAAACTGTTTTAAAAGCTTATAACTGATTTTGTAGGCGCACCAAGTAAAATTAGGTTTTCTTATTAAATAATTCATTTGATCCAGTGTATGTATATCAGCTACGACTTTATTTGAAAGATTGTGTTGACCAGAAGTATGTGAAGGCAAGCTAAGCTTTAGTAATAAAATTTCAGCTGCAACACTCAGTATTGTGTCAGAAAGTGAAGAAATTTATTGTCCAATTTAGAAACCTGAGATGTTACCGGGAAGTGCTTTGGGGTGTGTTATAATGAAAATACCAATCCACATTAGACATGGTTGCCATAAGCAAAAATCGTAATATCTTAGCAAGACCTTTTAAAAATGGCTTCAGTCCTGAAAGGGAGAGCAGAGCACATTATTTTGCAAATATCTGTAGCTACCTGCAACTCACATGGGTTAAGCCTTATTGTAATAAGCTTGCATTCCTAATTCTCCAAGTGATCTGCCAAGTTAAGTACTGTGATGGCCTTTGGACAGATTTATATTTTGTCTTCTGAATTAGTGGTGACTGACAAGAAGACATTGTTTTATAGGATGCTATTTAAATAAAGCCCCGCAGGGTGTTTCTGTAATGTTGTCACTTCACGTCCAAACTGGTAAAAAAGAAATGCGTATTAAGGAGGAATCTTCATTAGCTTTTATGACTTTAATCTAGTTCAGTGAGAAGCTTCCTTAGAAGGAAAGACATTTTAATATATAAAGACAGCCTTGCTTTTGTTTCAGATTACTACAGAAAATTCAAGCCTTAACAAACAGTTCATTTAGCTTTTCCTTGTAGTCTTTATCTACCTTTCCAGATTTAGATGAATGTTTTCAAGGAATATTTGCACTAATAGAGATATGCAACCCTTTTTTAATGAATACATATCCCCCACTGTATGACTGGGTCACACAAATAAGCATGGTTTATCAATTTATCTAAATTAATTTTCTTCTAAAATAAATATTGACTACATTACAAGCCTGTTTCTATAGTGTGCCAGTTAATGCAGGTGCATTGTATGGGATCCATTATCTGAAAACCTGTTCTCCAGAAAGCTCAAAATTATGGAAAGGCCATCTCCCATAAACTCCATTTTATCCAAATTATCAAAAATTTTTAAATATTATTTTTCTATGTAATAATAAAACGTTCTACCTTGTACTTGATCCCAACTAAGATATAATTAATCCTTTTTTGGAAGCAAAACTAGTTTTATTTAACGTTTACATGATTTTCTAGTAGAATTAAGGCATGAAGATCTGAATTAGGGAAAGATTCACTATCCTAAAAGCTCCAGGTCTATAGCATTCTGGATAACATTCCCCATACCTATATTGCTAAAAGTCTTTAATTCCATGTAAAGTCATGGATTACAAATGACTAGACCTTCTAGTTACTGTTATTTCAACTCTAGCCCCCACGCAAGTCAGATATCCTTTGGATTTTTTCCTTACTTCTGCACATATGAGAGAGTATTCAGTTTATTAATTTTGACTAACCCCTTTGCTGAAATGAATGCGCTCTTAAAATATGTTACAGGTGCAGAAAAAAGAAACTTGAGATTGGGGCTATACAGCTAGTGAACCACAGGCTGGAGTGGGGTTATACCGCTAAAGGACCATTGGCTGAAGTGGATTTTTATGGCCACCAAACTGTTTAAGAGTAGTGATGGGCGAATCTCACCCGTTTCG
>CM044437.1:100130531-100135531 GCA_024363595.1 Xenopus borealis
TAGTATACAAAATACACCATTTCTAGCCGTATTCTATTTTAGACTTTCCTTGCCCTTTAAGCAGATTTCAGCCCAACAGCATCCATTTTGCTATATGAGAATGCATTACAAGATTTTCATTACTGGGCAAAATGAAACCTTAATGCCTCGGGTTGTCAAAAGACAGGACATTTATGAAAATATCATTCTGCCATAATGCTATGGAGTTCAGCCCCTTTCTATGTACAGTTCACTTTCTTTCAGCATTTGATACAAGGGCTAGTGTGGCATTTGTAGTGACTGACTGTGCCTTTGAATCGGCCCAGAAAATAAAAATATAAAGATGTCTCAGTGTGTTGTACAAAACTTCCAGAAATAACTGTAATAAATGATAACGTGTCTGCTTTTATATTCCAATGAGGTTTGTAGGTTTAACTAAACCTACATCACGAAAAGCCTTTTGTGGTTCATGTTATATTAATATTGCGGTGTGATTATCAAAAACCATTACTCTTGGTTATCTTGTGCAGGCTGAGCCAATGCGCTATAAGTCAGACTGACTGTCCACACACAGTATGTTCTGTGTTTATGATAACACAAGTCTGAGCATTAAACCGTATTTGTAAAATTATTGCCCTTTAAAGATCAGATTGCTCAGCTAGTGCAAATTAGATGTTACCTCCATAGTTGCTTTTTCTCCATGTAAAAGAATTAAATACATAAATAAAATGTCACTGTTTTCCATTCTGTAGGATTGGCCTCACGCAAGCTATTTAACTCCCTCCCGGTCAAAAACACATCTGTGTGTTTATCACTCTATCCCAAGTACATAACCATAGAACAGTTCCTGTTTTGCTGGTTTCCTCTTTATTTATTTATTTATTTATTTATTTTTTTTTACTTATTTGGCTCCAGGTCAATGTGTATTGAAAAGAGATATATGCTTCCCCCCTGAAGATTATTTTTATTGCTTTAAAGTGTTGGTTGAGGCAAATTGATTTTAAGAATGGTTGTTAGTAAAATAGAACTACCCAATAGCAAGAATGACCATTATAATATTTACAAATATAAACAAATAAAAAACACATTATCTTACAAAGGCTCTGGGCGCAGGTTCTACGGCACTAAGGGGCACACATGGGGGCATATTTAGCTGCCATATATTTGTTACAAAACACCATTCATGAAATATAACAAACTGAGCATTGGTTGTGACAGTAATGTGCAGAGTGATTGCTTGATCTAAATCTATATTTGTGTGTAATTCATTTGCCTCAAAGAAGTTGTATCTGTGTAGATGCTAGGAAATGCAATACATTTAGGGAATGCAAACCCAAGATTCTGTTCTGTACTTGTCCAGCAGGACTTGTCTGAATCCATGTCTTTGACCAAATCCTTAACGGAAAACTATACCCCTAAAATGATTACTTGAGCAACAGGTAGTTTATATCAAGTTAAGTGGCATATTAAAGAATCTTCCTAAACTGGTATATATATTTAAATTAAATATTGCCCTTTTACATCTCTTGCCTTGAACCCCCATTTTGTGATGGTCTGTGTGTTGCCTCAGAGATCACCTGACCAGAAATATTTCAACTCCAACTGTAACCAGAAGAAGTGTGGAAGGAAAAGACACAACTCTCTCTCTGTTCATTGGCTCATGTGACCTAACTTTATATTTTGTTTGGTATGTTTGTGTGCACCGTTGGACCCTAGGATCCCAGGAGGCTGTCCTTATTTTTTTAAAATGGCTATTTTCTATTTATGATTGTCCAATGGCACATGCTAATAAAGTATATTATGAAAATGTTTTATTTACATAAAGCAGGGTTTTACATACGAGTTGTTTTATGCAATATCTTTTTATAGAGACCTACACAGTTACTGTGGTCTGTGCTGGAATTAACCAGAAAGATTCAGATTTGATAGAGGTCTTCACCAATCTGATTTTTTAAATAATAAATAAGGTCAAATCATGGATTCCAGTTTGCTCAGACTTTTTAAAAGTAAAATTATCAGAAAAACTTAATCTGCAACAGCTCCATTTTTCCTTCGAAGTTTCCATAAAGATGCGTGCCGCAACAGTTATTTGCATGTGCAAAGGAAATATTGTGCGCTGCGGAGACGGTTCATAGAGCATTCGTGAAGTTTTTTTCTGCGCATGTGCTTCCTCCTAATATTCTGCGCATGCTCCTGGTCTTGATAAAGTAGCGCTTCAAGTTAGCACTTTTTTCTAAACATTGGTATTTTAACAGATTATGTAAATACATGAGATCTAATGCCAATACAAAATAGACTAGAGGTATGCCTTTCAAAGCAGCTAAAGTTACACGTTCCTTGTCCTTTAATGTGATGTCTGTATTGTGTGTTTGCACGTTTTTTGGTAGAAATCTTAGATTTTTATGGGCAAATTTATCAAAATGTCTAGCACTACAGAAAATGTGCCCACTTTCTATTCATTCCCATGGTATTTTTAAAAACCTATTTATTGTTGGGTTTAAGTTATAATTCACCATTTGATGAATACTCTTCTAAAAATCACATAGTAATGAATAGAAAGTGGGTGAGTTTTTTGTTTTTTTAATAGTGAGCATTTATTTTTATATTTTGCAATGTGCCCCATCTTTTAATCATTGCTACAGATTGGAAATGTTGTATACAAAACCTAAAAAACCGTGCTGTAAAGCTAGAAACCATGAGCCTTTCAACTTTTTTAGATCTTTAGCCCCACAGATGCTTTTGGTGCCACTGAACTTGCCCTTTGAATATCCGCTGTACTCTGTTCAACAATTCAACATTAATCTGCTTTTGTTTTGAACAAATGCAGCATGTAGGGTCAAGATATAGAATACAAAATTAAACTACCTACAGGTCTTGTGACTGCTCAGCTAGCATATCTTATCTACATGGCAATGGTTCAAGGCAGGACAAACTGTGGGCCAAAATTACTGTTTTCTGTTGTAGAACAAGCTGCAATTCTTTTCTTTAATGGTCTGCCTTTACCAAACTCTTAAATGTTTATTCTCACAATTATTTTACTGTATGTCACACATCTTGCATAGCATCTGCAATTTTATGGCCAAAAGGCGGCAGCTCATTATGTTGCTTTCTGTTGTATCCCAGGGAAGCTGCAAAATGATGAGTAATGAATGTAAGGTTGTTATAGTTTTCCTAGAGCCAAAGGAAGCAGTTGTGGTGGGGATTTTTTTTTTTTTTTTTTTTTTTTTTTTTTTTTTAGCTTTGTCCTAACTAAACCAATACATCTACTAATGTTATGCCATCTATCTTGTATTCCTGTCACCATTAAATCAGGGGACTATAATAAGTCTTAATGGCATATGGGATGGGTAATTGGGTATTGAATCGGTCATGACAGTAGGGAGCAATGCAAGGAAGAACAGATATGGCATACACAGTAAAAAAAAAAAAAAAAAGTCCTACTCGCTACATTTAAAACTTTTTAGTCTAATATGGTGTGATGGAAATAGAGCTATTTTTGAAATACAAAGTCTGCTTTGTAGATAATAAAATGTGTGTGTGTGTGTGTGTGTGTGTGTGTATATATATATATTTTTTATCTTGAAAGTGCTATTAAAACTGATGCAAAAAAGTAAATCTTTGCTGCTCGTTTGGTTGGCTTAGATCTGACTGTTTTGCTATGCACTTGGCTTAAAACTTAAAAATCACATGATAAGCCAGGCTTGATTTTTAGGTTCACTAAAAGGGGAACTATGGCGAAAATTTTATATAAACTTCTTGTACTGAAGAAGCTTTCTAATATAAAATCAATAAAAAATTCTGCATTATTTCTGAAATAATGAAATTTAGGTTTACTATCCCCCTTTTGGCATGTTTCTCTTCATTCTATCTTCATTCAGCAGTTGGGTCTCGGATAAATGATCCTGTATATCTTATAGGGGGGCTCCCTTTCCTTGCAGATGAATTGGCGCTCACTCAAATACTGTAACTGATTCCATTACAAACAAAATTCAACAAAATAACTGCCTCTTGCACAAATTATGCAGGAGTTCTGTTGATTAATAGAATGAGCATCTAATGCATTTTCTAGGCATAAGAAACCCCTATAAGATAAATTGGATCTAACCATCAATGATTCTGATACCAACCAACAAACAAAAAGGGAGCAGACACTTTCTGTAACTCCCCTCATGTAACTTAAAGTGATTGCTTGTGGACACACTTCATACAATGGAGACTAAAGGATTGCCATCAAGACTGTTTGAAGCTTACATAATGTATAGTAGGAACTCTTACACGGTTAAACTGTGCCATGCTGAAAGGGGAAAATTAAGGTTTCATAAATGCACATAAAGAAATGTGAAGTAGGTTTGTTCCTAAAGAAAATTAATTACGGTTTCCTTAAGGGGTGGTTCACCTTTATGTTAACTTTTATTACGTTGTAGAATGACCCATTCTAAGCAACTTTTAATTTGGTTGCCATTATTTTTTATAGTTTTTAAATTATTTGCTTTCTGCTTCTGACTCTTTCAAGCTTTCAAATGCAGGGTCATTGATGCCATTGAAAAAGCAAATAAGGCTACAATTGTATTTTTTTTCTTTTCTTAGTACACTCTTATTAAAATCAGGGCAAGGTTGTTAGGGCAATTTGTAAATTGCAAATTGTAGAGCCATTGAATAAAATGCTAAATAACTCTAAACCCACAAATAAAATAAAAAAATAAATAAAAAAAAAGAAAACCTCTGCAAATAGTCTCAGAATATCATTCTCTACATCATACTAAAAGTTAATAGAAACTGTTTTTATTATGAATTATTCAGTCCCCAGATTATGAAGGCTACTACAACTTGCATGATCAATAAATGTAGCTTTTACTTGCTCCAGTAAACGTGTGATGGTCACAAGTCTATCCACTGTGGGGCACATTTACTAAGGGTCAAAGCGAATATATGGATAAAATTGTGGACTACTTAGTACTTCGACTATCGAATAGCCTAAAATTTGTTTCGAATTGAAAAAATTTGAATTACTTGCCTTTTAA
>CM044437.1:100138031-100145016 GCA_024363595.1 Xenopus borealis
ACAGGGACCCCATGAACGAGGTGAGCTAGTGTGTAGCACTCTATAGAGAGAGTGAGGCTAGTAAGAAAGAGCAGCTCAAGCTCCAACTAGGAGGGTAGACAGGATTAGCTCTCCCCCAGGCTTTGCTTTGCCTGTAGTGAAGGGACCGTAGTAGTGATGAGGGAATAAGGCATTGGTGTAACTCTTTTCAAGCCACATGAGGTACTGAAATCCTGGAAGGTGATCTAGGCTATGCCTAGTGTAGTGTCTGCTTATGCTGTCTCTGCTACACCTATGAATTTACTTGGAGATGTACTATGCTACCTCATGTGTGAGTATAACAACCCTGTGGTGCTTTATGCCTGACTAAAGCCTGTTCTACTGTTTTGCAAAGAACTCTATTTTTGTGTGTTTTTGGCAGTAGTGAGTTGTAGTTCAACAACATCAGCATGTGTGTTAACATTTTGAGAACGCCCTTCATGGTGAAAGAGGGTTGTCTGCAGCCCATGCTCTACCCAACTAGGTGGTGTTCTGCCTAATTTGGCCAAGAAAGGGTCACATGCACTAGAAAGATTTTTTTTTTTTTTTTAAATGCATATTTACCATCACATTGGGGAAAAAATGAAAAAAAGTCATTGACTCCAATTTGGAGTGAGAGAAAACATGGTGAAAAAAATATTTTGACTCCAATGCATTTGGCAAAATGTTGCCATTTTGCAAATTTTCTTTGGTTCCATGCATTCTCCCAAAAAGCAATAGCAAAAAGCATTGTCAACCTTTGACTAAGTGCCATGCTACACAAAATGCATAAGGCTTTTTAATAAATCCTACTTTTACTTAATTTTGTCTTAGATTTGTGCTTGCTCTTTTTTGTTGAAATGGTCTAATCCTCTGCCTTTGGCTGTAGGTTTAGGGTTTGGCACCCAAACCGAAAACTTTTCCAGTGACTAGAACATCCATGGGTTATTTTTACCTTTACAGTTTGGAATATCACTAGCCTCCAGTATATGGAGTGATGGTGAACTAGCATATCTGTCATACTATCGTGGAGGTGCTGGAAAGTGATTGCTCTTGTAAACTTGCACAGCAAATTGACTCTGATTTTATAAACAGGGATATGCTATGGAAGAAAAGCAAAGCTGCTCATGAGTATACTGAAATACTGTAGAAACATGCACTGAAGGAAATATCTTATTTAGAATAAGTCTTTAGGTTGGAGGAAAGCCTCTCAAAAGTAGGTAGACCAGTGCTCCAGCAAAGTGGCATAAATAAGTCCATCACAAAAGCTGTTGAGTGATGTCAGACCGGCAAGAGGTGGCAGACAAAGGCCCGGATTTGTGGAGAGGCCACCTAGGCCCGGGCCTAGGGTGGCAGGATTTTAGGGGGTGGCATGCTGCCCAACCACACCCATATTGGTTCAGAAAGTGAAATCTCCTGTGTGCCCATTCCCATCGCTCCGTCCTGATGATGAAAATTTGAGAAAATAAAAGGGATGGGAGAGGGGCGACAAACGACAGTGGGCCTAGGGGCGCCCACTAGGTAAACCTGGCTCCTTGGTAGACTGGTGACGAACTGAAATGGAGGACTAATGGAACAAGTCAGCAAAGCAGGGAATAGAAACCATGAAAACAGCTCTACAAAGAATGCTAGCATTTGTAGCACTCTCATAGCTTTATTATACTTTATTTAGATATTGCATACCACACACAATGCTTTACAAATGATGCTCTGTTGTGAACAGCAGTGAGTGGACCGGAGGATCTTGTCATTAATTATGGTCACTAATGCTGGGATACAGAAAACTTCACTCTTAATTCTCCTGGGGTACATTGTTGTTTTTTTTCCGATATATTTTATCACTTATATATGTTTGTATTCACATGCTCTCCTGTTTAGATTCCATTGTACTATTTAAACTGCTTCACTGTTGCTAGGGTTAGTGGCACCCTATCAGATGGCAGTTTAAATTCCAAGCTAGGAAAGTGAAATAATTTAAAAACCACATAGAATAAGAAATATAGACTAATTGTAAACCGTCTGCTTCATTGCAAAAGTTCAGTTTAAGGTGAACTTTTTGAGGGGGATATTCAACCCTTGGAACTCCAGCTGTTGTAGACACCCCCTGCCAGCAAAGCTAATTTGTTTGGGATGGAGATCATGAAAATGGCATGTGATATTAACTTGTTTCTGCATTTGATAATCTCTTCATAACTTGATATCTGCAAAGATTTAAACTTTACTTTTCGGACCTACTTTCTTGATATTAAATAAATAAATACTACAGAAAGTACTCACACACAACAGGGTACATGCACTCTTTTCACTAGCACAGTTACAGAGGCTATGGGCTACCATAACTGTTTTATACCATGCAGCCCCGGTGTGTACACTAACGGAAAAGTAACAGATTTTTCTAAAAATGTACGGCACCGTTCTTAAATTGAAATTCATACTCCTGCGTTGACTACTTCTTCTTTCAGTGAGGATTCTTGTATGGGCAGAGGGGAAGGCCATTGAACAAAGTCAATTTACCATCCAAGCCTCCTTTCTCTGTTTCTCTTTTGACATAACCAGTGCTATGAACCTATGCAATGCATTAAACCACCATAATTATTGCTTCAAAGCTAGCCTTGCATCCTTGAGCTTTTCACCTTACTGCCCTTTATGCAGTTTCACATTCATACGACCAGACCCCCAACAACTGTGATTGCTGCATAAGTGCAAAGAAGCTTTTGCACCCCCTTTCTGTACATCTGTGTGTGATCCTTGTAAAATGTTTGAATTTTACATATTGCATTGCAGTCATCACAAATACCCTTTTCCAAAACGTATACATTTAATCACATTATTGATGGGAATGCAATAGAATTATTTAGTTTAAAATGATATTGTTAACATTTATTGGTTTTGTTGGAACTTGTAGGATGCAGCAAGTATGAGCTCAGATGCAGAAAGAGTTCATCTTAGTCAATTAATGATCAGTCAGGTTAGTTGTGGTCATGACCAAATTCTTTATTTGCATTGATCTTGTCCTTCCCTAACTGTTGTAATTATCTCCTGCTTTTTGTACCTTTGTCTAATTTCCAAGGAAATGTGACTGCAGAAAATGTAGAATTTCTTGGTATAATGCATTTTTCGTTGATTGACGTGCTAGTAATTCTTTAATTAGCAACAGGTGTGGATGATTGTGCCTAAAATTTGGAAATGATGCCTGGGTCTTTGCAAGTGAAATTAATACATTTCCATTTGACAACTGTCTGCTAACTGTCAGGTTAGAATTGTTTTTTTATTGGGACACAATGAAATGTAGCCGTTGTCCAATTGCTTGCAGGGCCAAGCAGGCAGCTACACACAGTTTTCTACCTTCAACTAGACAATCTCGCTTGAAATGGACTTTAGTTAGCAGCTCTCTAGTTACCAGTACCCTAGCAACCATGCATTGTTTTGAATAAAAGACTGGAATATGAAGAGGGCCTGAATAGAAAGTTGAGTAAGAACAAGTAGCAATAACACGTTTAATATTTATAATGTCTGAATAAATACTCGGGTATTGTAGTGAATCTGACCATTTTATTCCTTTATAAAGTAGTTACTTTATGATTGAGAGAAACACCAGGGCACAAATCTGTTTAGTTTAGTTTTGCCCTTAAACATGAGCATTTTTCTGTTAACATTCTGCCAAATAGGGAACAAATCTGCCTATTCGTTTCTATGGTGCCTATATTAATGGGACTGCAGAAAGGTACTTAATGTACTTCATTCTGTGTCTTATGTGTGTTCAGCACTTCACTGTAGTTCCATCAAGACAAGAAAGGCAGAACAGTAAAATAACGGTTAGGACCCTGCAGTGAAGGAATTCTAGGCTTGGCTAATGTTATGGCATCTATGCCAACACACCTTTGCATCCTTCTTGGAGTGAAGCACTTGCAATGGTAAATGAGAATAATACTGTATGTCCCGACTGTGAGGGACTGCATTAAATGCTGGTACTTGGCTAAACAAAGATATTTACTGGGGAATGTTTTATCTATATAACAAACAAAATAGAAAGATTAGGAGGCTTATGGTTGAGCTTATTGCCATCTTTTGTGGAAAAAAAATGGCACAACTGAATGACAGAGTTAAAGGTGTGCTTTGTTCAAATATGAAGGGATATTTTGAGCTATATCCAGCCAGGTAGGCAGAAAACGCATCACTATGTTTCATTAAAGGAGAAGGAAAGTCTTCGTGCACTTGGGGGTGCCAAATGTTGGGAACCCCCAAGTTATTGAATTACCTGAAACCGCCTATCTGCAGAAAACTGCACCGGCCCAGGTTTATACCAGTGAGCACTACGGATGAATCCGCTTCTTCTTTCTTCAAATTTCTCAGGGCAAACGCATGCCAAGTTGAGCGAAATAGCGACTTTTTAAAGTTCGGCTTTTCATAATACTGCGCATGTGCAGCCCTGAGAAGAAAGAGGAAGACGGAAGAGGATCGTTCATTGGCATATCCCCCGGGCCAGTTATCAAACATACGGATCCAAGCAGTAAAAGGTATGGTAGGCTCATCAGGGTTTGTAGTAGAAGAGAAATCTAGTTGCCAATTTATGTTTTGGTAGCTGAGGACGGGTAGAGTATAACTATGCTTTATTAGCAGGTTCATGCAGTCATTACACAGTAACTTCAACTCTAACACTTTAAGCAGTATAAAAGTACTGTGTATGTACAGTATTACTCTTGTGCACAGTTACACCTACAGGCCATTTGTATCAAAACCACAAGATTGACGGTCACAGAGTTTTAACAACTGTGCAATTTTTAAACCAGATATTAATTAACTATTCTGCATCAAATACAAAATCATGTTTAGATGTACTGTAGTTCTCCTATAAAGGTACAGAAAAGTGGACCATTCATGTAGCTACCTAAATACTTAAAGGAACCATAACACCACAAAATGAAAGTGTTTTAAAGTAAAGCAAATATCATGTAGTGTTGCCCTGCACTGTCAAAACTGATGTGTTTGCTTCAGAAACACTACTATAGTTCATATAAGCAAGCTGCTAAGTAGCAATGGCATAAATTGAAAAACTGCTATATGGCACAGGATAAGTAATGGATAACAGATAACAACATTATGTTCTACACAGCTTATCTGCTATGTAAATTGAGCCTTTTCTCCTTTGACTAGTTGCCCCATGGCTAAACAACAGCTTATTTAGGGCTGGGACAGACTCGGGGAGATTCTGTCGCCTGGCGATTAATCTCATGCGACAATCTCCCCGAACTGCCTTCTCCCTGTCTGCCGCCTGTTAAAATGAAAAAGCGCCAGCGCTAATCCACATGCAGCACAGCGTTTTCTGGAATCGCCCTAAGTTTCCTCACGAAGTAACTTCGGGCGATTCCGGTAATTGCTGCGCTGCGTGTGGATTGGCCCTGTCCACCAATGCTTAAATAACATGTAAGGGGCCCTGTCCACTTTTTTTATACAGTATGGGGTCTTAGGCACCAATATTTTTTAATGGGGTCCTGACCTCAAATGTTGTTTTTATGGGGGAGGATGACAACCAATATTACTTTTATGGGGGCCTTGACCAGTGATTTTTTTTGTTTTATTGTTTATTAATGTGCGGGTGGCCCTGACCAACAATGTTTTTTTCATGAACATGTGGCAGGGTGGGCGCAGCCCAGGGGGCCTATGAAATTTTATTGTATGAGGCCAGGATTTAGCAGGTTTTAAACCTTGGCCTCTATGGGATTCTGCGTGTATTGGAGAAAAATTAGTGAAATCGGAAAGTTCACAAAAAATTCGTGAAATTCTACTTCACAAAATTCGTGAATTTCAAGCAATTTCACTATAAATTCATGAATTTTGAACATTCAAACGAAAAATTCACGAATTTCGATCCTTTTCAAGAAAAATATGTGAATTTCGACCATTTTCACGAAAAATTTGTGAAAATCGGAAATTGATGCCAGCGAATTTTCACGGCCATTTCGCAAAATTATTCATGGCAAATCGCGGGAATTCGCTGCAAATTCCAGCTAGGCAAATAAGTTCGCCCATCACTAGTCTTCACCCTTAGGTTCATTAAAGCCAGGTGTCTGTAATTGTTATCATAGACCTTTTTAAGGGTTCTTACACATGGACATTTTTGCTCTACTCTCCCCTGCATTCCCGATGTCTTGAGCATGTGCCAATAACAAAGAATCGGATGTGTTTACACCTGTACTTCTCTGCAGCTGAACATTTTAAAAAGGAACAGAGGGCAAAAAAGGCCATGTATAAGAGCCCTAAGCCAGCCTTTTCCTACCCCCATTGCTGGATCACTGAAACATTTTCCTTTTTCTAGCTTTGAAGTTCTTGAGTCCCTTCCTTGTTCCTGTACTGCAGTCCCTGTTCCTTGCCTTGCTGATTGCTGTAGATCTCTGCAAGCTAAACCTCTCTGGCTGTTACAGCCACTTATGTTGGTTGGCTTCTTGTAGCAGCTGGTATAAAAATGTTTTCTGCCAATATAAAATGTCACCCATTATATGATGCATGTGTTATCTTGTTGCTTGGGATGTCGTTGTGAACAAGAAACAATGAGAAAAGTGGTTCAGTCTGTCCGTCCCATGGGCTACTTGGTCAGATAACATACAATACAATTCAACCTTTACCCTTACACAACTACATTTCTAAAAATCATGCTCTCTTTTCAGTAGGAAAACGTAGACTGTCCCTGGAAAAAAACAGTATAGAGACACCTAACTCACCTGTTAAATTCTTAAAATACCTTCATGATGTGCTGTTCCTACTACATATTTACTTATAGGCTAACAATGTATAAGCATGCAGTAGCAAATGAAATGCAAGACCTTTTTTCAAGAGCTAAAATAATGACCTTAGATGTTTTTCCAGCATAAACTGATTTAGGGGCAGATTTATCAAGGGTCGAGGTAAAATGTTTAAGTAAAGAAAAATCCAATTTAGAGGTATTTTTGTGAATTTCAAACAAATTTGATTCAGATTTAAAAAAAAAAAA
>CM044437.1:100182028-100207535 GCA_024363595.1 Xenopus borealis
GAACTCTTAATAGTAAAAACCATCTCCTTATTAGCATACCTAGAAGAGGTTTAAGCCTGCAATATACACGGTGCACTCTTACACTGCCCTGAGCCCTTCCTATATGGGAACAGATAAACTGGAATTTTGTAGGCAAGCACTCACAAAGACTTCTCCATTAACCAGGCTTCTAGAAACAAAATGTATTCATTGAATATAATGTAGGTTTAGCCTGATGCATGTCTTGCTATCCCCACCATGTATGTATACCATAGCATAGGCCCTTTTTATTCATCTGCATTAAGCATTATTCAAAGGGAAAATACAAGTGTAGCATGGTCTCTTATGTTGTCACAATCACAAATCCTAAAGAGAAAGTACACTATTAGAGTTGATAATAAAGTAAGTTTGTTACATATTTGTTTGTTGTAACTAATAAGAATGACAATGTATTTCTAGTTATGTGCTAACCCATTTAAAGCCCAGTGGGCTTACATTTCTGTGCTACATACTGAGGCGCTTAATTGATTTTGCATTGTGCAAGGAAAAACAGATTGTGTTGTACATGTTTTGAAAGTAGGAGTGAAGTGAATTAAATATCACTTGCCAGAGATGAACATGACATGAATGGCTTAAATGCCCCCCTGAGAACTGTAACAAGTCCACAGGTGTTTTAGTCAATGTGCATCTTCTGCCTGGGATTACATCTCACCCTACCAGAGTCATTATCCATGAACATGGCCTTATTTAGACTATTTGTGTCACTTGTGTCCCATGGGGTCATCAACATGTCATGTATATGGGTGTAAAGCAGAAAACTGATGGGTTGTAAAAATCCAGTGTCTCTTGAGACTCTGTTAACTGTTTTTAAGCTGGGGAGTTTTGCAACAGATGGTTTCACTGAGTATTACAGGGAGGCCACTTGGGACAGTACATTTCTTCTGCTGTTACTGTGAGGAGGGAAAATGAATGGACGATTTACACATTTTCTGCAGTCCACAAAAAAAAAGTATTGGAATTAAAGTGTACACTGTAGGAAGGGATTTATACTATGTGACATATGAGGCACTGTGGTTTTATTTACTCTGCTGTATAAATGTTTACATCAGTTAAAGAGCCTTTTAGGAACACTGGCTACCTATTTTTGAGATAATTCGGCATTACCTTTCCACTGAATGATGTGCTTTCAGTACTGCACCTAAAGAAAGGCCTGCATTAAGTATCAAGGGTGTCATAGCTAGCAGGGAATTTGTTCCACTAATAATATTACTGGAAGTAATGAGACAAGCCAATGGAGGCTAAATTCTCTGAGCACATAAACATACCGACATTCAAATCAAGCTTCAAATATTTTCTCTTGACCTGTGCGTAAGACTTATTCAGCCCTTGTACAGCAAATGAGTTCATTACTGATTTGCCATTTTATGGTCTGTTCATACTTTCCTTTAACTTTTTGTGTGTTTAAGAAGGCAAGTAGAGTGTGAAATACTGTGTATTCTCTGGTTTAAACCACTAAGGTAAATCATGGCCTTCTAAATGCTATTCTTTTAAAAGCTCCCAGATTTCACTACCACTGCAAAGCACTAAGTAACCTGGTTATAAATGCTGATAAACAGAATTCTGTGTTTACATACTGCAGGCCCAGATTTACGGCTATGCACTGTAAATGCTGCATCTCATGCAGTCCTCTTAGACTGCCCAAAATAATCATAGCTTTATTAGATTACAACTAGTGATGGGCGAATTTATTCTCCAGGGGCGAATTCGCGGCGAATTCCCGCAATTCACCTCTGGCGAATAAATTCGCGAATCGCCAGCGAAATTTCGCTTTGCAAAAAGTCGCCATAAAAACGAGTCGCACATCGTTTTTGACGTGACGAAAATGACGCGACGCGCGCCGGAAACGACGCGACGCGCCAAAGTTGTCAAAAGCATCCCGCGACTCGTTTCGCGAATTTTTCGTCAATTCGCGAATTTCTCTCGAAATTTAGCAAATTTTTCGGGTGAAACGAATCTCGGGACATTCGCCCATCACTAATTACAACAGCAATAACCATACATAACCATAAATGTTAAATAACCGGTACATAAGTGTTGATAATAAAATATTAACAATATGCTTAAAAGCTCGAAAGTGCCTGACAAGTGGCAAAACTCAATACATGTCAACAGTACCAGGCCACCAACTGCTTGTGTCCTCCAGCATAGTGGATATGCAAGATTTCATGCTTCAACTAAGGTATCTACTGTATATGCAATATCTCACAGAGACGCATTGCTTTTAGCAAGAACTCCACGCACCATGTCTGCTGAATAAATTGGGAACTTAATCAACTTGGCACTGTGAGTAAAGGGTATCTTTAACTTTTACCCAACTATGGCCCCTCAAATATTTACCTTTTCCTGGATAAACTTAGCCTGTATAACAATTAACACAACATGAAGCAAAATGGATGACCTCCCTATTGCTCCCAGTTAAAATTGCCGATGCTTTACCACCCAGTGCTACCCAACTAGCCCAGCTATTAACCCCTGCCTGGCAGTTTTGTCCTGCCCAGTCATGATCCCTCTTCTGCAATAGCTTTACTGGGCTTCCATTTGTTGTGCACGCTCCCTTGCATGTATAGCGACTGAAATACAAGATCTTGTTTGAGGAAACATTCTCAGCACTGTGACCTGCGTGATATTCATAACACATACAGTGCTCACTGATGACTTTACAAGAAAGTTCAGCAAGCAATGGATGACTGGGCAGGGGTTTAGCGCATTATGGGTTGATTTCTCCTTTAACTGTATTATATTGCAAGCAAAATCCGTGAAACTAAGTGAGTGGATTTTTTCGTCAGGCATGAATTTGTGGCGCAATTCCACATTTCGACATCTGCAAATTTTTTCACAAAACTGCAGCGAGAAAGTTGCGGAGATAAGAAAAAAAAAAAAGTTGCTGCAAGAAAAAACACCCCATTGACTATAAGGCATTTTGGGGGGGAATGTAATTAAAGTCACAAAGAGAAACCATTCCCGCCAATAAGAATAAAAAGCCACATCTTGCAATACAATATTGTTCTTTACACTGTTATTGCATTGCAAATTTTAATTGCTTGAAGGTGTTGTAATCTTTTGGAGCAAACGTAACTTTTTCAGTAAGACGTTTTATTACATTTACTGCACATTGGCGCAAATTGTAAAATTCGCAAACTGTTTTCTACTGTCTGAAGTGGTCGCTAAACAGTTTCCGGGTGTGCAAAAGCTATATTAAATTTGCACAAAGTAAAATTTGTTCACGGAAAGGCATAACTTCGCATTGCGAATAGTCTTTCCATTAGCGACTTTTATTACATTCCCCTTTGAGTGAGAAATAAAGAGAGAAAAAACACCTATTGACTTTAATGCATTTGGAGAATAATGCGGCAAAAAAGTTGCAGAGCAAAACTGGCTTTTTTTTTTTTTATCTGTGTTTTCCATGAGCAAAATTTTGGTGTGGCTTTAAACAAAACCATGGATTTCACTGCAAATCCATGCCCAGGTAAACATTTCACTCATCACTTATGAAAACTCACCTCTGCTTGCAACGGCTTACTAGATGTTGGCAGACTTTGAACATTTTATTACATTAGCCAAGTAGACTAATTAGAGAGCAACAATGTTAGTCAAAACATGTATGGTTTAAGTACCTTTTTCTCACATTTTCAGCTTTAGCGGAATGCTGAAAAGAACAGGAGTAAAGGAATATGTGCAGAGTAGCAGTGACAAATTTCACAGTGGTGTTCCCTGTAATATACAATATATGTTCATGCAATGTACTGAGCTCTAACATCGGCTTATTTGTATTTCAATGTCCTGTGTTTATTTATGCAAACTATCCTTTCAATACGGTCTTTAAATCATAACTGTTTAATAGGACGTATTTAAAATTCTATGTCTCCAAAAAGGAGGAAAGGAGGAAAAGGTCTTTTATGACCACATTTCAGCTCCTGTATACGCCATAATTCTTTGCAGTACTTTTCAGTAGAAATGAGCATTCTTCATTACCCTGAGAAAGCTAGAGAGGAATTCTTTCAATTTGTCACAAATTGGTCACATTTGCATTTGCCAAGCTTTAGCGAAATCAATCTTCTGCATATCCACAGATATTTACAAGTAAACAGCCTAGGCCATTATGGAAATAATGTGTTCAGGACAACTCTGTTTTAGGAAGGTGAAGTAAAAAGGGTTTTATTTGGTAAAGTAAATTTTTGAAATCAAGGAAATAAGCATGAGCTCAAAATGTAAGCACCAGGGCAAACCAAATTGATAGCTAAAACTAGAACTTTTAAAAAGTATGTTTCCACAATTATGAAAATGGAACACTGTATGTATGCTGCAATACAGTATTTTTCCTGAGAAGAAATAAAGAACTGCTAAGGTTTAAAATGTGCCAACATATTGATATAATTAAACGTTACCTGAGGCCTAATGCAAGGTTTACTGAGGTCTAATAGGGGGGCATATATGCCCAAATACTCTGGTCATTCAGAACAAAATAACAAAAAGATACTTGTGGGAAGTGGAACATACATTATTCCATAGAGGGGGTAACATTGTTGGCCCTGGGGACATAGGAGATTTGAGTTAGATAAGGCCTGCTGCAAATTGTCAATGGACAGTGTTCAGACAAGGATTGGGCTGTTAAAACAGCCTCTACTCAGGCCTGGACTGGCAATATGTGGCAAATACCAGAGGGGCTGCTGTATGTTGCCATAGAAAGTCACTATTGGGCTGGTGAGGGCTCTTTGGGCCTCTGTGTACCTGAAATATCAGGGCCTCTTTTAATGCTTAGTCCAGACCTGCCTTTAATGCCCATGGATGTTATTGTGTCATACAGCAAGGCCTAAATTGGTCAGCTGTGTGACAATTTGACTTGTCTATGGAAAATATTTACACAGCATGTGAAACGTTGCAGGTCCTAAACATCTTGTATTAGAAGTGGAAAGTTCCATAAAAAAACTTTGTTTATGCTCACCAAAACTTAAATGGGGCAGTTAAATATTTAAAAGGCAGCTTAAAGAGCACAACAAAATCAGTATTTTTTTTTTTTCATCCAGAAATTGAATTTTTACATTAGTGGAACATGGTGGATACGAAGTTAAGTGTGCAGATGCAAAAACTGATTTTTGTTTTTGGGTGGTGTAAGTAAACCCTTTATTGCTATCCTCTGCATAAAAACATTTAAACTTTCCAAGGAAGATGGCTAGTTTGTTAAATGTGTCCATTGCAGGTCCAAATTGAAATTTAAAATAGACCCAGGCAATTTAGGTACACAAAGGACCAAACAGCCTCCCACAGGCCCAAAAATTGTGACTCCAGAATCCACAGATTGCCAGTCTACACCTCTCTAATATACAAGTGGTTGACTTTAACATTACTGATTAATAATAATAATAATAATAATAATAATAATGGACTTTAATTAATAATATGGGATTTCAGTGCACCCCTGAAGTGTACAATGCAGCATAAGTGTGGGCATGTATTCATAAGGGAAAAGTTAGAACGTAGTTGCAATTGCATTTATGAGCTGCAACTCAGAACACCCGGAGAGCGTTAATCCATTATTAGATGAAATATTGGCAGTGGAATGATTGCATGTTTTTGGGTTTTAATGTCTATTTCCATAAATGGGAAGCAATCCTCAGGAGAAGAGGCACTCAACATGCATGCATCATTTTATTGTAATTAATAACTGTGGCCCTCAATGTGCAGCATTGTAGATGCAGTTTGCCCTTTAAAATAACATTATAATAATAGCAATGGCTTTTGTAGGCTTGATGAGCATTTGTCTAGATTTTTTTTAACTAATATGTATGGTGGAAATGCTTATTGTTCACATTTTAATGCAGGAAAGTTGCCAATTGTGGGATGAGGAAAGAATGATGCTGTTGTGCCCACTTACAAGATACCAGAGACACTTTTTTGCCAACTGCAAATTACAAGATAAGTGCTCCAAGACTTTAAAAAGGGTTCATTAATTGCATAGCATTTCCAAATGTAAGCAATTCAGTGCAGACGGCTATTATTTCTACAGCACTCCGGGAATGGCTTTAACATTGCCTTGGTTTTAGGCAGGAGTGTGCAGCACAGCAGGCATTTCAGACCTACAGCCTCACTAATGGGAGCAAATGTACTAAAGGTCAAAATTCGTTCCCCCCCCCCCCATTGGAATTCTAATAAAACTGGCAAGTGGGAAATCTTCAACAAAATTTTTCATTTTGTAAACGGTTTTGTACACAAAAATGTTTTTTCTCCTCTGCTTTAGCTCACACAAAGGTTTACTGGATATTATGCAGAATGGATGGAGGGCTGAAGGTCAAAAACCATAAAGATCAATTGTTCCATATTAGCTAGAATTATATCCTCTATCGGTCCTGATAACTTATGTTCTGTTGTGCTTCACATAGGTGCTTACATCTCTAGGTCAGACCAAACTTTGTAACCACTAGATCGTGTTCACTGGTTTCAAATAAGTGCTTAAGACCATCAGGCTATAAAGGAAGATGGCTGCTGCCATAAAGCCATTGAATTTTAGTCGTTTGCAAGGTTAAACTTTAAGAAAATCCATAGTATTGTGATAGAAGGTAGAGAAAAGAAGGCATTTGTCTATTTGAAAACAAAAGTCTAGAGCCAGTATAGCTGCAATGTAATTTTTATTCATTTTATTGCCTCTTCACAAAAGCAAGGAACAAATAAGTCTTGTCTGGTTATACTGTTCATGTAATACAACTAGTGGTAGCAATTTGATTTCTTTCTGTGTATGTCAGTGGAGATTCTCTGAGGCTACAGAGCTGTTGACATTTTTTAATTAGCAGTCACTAATGCCAGAAACCTTTTAGCAGCACATCTGCATTTTGTAATAAAAAAAAAAAAAAAGCCACAGCTAGTTTTAATCACTGCTACCAAATTAGTGGTGTGAATGAGCCATTATATGGGAAATTGTAGGTTCAGGTCCTTTAACCTAAGTTGTTACAAGCAATTTGCTTCTTTTGCTGCACATATAAATTGTATTCTTTTTTTGGTTTGTCAGCACGTTTATGTTCTAAAAATTCTTTTTAAGTTATGCCCACTGGGCTTTTGTTATTTCCTCTAACAAGATTTTTCTTTTTTTGCTTCCAAAATCTTGGTGAACCGCACTAAATAATACAATGTAGAAGCAAAATGGCTTATATGTGAGTAAAACAACAAGGGCAACATAACGGTAGGTTGAAAGGAATAGATACAATGAGAAGGGAGTGTTATCAACTAAAAATTAAAGAAAGGTGTGCCACCTACTGTCCATGTATTGCTATACTTAATGTTAATGCTGATGCAGCACTGATTACTATGGTTGGCAAAATATTGCCTATATTGCATGAAAAATAAAGTGAAAATGAAGTCATTTTATTCAGTAAACACAATTTTTGCATGTCCAATTGGTGATATGTGGAATGGATTCCCAGTGGGGACATCTCTTTACTTCATTTAGTTGACAAATGAGTTGTTGTAGAGACAAATCAGAGGTACTGTATGTTTTTGTTTTGGTTCACTGAAACCCAAGGTGAACCACCCACACAACCAGTTCCTTTTAATGTGTAGCCAATGAATAATAACTCTGGCAGACACAGGTCTTTTGAGAGGTTCAGTACATTTTGCTTCTTGCCTTCAACCAAATGTTTGTTGATTAGAGGCACTGATCCATCACATAACTTCCTTAGTTTAAAGGTTATCCTCTGACAAAATAAAATAAATGTGGATCATGAAGTCATATACAGGACCTTTTTCACTGAAGATTAGGGCTGATTTTAGAGCAGGCAACAAAGGGCGTTTGCCCTATGCACTGAGCAAGCAGGGGCCCCTTGGTTAAAATATTGATTTTGGATGGTATAAACAGTATTGGGGGAACAAGGAGTTGTAGTTCTAAACTCGTCCCCTCTCAAGACAATGAGATACCTGTGCTAACCGCAATGCTACCGGTAAATGCAGAACACTTTCCACTGTGACAAAGGTTACAGTACAGATTCAGATTATAACAATAGAACAATCTACCACTTCTTCTAACTTTTCTGAAACTTGTATGAAGACCCACACTTTTCCTTCACTAGAACATTCTTTCTGAAAATGTAAATCTGCGTTCATGTAAGTAGGTGCCCTACTGGCTCTAAACAGAGACAGAATAAAAATATTATTGTACATGAATTAGACCCAAAATCAATACAAATGTTACATTGTCACACAATGCCAGCATGGTTTAATAACTGTGTTAACATCATACCACCACCCCTGCTGGTTTTTTAAGTAATTCTAAAAGAACGAAAAAGAACATTTTAAATTTGAATAAAACATTAGACCAAACATCAATCACAACTATATGATACACAATGTGCAATGAGGGCAAGCTCCTCGGCTTAGATAAGGGATGTCACTGTAAGTTATGTTCCCAGGCAAATGGCATCTATTGTGATCAATCACTAAATAGCTACTAGATAGTTAGATTTTTTCACTTCAATTCAATATAGCATGTCTGAAACATACAAAGCACAGGCATATTTAACGTGCAAAGCCATGGAGAACCAAAAAAGAGAGAAGAAAGCTCGAACAGTCATGCAAAAGTTTGCATATGAAAGCTTGAAGAAAAGCTGCTAAGTTTCTATAAAAGTCAATGGAAATTGTCTTAATTGAAATTTTAATTCAATTTGAAATCTGAAGATCCTTGTGTTACATACACCCAACTTACATACAACTCTTACTTACATACAGAGGCTATTACATCAATGTACTGTGGTTTGCTTGGCCTTTATTAGCATTTAGCTTTAAAAAAAAAAAAACACCTCCTCCAATCCCCTCTGGCATATGTTGTCTACTGAAGAGCACAGAAAGGTAAAAATGAATACTATGTTAAGAAAATAATCTGTCTTGTTGCATTTATGTATATGTTTCAAATTACATACAAATTCAACTTAAGAACAAACCTACAGACCCTATCTCTAGTGATGAGCGAATTTATTCGCCAGGGGCGGATTCCCACGATTCGTGTGAAAATTCGCTAAAAAAAACGAGTCGCACGTCATTTTTGACGCGACATGCCAAAAATGACGTGACTAAAATGTTGCGACGTGCGTCGAAAATGACGCGACGCATCAAAAACGACGTGACAAGTCAAAAACGTGCCGCGACTCGTTTCCTGAATTTTTTTGCGAATTTCGCTGGAAATTTGAGAATTTTTCGTCGAAACTGGGTAGATTCACCCATCGCTACCTATCTCGTATGTAACCCGGGGACTGCCTGTACTTCATAGTACAGTATACAGTTTATTGCACAGTTTATTGTTCCCATAAAAGGGGCAGTCCCCATGTAAATAGTAACACAAGACAAATGTATAAAGTGGACTTAATGCACCTGCACTACAAAGAATTGGTAATAACTTTTTTAAAAAATTATCTGTAAATCTGAACTGATTGTCGTTGTGGTTACAAAATCTGAGCAATAATAATACTACCCTATGGTGTTATAGTAACTTTGATAACATTTGCAGAGCATACATATAATGCCAAATGTGCCCCTATTGTTAAATTATTTAAAAAAAAAAAAAGGTCTATGCACATAAATAAGGCCAAAGACAAAAAGTATCCATCCTTTTGTCTTTTAAGGTATAGTTACATGATTTTCAGGGAATGGGGACACCATTTATAAGGATACATTTTACAGGTTATGGTTTAATAGTGTAATATATGTTAGTATCTGACTTCTTGGAAGCAAAGTACAATAATCTGAACAGTATAATACAAAAATGTTATTTCTTTGGATAAAATACAAAAAGTTTTAAGAGCTTAAAAAATATTTTTTTTCCATTAATATTCTCTTTTACATTTCATCTGTTCCTGGTTTTCAAACCTATATTTGTAAATTGACGAGCTGGATTTTTTAATGCTTCTTGCACTTGGCAGATCTGTAAGTGAAATATTACCTTCTGCATTTGATAATAGCTAGTCATTACTTTTACCATTCACTGCACTACTTCTTTCATTACATCTGCATAAAAGGGATTATTTCCTACTCATTTCTGTAATATGACATTGCAACACACATGATAGCAGTGTCTATTATGCTTATATTAATCTATAAATATAGGGATAGAGACTAATAAAACATGATTTCCTATGTTTCACCGTTTACAAGAAGATTAAAGATAAGTGGGCAACATTCTGTGCCACCATCAGTTTGTATTAAGTAGTAAAGCTGTTTTACAATTACTCTTGGCTATGTATGGCATTACATATCGTTTTGCAGCACTTATTGACTGTTTGTTAAAAAGGTTTTCCCTTCTTAACTAATGTATCTTTGCATGCAGGGTTGATTTGGGTATGAAGAATATTGTAGTTAACTTTTTAATTTTCATTGTGTTGAGTGGTTATGAGGGATGGGCGAATTTATTCACCAGCCGCGAATTTGCGGTGAATAAATTTGCAAAACGCGTGCCAAAAATTATGCATTGAATATGATGTGTTGTGCGTCATAACTGATACGCACCTCGTTTCGCGAATTTTCCGACAATTCTATTCAGAATTTTTCATCGAAGCAAATCTGGATAGATTCGCCCATCACTAGTGGTTATGATTACAGTGTATTGAGTGTACTATTTTGAAGGGTGAATTATATAGGCTAATTGCAAATAGGGCATTTTGACCACTGCTTTGGTCTGGTGATTAGGGTAATTTAACAAAACTTTACATTGTTTAAATCCCATAGAGATTAATGGAAAGGACTTTTCTGGTAGTAGATGCTGGCTATGACAGGCAAATCATTGCTCACAAACGCCAAAGGAAATATTTATGAACAGTGGTTCATGAGTTGTTACCAGCTTCTGCCACAGAGCATTTGCAGAGTATACATATACTTTCTGATATTATCTCAGGAACTGTCCTGATATGTGGCCTTACTAGGTTTTGGGTTGATCACAGGAGTAGCTTTGATGAACTGGGTGTTTTTCAGGATTTATATGGAGCATGGGTAAAATGTCCAAATTTACCACTTTACAATTTGGAAGGTATGTTACGTATCTTAGTGAACTGTACACCATGTTAACGTGATTTTCTAGCATGGAAAATTAAATTGTTAAATCCTAAAATGTTTGCAATGTTTTTACCTGCAGATAATAACTCAAGTCTAAAAAATGTTATATTTAAAATATAAAAGTAATATATTATTCAACTCGCCCATTATTATTGAATTTCTTGCTTGTAACCTACTTCAAGCCCTGTCTATTGTCAAAATGAAATTCCCTCTGGCCTCTACAGGCATGAAAATGGCCCACATACAAAAACAAAAGTTGTTTTTACATTCTTACAAAAAATTATGTTGTTTGCATGGATTTAGGGTTCCATAGTTGTCATCAGCTGGACCATCACTTCAGAAAAAAAATGCTAAATGGTAAAAAAGCCTTTATTACTTATTGTATAAACTGTATTTATCCACAGTTAATGAAAGGACATATATAACTATCCCGGCCTTTGGAAAAAAAAAAACCTCTACCAACTTAAAATAAACAATTTATCCTTTTTTTTTTTTTTTTTACTTAGTTTATGCCAAACTGAAGAAAAAACAGAACTCTGAAACATTGACAATCTGGTATATTGAAGTATGACCATTATTTTTTATTTTACACATTTTTGGTCCAACGACAGTTCTGAGTAATTGATTCCCATAATGAGCTATGGTTCGTTAGTCAATTTAATTTATAATTGAATTGGATGGATGTAACTTTGTGTAAAACTGTCTCTGAAGAATCTGATTTGTTCATCTGTTCATGTTCTTACTAGAGGGAATAATTTAGAATTTTCCTTCTCTATCAGAAGACAAAATGGCCTCAGAATTCTCACTGATATTAAAGAACAAAATACTCTTGGTAACAGTTGAGCTGGTTGCAGAACCTAAGGTTTAAACTGGTCTTCCAGTCAGAGTGCAACGTTGTTGTCCTTCATAGAGCCAAAGAGAATGAAATATCTATGCAGTTCTAATTATTGCAGTTTACATCTAATATAAGCTTGTATTTAATTACTGGATGTGATGTTGATGTCTTCAAATGTTTGTCAAAATTAATCAAATAAATCTAATTAAATATAGCTGGAAGGCATATGGCGAGAGCACAACACATTAAAATACTGCAATGCACTAATAGATTTTAGTTCATACAATAATGTAATATTTATTGAAAGGAGCAGGCAAGCAGAGGTGGAGTGATTGTAAAAATCCCCTGCTTTAAACTCAGAAAATGTAAGTTCTCCATCATTCTTCTGTCCGTATTTAATATATTCCATTAAGTCACAGGCATAAGAGTACATACAGAATGCAGTTGGTTTTCTTAAAAAGTAAATGGATATGCACAAAGTATTTATACTGTAAGGCAACAGGTCTTGAAGTGCAAGTACACCTGCTGTTGATTTCAGTGTCAGACTGGCCCACCAGAATACCAGGAAAACTCCCGGTGGGCCATGGTGTCAGTGGACCCTCATGCTGCTTAACTTTTGGCCTATTTCATTGCCATTCCCTATTTCTATGAGAACAAAGAAGCTAAACAGACTAGGAGAATAGAGGTTGATTGAGGAGATGAAGAATATTAGTACTGAGAGTGGGCCCCTGGTCTAAGGTTTTATGATGGGCCCCTGGTCTAAGGTTTTTGGGTGGGCCCCTGGTGTCCCAGTCCGACATTGGTTGATTTAGATCCCACTGATCAATATGTTTACTGATTATAGGTTTGTGGGAAAAAAAAACAATTGTATTGATTAGCCCAATTAATGAGATCAATACTGAAGGGACAAAGAGTATATATAATTGAATTTGAAGAATGTTTAATTGATAATATTTAGAAGATTTCTTATTTCAGTATGATGAAGCTTATATTAAAATTTCATTTTCACAATAGTTTTGCTTTTACATCAAAACTAGAAAGGTGTCAGAAAATCCCATACCCCCTTAACATAAGTAATTGACTGAGTAAGGTCAAAGAATACACCAGAATGAAAATCACAAACCACACAAGAAAGGGAAGAACTTGCCCAAAAAATGTTTTATTGTTATAATTTCCAAGTAACAGATTTTTAGAAGAACTTAATACATACAGTTTCAAGGGCCTGAGGAGTCTCGACACTTTTGGTGAATGCCTGACACAGCCATAATTTCAGCATCATACTAGAAGAAGCCCACTACAACATTCCACTGAGGCTTCCAATCCATATGTAGAAGTTGCCAATATGGGTAGCAGGCAAACCATTATTCCTCAATGGTTCCCCATACAATAAAAATATATCAGTTGTAGGGCAATGAACCATGTGAGACCCTCTCGCATCACTAAAGGAGTATATCTTTCTCCTTTATGTGTAACTGCAGTTACCTGTAAGCCATTGATACCATAACCATATGGTAGCAATAATTACCTGTACTAAGCACACTTTAAGAAATACAGTAGTGCTTTAAACTCACAAGGTAATTCAGCAAGTCATACATTTAACATTGAGAGACCAATACATTTCTAGAAACAAAATTAGAACAAAGCTACCTCAGTTTTTAAGTGATTGAAGAGAATGGGCATCAAAATAATTTTAACATGACAATTTTGATGCCAGCGACCATTCTTATACATGCAGCTGTTTGTTGCAATGGATTTTTAGCCAGTGAAGCTTCACGAATCCATGCCTGGTGTATTTATTCACCCCTTAACTAAATACTGTATAATCAATTAAAAATTCGGGAACAGTTTCTGAAATAATTGAGTTACTCTTCACTCACCCCCTATAAGTATCTAACTCTATTCATCTCTCTTCATGCAGAAATTGGATCCAATGTTTCTTTTAGAAGTGAAATTCTTTTGCCTAGAAGCTGTATACGAGCTCAAAATCATCAGAAATTCTGTCTGTCTACATGGTGGATTTGTGCCAAAGACATTTAAGTTGTTGGATTGTTTGTGATGGAATCAGTTAGCTCTAATAGATCCAATATAGCTTATAGAGGGGTCCTTTTCCTAGCAGATCTAACACCCAACTCCTGACTGAAGAGAAGAAGATGTTGAGAGAGGAACAGTGAAAGTAGACTTCATTGTTTCGGAAACACTACATGTTTTTTTAATTGGTTATATTTAGAAAGTTTATTATTTCCGTGTGCTGAGGCTTACATAACATTTAGTTCCCCTTTATCTGCCATTATTGTTATAACAACTTTTGGTAGGCCACAACCCACACCTGTTGGGGGGAAAAAAAGAAATCACATTAGGCAATTGGTTACTTCAGTAAGACTCCTTCTTGCCTTTTGAGAATTTGTACTAATTAGAATTAGTTGTCCTTCTATAGCCAAGCTACTGTCACAAATTACATTCTGTAGCTTTTAGTTCCACATGATTTCACAGACAAAATAGCCTGTTCAGTGTCTGAAATTAATCAAAGCAATATGAAACAATTTTGTGTAATTGGTTGGGGGGGGGGTGTAACATCCAAATTCATATTTTTGACTTGTTTCTGAAAATTGGGCAATTATAGCAGGATAGGATAAAGTTAAATATTTCACATATAATGTGTTTATAGAAAATAGGTTAATGCTAACAGATAAATGTTTAGGTGCCATTTACTCCCTGTCCATAATGCTGCTGTTGAAAAAAAAATGGTGATGTTTTAAAACTATACTTTCAAATGGACCCTGTGGTGAAGTGAAACATACAAGCAGCAATGAATCATGGAAAACCTTTTCACACTTCTCTGAAAAAAAGGTTTCACCTTGAAAGGACAATACAAAGTAATTGTTTGAAAGGGAAAACAAGATCTCATTATTTAGAGGCAAAATAAAAATGAGACTTTGTTATTATTCTGGAAATAGTGTACGATAGGAAATAGTGTATGATAGAATCAGAAGTATTTGACAGTAGTTTACTTTAATTCATCATCAAGCAGAGATGACATCTGTTGAGTAGCAACAAGAATATGGAAGGGCATCCGCTTGGAGCAAGTCAAAGGCATACAAGAATGATGGACTTAAAGCACTTCTTAACTTAAATAGTCAACAATGCTCTTGCTGACCTCTATATTTTATAAAATACATGATCTAGATAGTATGCTTTCATGAGCAAGGTTGAGTAATTATTTCTATTTATTCATCTTTTGTACTGCAGAAAATGTTGGTGCTTAAGAATGTACAGACGGTACATAATCAGGTCTTCAAAAGAAAAAAATGTATACAGACATTGGTTGGCTGTGGATACTGATCGCTCACATATAGTCAGTTACAATCGAGTGCCCATCCATAAGTATGCATGTGAACTTGCAGTGAGACCATTGTTAGGCAAAGCTAAAATTACAATCTAAGCCTATACAGGTAGTAATGTAAAAGCATATTTTGATTAAAAAATAAACAAACAAACAATAAAGCAATACTGGACCTTAACAATGGCAGAGAAAGAGAAACAGCTTTGTGGTGTCTGGATGGGGTTGAGTAAACCAAAGCATTATGAACCACTAATGTAATAGACTATAAGACAATGCTAAATTATTAAATGGTGGGTTTTTTTTTTAAAAAAAAGGTAATTTATTATGAATGTAACCCTTAATTAATTCTGTCTATTTCATGATATCTCAATCAACTTACCTGATTTGCAGAGTTAAAAAAAAAAGGAAAGGGAAAATACAGAATTTTTCTCAAATGAAGTGATAAGTACCCCGGATCGTCGGGAGATTAAGGGGCTTATTTATCAAACCTGTGTTTAGCTCAAATTTTTAGAGGATAAAAAAATTAATTTGTAGAGCTTTGTATACCTCAAAGCTGCTAAAAATCCAAATATGAAAATACTCCAGCTAAAACCTGTTGAGGTCATGCAGAAGTCAATGGCAGCTGTCTCTTCTTTCAGATATTTCTAATTCAAAAAATATTGTCATCTGAGCTGGGTTTCATACAATAATCCAAAAAATGTGTTGTTTTTGGGGGACAATGCTAAAAAAAAAACAGAGCGCTCTTTGGGTTTCAAATCTAAACTTGTACGATTTGAATTTTCATTAAATGTTATCGACTTTTTGCACACCTAATTTTTAAAGCTGATTAGTTGATTAATGAGTTAAATTCATGGATGGGAGTTAGGTTGACTTTAATGTCTCATTTTTTCATTAAAACAAAGTTTTAGAAAAAGCTTATTTCCTGGTACCTGGTCACTGTACTTCCTAAATAATAAGACTTAGAGTAATTCATTTTACATTTGATCTATAACAAAATGATTCACAAAAACAGTCCTGTAGTAGCTAGGCTAACAATTCGTTAAACCAAGACTCCATTGTTAACATTGTTTTTAAAGGGAGGCCTTAACAGAAATAAACATAGGGTGCGTTGGCCGTAAGCAACATGGGGAGGTTGAGTTATCAAGTTTTTATCAACACACAATCCAAAGAAAAAATCTAAATCAGATTACATTTTTACCTTTTTTTCCCCACTTTTTTTGTTTAAAAAAAAAAACTTGATCACAGAAGGTGGAAAGAAATTGAATGAAAATAACATTCATTCACATCCCATTCATTTTCGGAGTTGAAAAATTTAGTGTTTTAAAAGTCTCAAAGTAAAATTGCTAAAATGTTGAAAATACACCTCCGATTGGGGCAAATTCACTAAAGCGCAAACGTCTAACTCTAGCACTAATTCATCAGCGTGACGTCATTTCGCAACTTCGCCAATTTACTAACAGTGTCCATGGTGAAAATTCTCTAGCGAAGTAGATAGACTTGTGCAATTTTGCACCCTTACGCCAGATGACGTTGCACACTGACGAAGGGACGTGACTACGCTAATTCACTAAGATGCCCATTTTACTGAACGTTACCTCTTGTGCCAGACTTTACTTCGCCAGGTCAGACCTGGCAAAGTTTAATACATTAGATAGGTGTTACAAAAAAATATGAAGTCCCAAAAAAACACTGGCTACTTTTCAATTTTGAAGGGAGGCTGAAAAAGAGCAAAACTTTTTTTGGGTACCCTCCTTCCCCCCCTATAATTCCTAACATATGGCAGCTCTACTATACAGTGGGGACATGTGTGGGGACATGTGTAGGGCAATGGGACAAGTTTTTTATTTAAAATTTTCTGGGCTTGTGTAGTTCACTACAGTTGAAGCAGCATATACACCCATTATACATTTAAGTTGGCATCGTATGCAAATTAGGCATCGCTAGCGTTACTTCGCTTTGAGATAGTAATGTTAGTGAAAATTCGCTACTGTTCTCCTCCCTTTTGCATAACTTCGCATTTTAGTGAATTAGCGCTGGACTGGCAAAACTTCGCCTGGCGAAGTGCGGCGAAGCGGTCGTTGGCGCAACTACACAGGTTCTTGAATTTGCCCCATTGAATTCTGCTGAGTTTGATTCTAAAATTTTAGGGAAAAGATTGCACTTTTTGTCTTGATTTTTCTGCTCAACAATCACAATTATATTTTAATAAACTCTGCAATGAGTCTAGTAGTTTACAAAAATTTTGTAAAAGATTCCAAAAATTTTTAAAAAATATTTACCAATGTCATAGAAAAAATGTAAACTTTTATTTTACTTGTACAGGCATGGGATTGTTTTATCCAATATTCTCAGGACCTAGGAGTTTTCCTGATATTTAGGTATGGAATCCATTATCTGGAACCCCTTATCCAGAAAGCTCCAAATTACAGTAAGGCCATCTCCCATTAATCCAAATTATTTCCTTTTTTTCTGTAATAATAAAGTACCTTGTACGTGATCCAAACTTAGATATAATAATCCTTCTTGGAAGCACAACCATGTTTACATGATTTTCTACTAGATTTAAGGTATGAAGATCCTAATACAAAAAATACTGTAAAACAATATTTGATTACATTATTTGGAAAACCCTATTTCCCAAGCATTATGGATAACTGGTTCCATTCCCGTGCTTTTTGAAAAAATCATTTAAGATTAAATAAGCCAAATAGGATTGTTTTTTCTCCAATAATGGTTGGTAATATCTTCGTTAGGCTCAAGTATAAGGTACTGTTTTATTATTATTATTATTACAGAGAAAAGAGGACATTAATTTTAAATTGTTGTATTTGATTAAAATGGAGCCTATGGGAGATGGCCATTCCATAATTCTGAGCTTATTGGATAACTGATCCTCAACCTATCATATCCCTTAAGGTATACAGGAATCCTGTTTTGCATTAATGGCAGTATTTCAAGCTATATTTTCAAAATCATACAAATGATATGCGTGTTTCTTTAAGATTGTATAAAAAAATTATAATCTACTAGAAACGTAGCTCACCACATGTCATTACCACACCTTTTTTCATTAAAATGCATGCTGTGCTGTGCTCTTTTGTGAGGCAGCATATGAGCAATGTGATGTCAAACCAGAGTTTGCTCTGTGTACATAGTACTATTAGGGGTCGTGTTGAAGTAGAGATAGAGGACCATGTTCAGTCTTGCACAGGTTCTATTTCTCTTCTCTGTTATTATGGGAAGCTCATTATGAGCCCACAGTATACCTTCAGATCTATAATTAATTACCTGATACATATGAGTACTGGACCTGTAAACCAATGATTGTAGTGTTTGAGATAAATAGAAATAAAAACATATTCAGTAACTTAAGTGTAATATTTAAACTGTAATTATTAGAATCACCTTCGATTTTCCTTATCAGAACTTCATAATAAACCATTGATAACCCAAACTGTTAAACAAGCAAATAGATCTGATCTACTCCTTATCCCTACTTATGATCTTAATAAACTCCACAGCAATAACTCAAGGAAATGGCATGCAAAATAGTCTACCTTAAACTGTCTCCTAGAGAATACGTGCCCTATAATTGATGATCAAATCTGCAGTCGCTTGGCTCCAAACATAATTCATCTTTCACATTTTTTTTATTTCACAGATGGGTTTTTTTTTTTTTGGTCTGTTCTAGAAACACTCCATAGCATATGTAAAAGAAATGGTAAAATCATTTGTCACACATTTTTGCATGTGTAATGTGTCTTACGCAAGAGGAAATCCAGGAAAGCGCTTGCTTGAACCAGTAGATTCAACTACCAAGATAGATTTGCAGACCTGTAATGATAGTAATTACACAACTATTAATTAGGAGTTGCCAAAAGGAAAATTTTGATTAGGTAGAGATCAATACCATATGTCTGTTTTTACTTGTAACGAGATATACCTTTTGTTTTTTTAATTTACACTACTTCCCATAAGAGAGAGAACCCTGAGCAACAAAAAAATTACTTAATTAGAATTATCAGGCACACAAGATATTTTCTTTTTTGCCTAATGGTGGCCAGTGATGTGGAGTGATATTGTGGGGTAGAGTGGCCAATTTAGACTTCTTGTGGTGCCACTGGATTTACTTCATTCTATTTGATGTATCTTCCACTTGTGTGGGAGGGACAGAGGTTTTGTATGCATTTCCATACAATACTGCTACTGTCAACTGAACAGAGAACCTTTTTCACGTGTTTGCACAGTGTATGGGGCAGTGGTAGATAAAATGTGCAAGAAGCCTCGAGTGGTTCCGTATAAGGCTTTTCTGCATGTTTTGTCAATAGCTTCTTTTGTTCAAAAAGCTCATTGCTTAGTCTGCAATTTTGATAACCTGACTGACACAACAGTTATTCAAATTTTAAGGTTTCTAAATGCTTCAAGATGAACCTGGCTATCCACATAGATAATTTTGACATGATAAATATGCGAGTGTGATGATAACTGATAAGTCAACCAATTACCGTGCTTTTTTGATTATATTAAATGAAGATTCTGATAGAGTAATGAAAATAGACAATGCAGACAAAAGGCCTGTATAGAGCTTTTGGGCACTGTGTTATCTCTCGTCTACCATATTGAAGAGGAAAAGCTATCACCAATCATGCTTCCTATGTAGCTCCTTACTTGTAAGAGAGAGAGCTGAATAAATTGTCACTAAAGCAACTGATAAATTGAGACTGGCAGACCTTTTTAAAAGTGTAAATAAACATCAGCAGCTTTCTCGTTGCTACTAAAGATATGTTTGGTTTTTTTTTTTGCATAGAATGATTGCAGAATAAAATTTCCCTAATTTTGTGACATCAGTTGCTTATTGTCTGCTCACCGGCATTAAATAAACATTTCATCTTTGATCTTAGATTATCATTGTCATTGCTTTCTGATTGCACACAATGGTAGCATCGAAAATCAAAAACCTTTTTTTCTGTTAATTTAGCTGGGATATAAAATTATCTTTTTTTCTCTGAAAAATGCAGCTCGGAAATCTGGAAGAAACATAGAGAGGGATCTTTAAATTTCCAGTTGAATTATGTTAGACAGGGGGGACCAATAAGCATTATGTTAAATTACATTTAGCCATTTCTGATAAAGGCAGTCATCAAGAAATCCAGACTGTGTGAAGGAATGTTCCAAATAAATGGCAAAATAAAGGATTTACTTAAGCCATAAAAGTTAACTGAGTATATAGAAAACAGGTGCTTTCCTAAAGAGGATGCAGTTATAATAGCAGGAAAAGAGGCACACCCACCAAGAAATTCATCATATAATTATAGTCTAGTTTCTAGATGGAGTAATTATCTAAATACACTTGTTTCATATGATACACAAGGCAAGAGCACAGAATGTTTTGACTAAGTATTGTGCAGCATTTACTAGTAGTATAGCGCGTCACATGCAATACCTTATACTGAATGGTGAGTTGCGGATGGGTATTCTCCTTATAAGGAACATTTAAGCACTTATTTTAAATCATATGAACTGTCATATTAAAAAATCTTAAAAAATGGAATGGATATCTAAGTAAATATTTGGCCCGTTACATCTTTTCCCTTGAAACACCATTTCATGATGGCCTGTGTGTTCCCTCAGAGATCTGATCAGAAATAATGCAGCTCTAACTGTAGCAGGAAGAAGTATTGGAACAAAAAACAGAATGTTGTACATTCATTGGCTTATGTTGTGACCCAACGTGGATGTGTGCCTTTGGTTTTTTTAGGGCACTGTGAATTGTAGGATGCCAGAAGATGGCCCATAGTATTTAAAATTGCAATTTGAAATTATTACCCTATGGCACATACTAATAAGGTATATTGTGAAAATTGTTTATTTACACAAAGCAGTATTTTGCATGTGAACTGTTTTATGCAATACATGTTTAAAGGAAAACTATACCTCTGAAAAATGTAGATTCTTTAAACTAGAGATCATGCTTAAAAATTCTCCCGGACGTGTCCACATGCTTAATATTTAAGCAGACATGGAAAAGGTAACGCCTCTGCTTATACACAACAGTCTCTTTCCATGGCACAGACTGAGTAGCTTTGATGTATCTAATTGGCAACTATAAAACATTCAACTTGCCTCTTCATCCTCATGATTAAAATATAGCATTTATGAATGCCAATGATGGTTCACAGACCTACAGTATCAATAGATCTTGACACTGTAAGTTTTGGGGTTTTTTTTAGCTCTTTAACAGAGTGCTTCAGAATAAATTTCAATGTTTTAATGATTTCTGGTCTGATCAGCATGTAAATGTTGATCTCCTGGAATACAAAACCTGGGCAGATGAGTGGCCCCACCTTCACAGGTAGGAGGTGATTAACCAAACAAAAATAGGATAGCTCTTTGGTAGGGATTCAATCCACATATATAGTGCTATGTGGTACTACAGGGAGTAAACTTGAATTAAAATAAAATCTAAGATTAAAAGCTTGTTACTCACAAAGCTTTTATTCTTATTTTGTACTTTACATAACCCATAATTCAAATATTAAAATGATAGTATTTTGTATGTAGTAATAAATCTAATGGAACAGAGGCTGCAGAATAATCTGAGAAATGTTTCACCACTCAATCAGCAAGTCCAGTCCACAAAGCCTGTGTGAATATGCGTAATTATATTACCCAGAATGTTCCAGATACTTATTTTCTTTTGTAGGAACTATTAAGACTGTGTTTGAGAAAGCTGATAACAGATGGTTAAATGTAGATGGTTTTTGTTCAAGAATAATACACTTTTGTATACCCTGCAAGTCAACCCCATTTCCCTTTTGTCCTCCTCTCATTTTACATTACTGAATAAAAGTAAAACAGCTTATTTTTATCCCAAGACACCACAAGGCTGCATATTGTTTTATTCACAGTTTCAGATTTAAAGCACTAGTTTGCATTTTTCACCCCTTTATCCAAACTTAAGACCTTAAATGATAGCCCTGGAGGTATAAGTACATGGGCTGCATGACGAGGGATCTGAATGATCAAATACTTGACCAAGGGAGTGTTTCCAATTGGGGTCAGGAATTTATTTCCTCTTGAGGCATAATTGGCACTAGCTTCAGGCTTGGTTTTTTTTTTACCTCCCTCTGGATAAAAACAGTGGATATATGATTATGTATTTCCTAAGCTACCCATGGCAGCATTCACCAATATGCGTATTCCCAACCACAGGCCACTGGACAGGAAAGGGTCTATAGCATTCGCCCTGCTGACTTATCCCCTAGTCTTTTTTTTCCTGTCCAGGCCATGTATGTTCTTACCAATTCCAGGGGTTTCTTACTGATGCCTCCCAAAATGCCCCCGAGAGGATAGGGGATTGCTGCAAAGAAGGAACAATAGGCTGGGTTACATATACCACCGTGGTGAGCTAATAGTGTCTAGTGGCTATAGAATTGGTCGAGCAGGGCAGTGATCTTCTTGCTGAGCAGAGGAACCGGGGAGGAGGGCGTGCAGGTGTTCCAGTACCTGCATTTCTCCCAGACCCAGGGGTAGAGTGTGGTCTTGCATTCCAGTAAGAGAGCTTTTACATGTCATGGCAGATGTCACTTCTGGGTACTGTGCTTTTTAGGCTGGAAGCTACAGAGAACGGATGGCTCTCTTAAGGACATCACACAAACGAGTTGGTTGTGTTATCGGTAGATAAAAGTGGTAAGCAAGTGTTTAAGGTTGCCACAGTATTAATGTGCCAGTAGACTGATCACAATTCATTCTATTATCAGGATTGTGCAGGATGGAACAGTCTGGGAAAGGGGTACAGCCTAAAATCTCTGGGTAAGTGGAAGACAAAATGTTTTGTTAGTATCTACTTAAAGTGAGGGGAAGGAGGCTAATTGGATTTATGTTTCATTTTAGGCTCTATGGGGAATGTAATATTAGTTGGTAACGAAAAAATTATTTGCAATAAGAAAAGTTAAGCCTTTGCGCGAACAAATTTTGCTTTGCGCGAATGCAATATACCTTTTAAACCCGGAAACTGTTTAGCATCCACTTCTGCCAGGGGAAGCCATTTGCAAATTTTATACTTTGCGCTAATGCGCTGTCAATGTAATAAAACTTCTTACTGAAAGTCGCAATGTTTGCTCCAAAAGATTACACCTTCAAGCACTTCTTAAGAGTGCGCAATTCTAATAATTATAATAATCTGCAATACGCAATAACGATTCACAATGCAACCGTTTAAGGAACAATATTTCATTGGGTGATGTGGATTTTTACTCTTATTGGTGCGTAATGTTTTTCTCTTTGCGACTTTAATTACATTCCCCCCAAATCAGCTGAGGAAACTGGCTTCTACTGAGGCTCAACCTTCTACATCGGAACGTCAGACTTGTTCACTTCCCCAGTTGCATACACTAGTTTCTCTTATAAAGCAAGCAGTGGTACAAGGGGTTCAGGAGGCATCAACCTGTGGGGTAACTAGTAAGCCTAAAAGCGCAAGAAAGATTTTCTTTGACTTCCTTTTTAGAAGTCTTGGAAGAGGAATTATATGACCCTGCAGATATCCAATCTGATTTTTCTGAGGAAGGGGAGATTCTCTCAGAAGAGGAATTAAGTTTTGTTCTAGAGGTGGTTTATGGCTTGATCAAATCAGTAAAGCGCTAAACTTTAAAATTGAGTGGATGATGCCTTAGCATTTCAAGATCCGATGGAAAAATTAATGGAATTTGTTTTAAAGAAATCTTTTGTCTCGGCTGGGGCCTTGACTTCAACTTCAAGAGCCATGAAGATGGGGGCCAATAATTTGGATGGATGTAAAGAGAGCGGCATTGCGGGAGATGTTGTCTAATCTCAGTGTCAGTAGACTTTTTGTTGTGGAAGCTTTGCTGGATCTGGTTCATCTGTGGCTGAAGTCCTAGTTGCCAGACTCTGCCTCAAAAGCAAACTTGTGTCAACTTCGATATGAAGGGGAAAGATTGTCTGGATAGATTCTAGATTCTATTATAAAGAAGGTGTCAGGGCAAGAGTGTGTCTGAAAAAATTCAGACGCCAAGAGGCTAGAGTGGAGTCTCCTGGGGATAGGATCTAGACAGTATAAAACTGGAAGACCACAGAGTAGATGGGCATCCTGGAGGAGTGCTAAAGAGGAGTCTCGGCAACCTGCTTCAAACAGGCTGCTGACTGGCAAAAGCAACTAAAAGCAAACAAATCAATATATATATATATATATACTCTCTTGCATGATGAAAGATGCAAGGGTCTGCCAGGAGTCCCGAAAGTCACTGAACTTTTATACACACCCATTAAGTAATAGATCGGGTGAAGATGGTTACTTTTACCTGTAAATTTTTAGAGTAAAAAAAAAGAGTAAACACAGTTGTTTGACAATAAATGGCTCCAGTCAACCACTAACCATGAGTGAAAGAAAAGCTGTTGTGTTATCATTCATATTCTCTGGAAAATTATTAAGAAATCATAAATTATGCCAGGGTATGTAAACTTATGAGAACAGCGATTTATCATCAATGTTTAATACATTGATAATTTGGCAACCTGTTCTCTTTTAGAGGCAGATTTATTCATTTCAAAAATGAGTTTTTCTTCTCAATTACTAGTATACTTACGCAAAATGTAAAAAGGAAAAACTTTATTGCTTTAAGTCCGAGGACGAAATTAGATTATGCTGTAAATTGCATTCTTCCATTAGAGTTTGCAAAATGAATAATTTTGTATGTATATGTGTATTTATATTGTGCTACTTTCAAGTTGTCAAATCATTTCTATTTCTACATATGGGCCCTTCTAACATGGGTTCTGAAATATGCTCTACCCCATTTAATATCTAATTGTTCACTTTGTTCACTAGCTTCTCCACTATATTGTGTATATCCTCAAATGGACTACAGCTTATAAAATATAGAATTGGTTTTGGATTTATCATAAGGCATAATAGGGCCTAATCCTGAGTGGATCCAGTGTTAATTTCTATAATGCCCTGCTTCTTAAATTATCATTTTGAAATCAGACCTAGCTATTGCCAACTCTAAAACACAGGGACCTTTATCCTCTTTTAGTACTTTGTCAAGTTGTGCTATATTTTCTTCCATAAACCTTCTTGACGGCATTTAACCTTCAGAAGACTCCCTTGACCTTGTATAGCGTTTATTCCATTTCATACATTGTATTCAACTTTGTCCAGTCACATAGAGTATCCTGCAAATGACGTTTACTTTCCAACACATAAATGAGTGAGAAAAATTGTAAATACTTGGTGGACTTCTGATTGCTAAAGA
>CM044437.1:100245157-100264160 GCA_024363595.1 Xenopus borealis
ATGTGCAGTGAATCAGCATAAAAAAAAAACATGGGGAGCTACTGGACCATCTTCAGAGACACTGCTAAAGGGCTGAGGCTGATGCAGAAGCCCAGAACATAACTTAAAACATTTCTAGCTTACTTCTTTAGTTTAACTTTCCCATGTGCCCCCCCCCCCGATTAAGCTATTTTATCTGCTAGTAGAACTGCATCAGTAAAAAGAAAAATTCACACCTAATTTCTGTTCTCGAGGGAGCACATATTTTGAAAAAAAAACAGTTTAGAGTGTTGGCATCTTATATTCGTACACAGTTGTGACGCTTCTCTAGAATAACAGATTCCTATGTGAACACAGAAATTCGCCTTCTCATTTATTAATTTAGTTGCCACTATCTGACCTCCTCCATAATGTCTTTAATGAAGTAAAAACCAATAATGCACTCCAGAAAGGCTTGTCTGCATATAAGACAGCATGATGAAAGTTGTATTGTATTGAAGTTGTATTTTAACAAACGTGCTTGTTTTGTTCATGGAATATGTTAAAGAAGCATTATCCAACATTATATATAAATACTTGAGGAAAGTTCCTGATAAACCATAGTTGTAATGAAAACATCAATTCACACCTAGACATGTACCATGAATACATATAATATGATTTCCTGTTATTATAATCAGTAAGTAAAACTAATATTGCAACGAGACTGAGAATATGGAATATCAAAAGCCAATGCATTATTAATTTACAGTTTTCTTTCCATATATATATATATATATCAGAGCAATTTCATTGTTGGCAACACTGAATAGGTTTCTTGATATTATATTAAAAATTGTACTTTTTCTTTTTTTTATTGCAAACACTACTAAGTAGTTCAAACTATATGAAGGCTTTCATGTTAAAACATTATACTACAGTTCATAAATTCCCAAGAAATAGGCTGAACTTTATCCCTACATTTAATGAAGCTCTCACAATATCAAAAGTAGCAATGTAATGGGTGAATTCATTTTTTTAAAAATCGGCCAGGCAGGATTGCTGCTTTAAACAATTATAATTCTGTTTACATCTCTGGATGAAACCCCAGTTTTTTAACATTCTGAGCAGTTATTCTTCTCTTATCGGCACTCAGTATCTGATATATTTCATTTTATTGCATAATCTGTTGTTCAGATAACTTCCACAATATTAAATATTTCAAAAAACAGATGCCGCATCAGTTTTTTTTGGACGCCGGTGTCCAAAAACGGACATACGTGTCCAAAATGAGACGCGGCGACGTTTTGCGAATTTCGCAGATTTGCCCATCAATATACATTACTGCTCATTTGCTTGTTGACAGTTTCAATGGTAGCAAACACTTTAGTTACACATGTGACCAGCACTAACAAGTGCCAGAAGGGGTACATTTTTATTCTGTAAAAGGATATCGGGAATTAAGAGTTCTGCTTTCTTTTTAAATTAGACATGGTGGAATTCAGTTTGAATAGGATAAAGCTGCAGATGTTAAGACAATAAGCAAGCTGAGGAAGGCAAAAGCATCAGGCCAGTGTTCCACTGCCAGGAAGCAAAATACAAATCTTTTCCAATCTTCCACCTGGATGTGGAGAGTGGCAAAATCTGCCTGAGCTTGCATTTTTTCTGCTTTGATGTAGCCCATAGGATTGCTATGTTATTAGAGGAAGCAGTTATTATGGTTAAATAATATTATGATTATTAGTGATGAAAGAAATTTTTTGCCAGCCATGGATTCACTTTGAAATTCTGCATTTTGCCACTTGTGCATTCACAAAGCACTACAAAATGTTGCTGCAAGTTTTCACAGGTAGAAAAAAAATGACCACTGAACGCAACATATATTGCTCAAAAATCCCCATTGACTTCAATGTATTCTACACTGAAAAAAGAACTTTGAAAAAAAAAAACACCTATTGACTTCAGTGCATTTTGCAATTTTCACAAATCTTCCTCTGGTCGTTTGACGCGACGCGTCAAAGTTGACCTGACGCGCGACAAAATCGTCCCGCGACTCGTTTCGCGAATTTTTCGCCGATTCGCGAATTTCTCTAGAAATTCGCGAATTTTTCGGCGAAGCGAATCGCGGGAGATTCGCCCATCACTAGTTGAGAATGGAAACATAAGTCTTAACTGAAATAATTATGCTGTCTCCATTATTATAAAGATCTATTTTAATGTACACATAATACAAATGAGCTACAGTATATTCCTTCTATGTTGAATACATCAGTCAATCGCTTGTAGTGTGTGTAGACAACTGGCAGAGAACGGACAATAACTACGTGATTTTCTCTTCCTTCTGATGTATACTATTACAATCTAGCCTACGGCAAATAGTGAGCTTCTACTGTCTGAGAGAGATCTTCCTGCTCATCTCCTGTGTCAGGGCCTGGCTTCGGGGAATACGACCGATAGCATTTTAATTTGAGCTCCAAGAACAGAAGCAGAGCATACATTTACAGTAGAGCATACATTTACGCATGTAATTTCTATTCCATGGTCAAGGCAGGGAGCCTATTCTTTCAATTTAAACAGCAGCAGCGGAATTGGTGGGAAGTAACTTTGTCAACTAGGAGTGGAATATGGTTTGTCCATGTTCTCTCTTCCAAAGTACATAATTATGTGCAAACAGATTAGGTTCCAAGCTGCCCAATGCTTTTAAGTAAAGGGTATAATTACTATTTTTTCTGCAAAATACTTGATGTAGCTTCTGAAAAAAGTAGAATTCTTCCAATGCTTTTATGAAGACCTATTCCAGCCATTGTTTTGCAAGATGCCTTTATAACTCATGCTAGAAAATAAGAAAATAAATTGAATTACACTTTTAAGCAAACATCCAAATTTCAGTCTGAGCAATGTTATATAATAAGAATGCCCAGCAGCACAAAGTGAAATGAAAAAATAATTTTGAGAGTATATAATGGGAAGATTGACGGTGCTACCAATCATTACTTCTATAGGTAAAATGAAAGAAAATCCGCAAAGCCTCTGTCACTCACAGAACAGAGTACAAAATAGCAACCTGTGTATATTGAGATTTATGTTTGCATTGACATAATAAATAAAATAAGTGTAAATATGTTGTACAAATAGGGGACAGATTTATCAAAATGCCTGATTAGAGCTCACATTCTATTCATTCTTATGAGATTTTTTACATGTATTTATCAAATGGTGAACTCTTAACTTTAACCCATTGATAAATGTGCTTTTAAAAATCTCATACGAATGAATGGAAATGTATTCAGGTGAGGCTTTTTGACTCCAAAAATCCAAAAAATCTAATAAATCTAATTTTTAAAGAGCCAATACATGATAAATGTAAATTTTCGAATTTTGCCTATTCCCTAGTCGATGTACACAAAAATCGTTCTTCCACCCCTGATAAAACTGCTCTTTAATCTAACATTTTGATAAATTTGTTCCTTAGTGTCGTAGGGTAAATTTATCAAAAAGTGAAGTTGGAGATCACCACAGTTCCATGTGAAATTGCGCCACCAACCATTATTTTCTATGGGTTTGTAAATGGTTGAACTTTTAAGATTGCCTATTGATATACTCTTTTTAAATTCCCATAGAAATTAACACTACAGTAGGAAGTTGCCCTGTAGAGTCCCTGCCCATAAGTGGTGGATAACCTACAGGCACAAGTTGGAGGACAAAAATGAGAGAACTTTGAGAGGAATGGAGATGTTTGCCAGTAACAAACAGGGAGATAAAGCAAGAAATGTAGGGAGGCAAAAAAGAAAAGGGCTTTAAATGTTAGCAGAAGGTTTTCGTATGCTATTGTTTGCTTAATGGGCAGTCATGATAAGAGATTTTACCTGAGGCTGAACAGTTTCCCTTGTAGGAGAGAGCAGAAAATTACTGGCAGTTGAGTTTTAAAACTGATTGTAGGGGACATCAGAACACCACTACTACTACTGCTACTACTAGAAGCGAATATGTTAACTTCTCTGGCTACTATGTAATTGAAAGTACATTCATCTGTTCTTAAGACTCTATCTCAGTCACTGAATTTAATATTTAGAGAAACCCAACCTTTACCATGTTATACACTGAAGTAGAAATTCTTAGTGGAAAGTTATGACTCCTCTTAAAGGGATAATGTCGGTTTCCTTGGATAAATGGGTGTTTGTTACATAATGTGTATAAGCTTCAACTAGAATGCTAATTTTAATATTCTTTTACAGGTGCCTTGTTTGGTACTGCCAATCACAATACAGCAAAGCCAAAATTTCTTCATATTCCGTAAAAGCAAGGACTATCATGCAGAGTGGAAGTGTCAGTATTCCGGTGTCACTTGGTCAAGAACTATCAGCTGATGATGGGAACAAACATGAGACACAATCGCACAAAAAAGTAAAAGGCACTCTAGACCTAAAACTGACCTTGTAACGGAAGAAGGGTATAATTCAAAACCGAAGGAGAGGTCTGGAGTGCAGGACAAAACAAGCTGGCTGACTCCTCTATCTTCTGGATTGGGCACAGCTCTCTAGTATCCTGGATTAGTATGAACACGACTCTGAGTTTATTTCAATTTTGTTTTAAGCTGGAATCTGGACACCATTTCTGAAGCTAATGGAATGTTACCAGTTGTTTACACATAACCATTTTTTGAGCCTGTATTTATGATGAATGGTCTTATCAATAGGGAAAAGTAGGAGATTTAAGATTTTCAATATTACGTATAGAGTTGTTTGTATTCAATATTGCTGTAAAGAAAAAGGTTACAAACCTAATTAACAGTTGTAGAGTTGCAATGGTGGGATTTAAAAAAAAAAATACAGAATTAATAATAAATTACAGAAGTTAAGTTTTAAAGTAAAGGTGGCCGTAGATGTAACAATTACGATCTTTCTTGGAAAAGATCTTTTCAAGAAAGATTGTTCATTATAATACAGACATGTAGAGCTGAATCATCTGATATACAGGTAGAAACAATAGAATTCTACCTGTATCTAATGATTCGGCACCCAATCAAAAATTTTCCATCCAGCCCAATCAACGAGTCTTCTGCTTGGTTCATTTCCCACCATACACGTATAGAGTGCACAGACAGACAAGAGGCACCCTGCTCTCAACCCATATAGCAGGGGTCCCCACATTTTTCACTGTGAACCACATTGAAATGTGAGAGTTGGGGAGTAAAACAAGGGTGAAAAAGTCCCTCAAGATGATAAATAACGGCTGTGATTGGCCTATGTGCACTGGCAGCCTACAGGAGGCTTTTGCCAGTACACCTGGTTTTAAAATTTGCCAAGCCTGGAATTCAAAAATAAGCACCTGCTTTGAGACCACTGGGAGCAACATCCAAGGGTTTGGGGAGCAACATGTTTTAAGCTAGTAAAAATGCCCTCCCCTTCAAAAAGAACAGGGATATTTTGTCCATATACTGCAATATATTTAAGCTGGCCATCTACCTCAAAGTTAACCCTGGTCTGGCCAGTCCTGAATCAATCAATGGGTACCTGCACAATCATTAGGGTGAAGGGAAGGGGCAAGAGCCCATCTTGAGTCAGACTGGACATAGGCCCCGTTGCTGTTGCAAGTTAAAACGAAAATCGATGATGTAGGTGACCTCCTAGACCAATGAAAGTAACTATAATGTAATTGATTTGTAGTGGATGTACGCCACAACTATTAAGGATTCCCTTGTCCTTTAAATTCAATCCATGCTAACATCCAAACAGCTAGTTATTCTAAACTGTAATTTAATCTAACATGGAAACTTGCATATATAACCATTACTAATTTCTGAGAAGCATATTTTATAAGTTTAAAAGGGTGTTTGTGCAATATGTATAAATTTAATAGTTGGTAGACATTTGATAGTTGCTAAGTATTAATTGTGTAAATGACTGTATTATCCACTACAGCAAAGAATGTGTTTCTGCAAAATATGTTGCTGGTTGTTTTATAATAGGTAGGTATTAAATTATTGTAAACTATTAAATGCAATTTTAATGATCGTGTGTATCCTTAATTCTTGACCTCTAAGATGTTTTAACATTTCAATGAAGGGCTGACAAAACAATGACTATGGTGGAAGAAGCAATAGCACAGAATTGGAAGGTTAAGAGCAGGCCTGGACTCGAAGTCTGTGGGTTCTGGCAAATGCCAGAGGGGCTGCTGTAAATTGCCATAGACAGAAATTGCCATAGACGGTCATTATTTATTGGACTGGTGGGGCCTATTTTGGCATCTGTGTACCTGAAATGCCAGGGCCTATTTTGAATTTCAGTCCACAACAACTAGTAGATGGAAACAGACGAGGAGAAGCGCAGTACTTTGCTGCAAGTGATCCTTTTATTAAACACTACATGTTTCGAGCAAATATTTGCTTTATCAAGTGTACATCAGCACCATTAAACACATTCTCTTTATAGGTAACAAAATGGGTGGGGGATAGTGATCCGCCTCTCGGAAGGGGTTCTTATTTCAACAATGTGCCGGTTACAATCAATCTATTACATGTGCAAATACATTATTCCACTCATTTGTTGCCACCTGAAGGCACCTAGATACTTTGTGTCAAAACCCAGAGTAACAGAAAGTTATATTGTGCAGGATACAGAGTAACAAAAAGTTATATTGTGCAGGATAAAGTTCCAAATTATATGCTAACCACTACTGATTGCCTTTCATATCTTCAACCTGGTTAAATAAAACATTATTGGTTAAAATAAAATTGTTAAAAGGCTATCAGTACTGCAATTTTCTTGCCTACTGGAATAACACTGACACATCGGGTACCTGCTAATATTCTCAATTTTTGATTATGTTTAGGACAATCCATATTGTTTGCATCAAATAAGCTTAATTTCTTACCCTTAGCAGTATAGGGCAGCTTTCATTTGTATCTGTGGAACAGAGTAAAACATATATTAGATATACCCACTAGAGGAAACATCTAACATTCCATTGATCATTTAGTCCATTTGGTTGCATACTATCCAGTTTTTTAATCCATACTGCTTCTTATATGTCCTCGTCTGTTTCCATCTACTAGTTGTTGTGAGTACAAATTTGGTACCTTGGACGGGGTACTGGAACAGACACCAAGGAGTATAAGAAGTTTGGAGTTACTCCTCTGTTGCAACTTTGTGAATCTACTGTTCAATTTCGTCCAGCTACAGAGAAGGTGTTCCCAGCAACATTATGAGCACACAAGGAACAAGCAATGAAGGACAAACGTTTGCATACGAAGAAGAAGAAATACAGAGAATTCTAAGTAATGTGGAAGTGGATTTATCTACCAGCTACGAAATACAGAAATCTGATGATCAAAAGCTCAAACTGTTAAATATCCAGAAAAAAGAAGTTAACTTACTGCAGCATATATCCACATTGGCCCAATATGTAAGAGCGAGTCGCATCCCACGGGGCTTACGGGTAGATATCAAGCCCGGACTATGCGCAGAAGATCTGCGACTGACACAGCGGTGGGAAGCCATCTGCAACAAATGTAGCTTGGATCTAATGGTCCTGACGATCGAGAGAGCCCAGGAACAGCTCAGCAATACCCGTGCCGAAATTGAGGCACTGAAGTTGCAGCTTATCGAACGCTGTGGGCAGGTGAAGGCGGTGGCCATCTTGGAGGAACAGGCAGAGACGCTCAGGAAGCATCACGAGAGCATACAGGCGTGGAAGCAACGTAAGCTCGAGAGGGACGAGGAGGACTACAGGCTGAACCACGTGTACAATTGGAGAGAGGACCGGCAGCGCTCCCAGATACAAGCATCCAGGGAAGGGAGGCGAAGGAGTGGACTGCCAGGTTCTGCACGCGGAGGTCAAGCAAGTCTGCACATTACCCAAGGGGAGGAAGATGGGAGCCAGGCAAGCGACTCTGAGACCAGCTCAGCATCCTCCACCACTCTTTTTTTAGGCGAGCGCAGAGGAGCAGGAGGAGGCAGCACGGGGAAGAAAAACCCAAGGGCACCAATCCATCGGGAAGAGTACCCATACCGGAGCCGACAGCAGAGGAGGTAAAAGACTTAATTGTGAACATTTCCTCCCATGAACTTACGCCGACAGAGAGTTCCCATTTGAATAAAGGACTAGGTTTTGTCCCAACCCATACCTGGGACCCCATTAACTGGGAGATTGATTTCCTAAAATTCACTAGGAGTATTAAATTGAAAATGCAGTTTTGGGATAAGGCAACACAGCCTAAAAATAAATTGGATACTTTAAGAAAACCGAGTACATATATGCCAGATATGGATAACATAACACTGAATACATTTGAAAATGTGGTTGTGAAAGAAGTGAAAAAGCTAGGGGAATTAGTGTCAACCACCAAGATCACTAAAAATAACCTCACCTTTAAAGAAAGATCAGCATTAAAAACCTTAGAAAATAATACTGATATAATAATAAAGAAAGCTGACAAAGGTGGGGCTATTGTAGTGATGGACAAAGTGAATTATATAAATGAAATACTAAGGCAATTGAATACGCCAGGGCACTATATAAATATAGGAAAAGATCCCACACCCCAGATTAAAAAAGAGGTGGATGTATTGATTCAAGAGGCATGTATAGAAGGAATTATTGATGGAAAAATTGAAGAGTACCTGACCACAGAGTTCCCACGCAATACCGATCCTGTACACTTTACCGAAAATACATAAACGGCTGCATGACCCTCCGGGACGGCCAATAGTGTCAGGGATCGGCTCTGTATTGGAACCTCTATCTAAATATGTTGACTCCTATTTACAACCCTTGGTGCAACAAATACCAACATGTTTGAAGGATTCAACTGATTTATTGCGTAAATTGCAAAATGTTAAGGAATTGAGTGGTCAAATCTATTTATGCAGCATTGACATTGAAAGCCTGTACACTTCTATCCCACAAAAGGAAGGGATTGAGTGTATTGAAAATGTACTACTGGAGACAAATACCTCTCCACGTTTAATGTACTTTCTCATTGACTGCCTCACCATAGTGCTAACTAAAAATTATTTTAAATTTGGTGATTAATTTTTCTGGCAATGCCAGGGGACGTCAATGGGAGCTGCTGTAGCACCATCATTTGCTAACTTATTTGTTAATATGTTGGAAAAGAAATTTTTCCTGATACAGGAGTATAGTCCACATATCCTCTTGTACCAAAGATTTGTGTATGACATTCTTGTGATTTGGCAAGGAGACATTAATGTGTTCCACGAAATGATAAACAAGGCAAATAGTAGCCATTCCACAATCAAATTCACTACGGAGGTAGCTGAAAAGAGATTACACATCCTAGACATAGAAATTATAATAGAGAACGGGAACATTAGTACCAATCTATACCGCAAGCCAACAGATAGGAACAACTTGTTACATATGAACAGTTACCATAACCCAAGATGTATTCGGGGTATCCCTAAGGGCCAGCTATTGAGAGCAAGAAGGATTGCATCCAGTGAGGAAAAATATGAACAGGCGGCCTTAACACTAAAGAGTAGATTTGTGGAAAAGGGTTATTCCCCACAGGTTATAGAAAACCAGATTGAGGAGGTTAAAAAGATACCTAGGGAATCCCTTTTGAAAGAAAATCAAAAGAATATCAATGTACAAAGAGAGAGAATCCCATTTGTAAGTCAGTTTGGTAAACAAAGCAAGGAAATAGAAGGTGTCATTAAAAAGTATTGGCCTATACTACAAACAGATAAAATGCTATCTAATATCTGCAACAAACCACCTATGTTTTGTTATAAGAGAGGGAGGTCGATTAAAGATAAGTTATGCAAGGTAGAGTTAAAAAATAAAAACTATATGCAAACAATATTCCATAGTACCCCTCAGTTTGGCACCTTCCCGTGCTTAAATTGTGTATGTTGTTCCTCCGTTATAAAGGGCAATTACATATGCCATCCTACAAAAGGTTACAAAATCAATATGAAACATTACGCCACATGTAACCCAAGTTCTGTTGTGTATTTACTGAAGTGCACTTGTGGTAAAATATACGTAGGGCAAACATCAAGAGGTGTAAAGGAAAGAATCAAAGAACATAAGGGAAATATTAGAAACTTTGTCCCCGATACAGGCACGGATACAGTAGTATCCCGTCACTTTGCCGAGCTCCACCACAATCCCTCTCAGCTGAGATGGCAGGTAATAGAGGTAGTAAAAACACAGACAAGGGGTGGCGATAGGAAAAAATCTTTATTACAAAAAGAAGCAGTATGGATTAAAAAACTGGATAGTATGCAACCAAATGGACTAAATGATCAATGGAATGTTAGATGTTTCCTCTAGTGGGTATATCTAATATATGTTTTACTCTGTTCCACAGATACAAATGAAAGCTGCCCTATACTGCTAAGGGTAAGAAATTAAGCTTAGTTGATGCAAACAATATGGATTGTCCTAAACATAATCAAAAATTGAGAATATTAGCAGGTACCCGATGTGTCAGTGTTTATTCCAGTAGGCAAGAAAATTGCAGTACTGATAGCCTTTTAACAATTTTATTTTAACCAATAATGTTTTATTTAACCAGGTTGAAGATATGAAAGGCAATCAACAGTGGTTAGCATATAATTTGGAACTGTATCCTGCACAATATAACTTTTTGTTACTCTGTATCCTGCACAATATAACTTTCTGTTACTCTGGGTTTTGACACAAAGTATCTAGGTGCCTTCAGGTGGCAACAAATGAGTGGAATAATGTATTTGCACATGTAATAGATTGATTGTAACCGGCACATTGTTGAAATAAGAACCTCCTCCGAGAGGCGGATCACTATCCCCCACCCATTTTGTTACCTATAAAGAGAATGTGTTCAATGGTGCTGATGTACACTTGATAAAGGGCATTTGCTCGAAACATGTATTGTTTAATAAAAGGATCACTTGCAGCAAAGTACTGCGCTTCTCCTCGTCTGTTTTCATCTACTAGTTGTTGTGAGTACAAATTTGGTACCTTGGACGGGGTACTGGAACAGACACCAAGGAGTATAAGAAGTTTGGAGTTACTCCTCTGTTGCAACTTTGTGAATCTACTGTTGAATTTCAGTCCAGACCTGGTTAAGAGCAGGGATAACTGTTAAAGGGATCCTGTCATGGGAAAAAAAAATTTTTTTCAAAATGCATCAGTTAATAGTGCTGTTCCAGAAGAATTCTGCATTGAAATCCATTTCTCAAAAGAGCAAACAGATTTTTTTTATATTTCATTTTGAAATCTGACATTGGGCTAGACATATTGTCAATTTCCCAGCTGCCCCAAGTCATGTGACTTTTGCTCTGATAAACTTCAATCCCTCTTTACTGCTGTACTGCAAGTTGGAGTTCTATCACCCCCTCCCTTTCCCCCACCCCAGCAGCCTAACAAAAGAACAATGAGAAGGTAACCAGATAACAGCTCCCTAACACAAGATAACAGTTGCCTGGTAGATCTAAGAACAGCACTCAATTGTAAAACCCATGTGCCACTGCGTACTATTCAGTTACATTGAGTAGGAAAAACAACAGCCTGCCAGAAAGCAGTTCCCTTCAAAGTGCTGGCACAAGTCACATGAGCTAGCCCCATGTCAGATTTCAAAACTGAATATAAAAAAATCTGTTTGCTCTTTTGAGAAATGGATTTCAGTACAGAAGTCTACTGGAGCAGCACTATTGACTGATGCGTTTAAAAAAAAAAAAAGTTTTCCCATGACAGTTTCCCTTTAAGGTCTTGGGTTTGAATTTGTAATATCCAGGATTCTTTTTGGGGATCTTGCTGAATTCCTACACTTTAACATTCAGAATCGAAAACCATATTTTATGTGACTTAAATACTGGGCAACAGAAACCAATAGAATATTTTATTTATACTCAGGCCTGTGTAAATTTAATTTTTAAATTTTATTTGGTCCACTAGTGATTCAGGTATTTGGTATTTGTCTTAAAAAATACAGATAGACCAAATCCACAATGTTTGATTTAAGGAAGAATGTTACAAATGTTTGCTTTGGGGAGACTGGAGAATGTTCAGTGTTACAGTATCAGGCCCTACCATGTTTCCTTTCTGTTTAGTTGCCACTGGTACAATTCTTGTCTTGGGCATGTCTCCTGCATGGGTACCATGTACACATGGGTTCTCTTTTATAGTTATTAACGGCAAATGTTTACCAAAAGCACCAGAATCTCAGCCTCTCAACCAGGCTAATTTTTTGCAGTAATTTTCTGCAGCAGATACTAGGCCACAGCCACTTTTATATAATGTCCCAGTGTGGACATAAATCCCAGTACTTGCGTTTATCTACACTTGCAGCTTTTAGCAGTAGGATTAATCAGCTTATTTTAGGATTTGCATTACTTTATCAACCTCTGTGCACAACTTTCCTTATAGGATCCCCATCATCTGCTTTGACTAATGTTCCCTGAGCAGAAGAACTTCAGAATACCATAAGGCATAGGGTTTATAAATATGTGTTCAATTCCTTTGATATTCCATGCTAGATGGAGGAGCAGTCGTCCACTATCACACAAGCACTTGGCACTCTGTTTGCAGGGAGTAATAGAGGGCACCCATTATTATAATGCATATTATCTTTGGCTACAAGGAACAACCCAGGAATCAAGACTGATTATCAGAATGTGGGGCAGTGTGCACCAAAAATACATAAAATAACGCATGGTCTGAAGAACGAGATATTGTATGCCTATTTTTTTATTTTTATATTATGATGATGTGCTATGGTGTCATCTTTCGCTTAAAACCATATCAACGGCATAGCCCCCTACTAACTGAAGGGTTTAAAAGTGCTCCTCCAATCAGCAGGGTGTCCTTAACAGGTACTGAACTTGGCTAATTTTATAATTATGTTTTGGATATTCATAACTGTAGAGTGTGTATCTACCTCCAGTAGCCCATGCGTTTGTCACATCTTCACTAAAAGCAAGCCCAGTGCTACCTGCAAAGCTGGAATCTAGGAACAGAATTAAAAGTATAACGTTGCTTAATGCACTTCGTGATCTTTGAAATTCATTGCCTGAAGGATGATTCATTCTAAGCAGTCGCCATTCAATAGGGGTACAGGCTTTCTAAACATTCCAGGAAAACTTTATGGGCTCTTACGTTAAACTGCATTAGATCTTTGTCTAATGAGTTCTTCCTCCACCCCCCCAACAGAATTATCTGTTTAGCATGCTCATATGACCTAGGTTTGGCCTTCTACACTCGCTGAACATAGTTTTCAGTAATAGTCACCAAGAGCAACTTTTTGTCCCTGCTTTTTAAATGTCTAAAGGAAATAGTAATGTGTTTTAATACAGCTGCTTTTTATTGTCTTTTCCCCCCCTGTATAAAAGAAATGCTCAATTTATTTTCCTCTTTTTTCTCATATATTGTATAACCTCAAGGGTGAATTACTGAAAACACTAGCTGGTTTCACCCTGCATGACAGCACTAAAATCAAGGGAAGGAGAAAAAGTGGTATTAAATACTTACAAGTAACTCGGTTAAACAAAAGTGTGAGAGAAAAAAACTACGTGGTGTTTGCTAAACAAATAATTGTCTACTAGAATTAATCTGCCCTACATATTTTATCTATATATATTTAAGTTGAATTTCTTTACATTTGGTCAATAAACTGATGTCCTCTATTAGTATCGAGATTACAATGGTTGGATTTTTTCTTTTATATTTTATGTGGGTTGCATCAGTTTATTGGCCAAATAACTTGCGAGGCTACATAGCCATGCATTGTTGATCTATCTGTTTGGATCAATATTGAAGAACAGGCCTAGGCCAAACCTCTTGAGTTCGATGAATGATGCTCGCTGGGGGGGTGGAGCACGCACAGAGAGCGCATCTGTGGGGGAACAAGGGTCTGGACCAGGGGTAGGTGAAAGAAGAGGTACTTGCTTGGTGCCCCCACTTTGTTGCACCCTAAGCACATGCCTCTTCTGCCTACCCCTAATTCCTCCCTGTTGAAGAAGCTCTACATTGTCTTTGACAACGTCTCTCACTTTTCTTCAAGAGAATAGTATAACGAATCTGCATTAGGTTAGTAGATATGTGTTATCATTGTTAGATCAATGCTTCGCGTCAATATTTAAATGTTTCTATTTTTCCAGTGAAAAGGAATTGTTTATTGTTCAGCAGCATAACCAACCTGTTTATAATGGTAAACCCGGTAGTAGAGTGCTCTTGATTAAAATGAAAGCTCTTTCACAACTATTGAGATATAAAGTATCAATTACATTTCCTCAATAAAAAGGAAAATTTACATGTGCACTGCAATAGCCTTAGAAATTACCATAATGAACATTGTAATTGGCTCTGCTGTTGCCTTAACAGAAGGTGAAATGCTAGAATAGAAACATAGATTTCAAACTACAGTACATAAAATTGAGATCTGCCTTTTCATATCAACTCCTAGGGGCACTTTTACTAAGAGGCAGATTTATCAAATTCACATGAATGATTTGAAATTCGATAAAATTTTCAAAAAGATTCAAATTAAAATTTTCGAATATTTTTGTAGGCCACTTCGACCATCGAATTTTGAAAATTCAATCGAATGATTAGAATAATTCAAATAAAATTCTATTAGAATATTCGGAAGTGCCCTTTAAAGTTTTATTCGACTGCCTAGTTCGCCAGATTAAACCTACCGAATTTATATTAAACCCTATGGGAAGCTCCCATCGTGTTTTTTTAGCATTATTGGATCGAATAAAAAAAATGGTTAAAATCATTTGAATCGTTCGATTTTTTTTCTATTCGATCGTTCAAATATTTGAATTGCAGTAATTCCCTTTAAATTTGATGCTCGAATTCGAGGGTTTTTTAATCCACGAATTTGACCCTTCGTAAATCTGCCCCTAAGGGTCGAATTTTGAGGGTTAAAAAACCCTTGAATTGGACCCTTGTATTTAGGTCGAATTAAAACCCCTTGAAATTTGAGGGGTTTTAACACAATTCAATTTTTCGAACGATCGAATAGAAAAAACTCGATCGATTTGAACGATTTTAAGCAAGCCAATTGATTTTTTTTTTTTTTATTTGATCCCATAGGATTCTATAGCAATTCGGAAGGTTCAATCTGGCGAGTTTGTAGATTGAATTTTTCTTAAAGGGATAGTACTTCAAAAATAGAATTCGAATTTGATCAATTTGATCTTAGTGTAGAGAACTGCACAGGTCTGTTTTTTTAATACCCACACCAACCTGTACCAGCTTTCCCCAAGTCTGACCTGGACATGCTTACCCTTTACCATTTTCATCCAACCCACTCCCTGCAGTGTTTGGTGTGCCGACTGGAAGTGACGTTGTGTTGGTCAGTTTTTACCATTATGACTCTTTGATTTTCACCTTTCACACGTTCCCCTTGATTAGCCACCTGTAGCTCCCCCACTGCAGAGGATTGGGTACCCCCACATTGGGCAAATGAAGATTAATCCATCCTAGTCCCAATCCTATTGCAGGTATTCTGTGGGTACCTGCCCCAATGCATAAATCTATCTTGGTGTCCACTATTCTTGGAGGCCTATTTATCAAAGGTCCCTTTCTCTAAAACTACAAATGTCACAACATTTATTAAAAGATCTGAATAGCAAAAGTATGAACAGAATATTACGCTGAACAATTTGAGGAACAAAAAATATGAATACCTATAATTCTCTAAATATTGGCGTTTTTCGGACACTTACTAGAAAAAAAAAATCAGAATTGATTTAAAATGGTCCAGTAGGATCAACACAGCTCCCAGACTTCTATAGGACCTTAGCAACCTTTACCTGGCAATGTTTTGTTTGAGGTTTTTGTGGTTTTTACACTTCAGAAATGTCACATTTTTAGAGCTTTGAAAAAAATGGGAAAGCCAAGAGATTTGTGGGAAAAATCTAAATTTGATTGTTCGGAAATGGGCCATTTAGTGTGAATTGCTGCCTGTAAACTAGATTTAGATCCCTTTTACTTTGGTGTCAGTTGGCACTTATTATTTTAGTCACTATTGCCAGCTTTTTCTAGAAGTAAATGTAATGTCAATTTATTCTAGATCACCCATAATTCTAATACACTAAGAGGTCTATTTATCAAGCTGTGTAAAAAGTTGAGTGAAACATTACCGGTGATGTTGCTCATAGCATCCAATCAGATTTTAGCTTTCTTTTTTCCAGCTGTTGAAATCTAATTGCTTACTGGTTGCTCTGGGCAGCATCATTTCTATTTCCACAGCATGATAAATAGACCCCATATGGGGAATAAAAACTTCCAAAGTGTACTGCAAATTCTGTTTGTCAACCTGCTTTTGGTCCTCAAGTCTTTTTATAAACCTTGATATGGTTTATTTTTACAACAGAAATATTTAAACATTTGCATTATAATCAAAGGACTTCCCCATTGAAATGCCCCTTTTAATTAATTTTACGCTGAAATGTAAAACTCAACCTAACTTTCAAAATTTTGTTTTGGGTAACTAGATTGTTTGGAACATTATTAATTATACACTGTCTGTGGATAACATTAAGCTAGACCCTTTTTTTCTATCCTGGGCTATATCTCAACTAGAATTAATTAACCTTGGTTTATGACCCTGAAATGCACTTAACGTAGCCATAGTGAACTAATAACAAGAGTACTGAAAACAGCAGAATGCCTTTGGTACGGCATAAGCAGCTCCCTTGAACATCAATGTGATAACATTAACTCTTGACAGTTAAACAACTCTCCATGATTTTCTGCTTTTTTTTTTTAAAGATTAAAATGTTGTAACTTTACCCACACCTCTTCATGTATATTTTTCTTTCATGTATTTTTTCCATTGGTATATGCTGGGTATTCCAGTACAGAGAGATCTATGGCAGCTGTTATTACACTCATATGTCTGTATGCAACGTATGCAAGTCCCTCCATGGTGGTATGAGTAGGGACTGAATACATGGTCCATCTTAGTTAGTCTACACAAGCAGATTCGGGGAGATTAGTCGCCCCAGCAACCAATCGACTCTTCGGGGTGACAACCTCCCCGAACTGCCTTCTCCCTGCCCTCCGCCCACTAAACTGAAAATCGCCTGCGACAATTCTTGTGCAGCTGTTCTTTTTCCAAAGTCGCCCGAAGTTGTCTCACAAAGGGGCAACTAATCTCCCCGAATCTGCTCGTGTAGACTTACCCTAAGAGTACACCTAAGGGTGGACAATAGTAAAAAATACATTCACCCATAAACATAATTGGGGTAATCTACTATAACTAAGAGGTACAAATGTGTGCCTAGGCCTGTTTCTCTATAGCAGTGCTGTTCAACTTCTGTGGTAACCAGGAATGGAATATTTTTGGCTTCTGTGGTGGAAGCCCAATGGAAGCCAGTGGTTTTTTTTTTTTTTAAATACCGGTGTTGGTAGCACATCAAAAACGAAATGGTTGGTGCTCACTGCAAGGGTATCACTCATCACACAATATGTGATGTGTCAAAAAATGTTGTCGCCTATATATAACGCATTTCAGCAAATTTTAACAGTTTCACAAATTTTCAGAGAAGCGAAAAAGGTCAGATTCGTCCATCACTAATCCGGACCACTCTAAGATGAACAGTTCATTCTGTGCTACAAACAGTGACACAATGCTGGTGCCCCTCTGACTGTGTGAACCAGTGATATGCAGGCCGGCCCGATACCTGTGGGTTTGGCAGGCTCGGGTCAACCTCGGCAAACCATTTGTGAGTTTGGGTTGAACATACACTTGTGGCTTCTGCCTTCCATCTTTATAGATACACATCCACCCGCCCCTGTTGTGATGTCATTGGTGGGGCAGCATGGGTCTTTAAATAGAGGGGAGAAGGCTGGTGGCAGCTGGGTGCATGTTGAGTTTTTCTAGACCCAAGCATCAATAGTGTGAACAGTACAGTCTTTAGAGGTCTGCATTTTTAATAAATTATTTGTGATTTGGTTAGTCATTTGCATTGTGCTTAAAAAGGGCATAGCCAAATACAGTGGTACTCCATGCTTGCATTCATATGGAGGCACCAGTCAAATCATTTTTTCAAGGTCCCATGATTTCTGATGGGGTCTTGCAGACTTGCCAGACATCTGGACATCCCAAAAGCTTCCATTTCCTAACTAGTTGGTTGCTATGAGTAATTGCAGTTTAACATCAATGTTCATAAATGAGCCTTAAAGGAGTTTACTTTTAGTCTGGTCAATTTTAGCAACTTTTCAGTTGACCTTCATTGTTTTCTCTGTTTTCAATTATTTGTCTTCTGACTCTTTCCAGCTTTCAAAGCTGACCCCATCTAAAAATCAATGTTCTATAAGGCTAAGAATGTATCGTTCTTGCTCCTTTTTATTACTCATCGGTCCTTTCCTTTTTCAACCTCTTATTCAAATCAGTGCATGGTTTCTAGGGTAATTTGGACCCTAGCTACCAGACTGTTCTAAATGAAAACTGAAGTGCTGCTTAAAAAAAAAATTAACTAAAAAACCAAAGAAAAAAAAAAAATAGTAACATAGTAAGTTAGGTTGAAAAAAGACACGCATCCGTCAAGTTCAACCATTTAAGCCTAACTGCTAGTTGATTTTCAGAATATAATTTACTACATCATACTTAAAGTTAATTTAAAGATAAACAAGCCCTTTAATATATGGTTCCATGCAAACAGAACCCCCACTACCTATTTATTCATTGCTTACTCTCCCATGCTCAGCACCAAAAATAATTTTGTTTATAGACTTTTTTTATATATTTCTATAAATATATATATGTTACCATAGGCAAAATGGTTAGATATATTGAATTGGCACCCCTCAATGCAAAGAATGTTGCCATTTTGGAAATAGCTCAGTGAAAAAATGAAAGCCATGTCAGACAACCAAACTGCTTTATGAGAAATAAAAATAAAGATCTACATGTTTACCAACTGCATCCCCAGAAACACATTTGGTTACTTGGTTACTCTTAGATGTGGGATTATGGCAATGTCTAGGCCCTTCCACCAAACTGAGTCCATGTATTGTTATAAATAAGCATTAGACAAAGGTTGTGAAATGGGTGGGGTTCAGAGACATGCTGTAGACCTAA
>CM044437.1:100267679-100279959 GCA_024363595.1 Xenopus borealis
GTGTGAAAATTTTTACCGCACTTTAGTAAACGGACCCGCTAGTAAGAGCTTATTAATGTGCAAATTTTGATACAAACCTCTTTATTTTACATCCATAATGCATCATTATTCCAGCATAATAGCAGGTGCCCGCTACAAGTCTCAGCTGCAACTTGTATGTGCCAGTAGTCAATCCATCCACAAATTGAGCAAGGAAAATGTGTACTGTAACTTGTATAAGATTTGTCAAAATTGACACTAAATTGTTTCTATAATGGTGCATCACATGGTGTCAATAATAGTATTAGCCTCCAATTCACTTTTCGCTTGTCAGTTGTGACAATGAACACTGCCAGCTACAGGAATACTAGAATTATTGTCTAGTCCAGGCTGCTGGAAATTTCTAGTGGAATTCATCAGAGAAGGTTGCCTGGGTGCATTGGCACAAGCTGCAATTTACAAAGCAGTGTGTTTTGTGTTGTGACACAAGTATTATTGTCAGTAGCATCAATGAGCTTTGTGATTTGTCTAAAAACCAGCACTAAAGAAAACCCTCTTGTGGTTTACTTATTATACTATATAACTGTATTGGGGAGAGATGCAAATAATTCTGCACCTAATTCAAATGTATAGTTTTTCCTTTTGTTTGATTAGATAAATTCTGAAAGCTGTTTGTAGAATAATTTACTATAAAATATAAATTACTATAAAATATAAAGAACTATAAAATACAACTGTATTTTCTGGCAAGAAATGTGTCTATATTGGACATGTTTGGCCAGTGTTCACAAAGAAACCCTATTTTGTTATTTAGGATAAATAGAAACATTTATGAGATGTATTTAAAAAAAAAATGTATTATGATTAAAGTAATCTATTGCTGTGGAGCACATTATACGGCAAAAAAAAAATAAACTCTGAGCCCTTTCCCAACCCCATTCAAGAAATTATTTTGACTCACCAGAAGATATGGCCACTTTGTCATGAGCCATGTTCGCTAAATTAAAGCCCTGAGCTGCGCTTAGGATTAATGTGCGAAAGTCAATGGGATTGGGGCGTGTAGTACTCCAAAAAGTTAACTGAAGGTACCTTATCAAAGGATTAGGATCTAGTTTGGGAAAGGAGTCTTATAATAGATTATTGACACACTTTGCCTACAAACGATGAGGCACATTTACTAACTGGTGCAAGATTCAGATGCAAATTGCCAGGGTCTAGACCCACAATCCAATGTTTTCCCCCAAAGTAAGCACCTGGGAAACAGTGTGCATGGCAGTTTGTGCCAAGTTTCAGTGCAAATTATGTTACTTCAGGTGCATGGCAGAAAGTCAGTTGCATGTATAAGCAAAACATTCTAAGGGAACCATGGAATAAACTCCCCAAAGCAGGCACCCATTCAAGGCCTCCCTTGCATTCATGCATGCCGTACTTTGAACATTTGAAAACCGCAACAAAAGCATACATCATCAGCAACACATCAAACCTGTGAGCACTTTCTACTAAAGGAGTTTTCCTACAGAAAATCCTTCCTACACACATCTACACCCTCTAACTGCCATATTACTTGGGAACTATCCACATAGTTCATTGTTTAAAGTATTGACTTTCATGACATGGTCAAAGTGCTTATTAGCACTGCAGCTTTCAGGTCTGGATAGTGTTGGACTGAAATTGTTAACATGTTGTTCCCTTCTCTCCTTTAGATTTAAGAAGATTTAAAACATTAAAGTGTAAATATATCTGTTCTTGCCTAATGTGATAGCTTATGGAATGTATGGAATGACTGAATAGCAGAGCTGGTTCAATCTTTGCAGTTCTCTTTGACTCCTAAAACCAGCCACATAAAAGATGAGCTTTAAAAATGCTATATTCTGTAGAATAGTAGGCAATAAATGTAATTAATAAATGTTGCTTCTCATTATGGTGCCTACAAAAAATAAATTTTCCCCCTGATTAGAACAAAGATTATATATTCTACATTGGACATAAAAAACAAATTATTAACTCAATTTATTTTTGAAAATGCTCTTCCAGCACAACACAGAGGGAAAACAATGCTATGGATCCCTGTGGCAGCAAAATGTTTATTCCTTAATAAATTACTTCTAGTTTTATTAAAAAATTGCTGAAAGATTTGCCTAGAGCAGTTTTTAATTTTTTTCTTCATTATCCACATTTGAAATAATCTTTACGAAGATAATTACTGTTTAATCACAATAGGCAAAGTGCATTCCTTAATAGATGCTCAGATAAGGTGAAATTAATTTTGCTTGTAAACTCCCACTCAAGTCAATGACTGAGCACACTGGAGCCTTTTACACAAGGAAGAACAAAATTCAGACAGATATTCTTGTTTAGCTTCTTCTAGAATTTCTTGTAGTAAAACATAAACTGCTTCTAATGTTCAGTTTTGTGCATTGTCTTCATTTTTTTTAATCATCACATTACTACTATGGGGTGGGAGCTGCATATTGCTTGACTTGGCAGAGGTATTTTCCATTGTGTTTAATGAACCCAAACACCATATTAATGAATACTTGGTTTGCTATTATAGGGATACCGCTTGAGCACGCCTTAGTTAATTGAAAAAATATGGCAGCTCCCAAAATATGGCAAAAATGCACACTCTTTCTAATATAATCCAATGTAAGGAAAATACATGGAAATGAAAATCTAGGGCAAATGTGACAATAACAATATTTTTATATAAGGGCTCTGAAGTGCAAAGGACTGCATTACAAAAACAGTGTCCTTAGAGAAAGCTTTCCTTATTGAAACAGATAAGGAGCAAAGGTGTTAAAGTATATCACATTATCTTGGTTGAGAATATTCATTACAGTACCAAATATCATTGATCCCTTAGTTTGCCAATGGCTTAAGTGAGCCGAACAGAAGAGCAATGGAACAGGAGTCTATCACTTCTATGTTTGCCAATGCCCTGTGTATGCTAGTGTAGTTAGCTGATAAGCTGACAGTTACCTAATGACATCATATTATGTCTGTTCATGTGTTTGCATATGAATAGGTGTCAAGGTAGTATGCCAAAAAGAAAACTGCCAAATTGCCCTACCAAATAAAATAAATATATGTCCACTCTTATAATCAAATGATTCATACTATTGAATTAACCTAGTCTTTACTACAGGTATGGGATCCGTTATCCAGAAAGCCTTTATTCAGAAAGCTCCAAATTCTGGAAAGGCTGTCTCCCACAGACTTCATTTTATTCAAATAATTAATTTCCCTTTTCTCTGTAATAAAACAGTACTTTGTACTTGATGCAAACCAACATATAATTAATCCTTATTGGAAGTAAAACCAGCCCATTGGGTTTATTTAATGTTTACATGATTTTAAGGTAGGTAGATATTCATTATGGAAAGATCCGTTATTCAGAAAACCCCAGGTCCCAAGCATTCTGGATAAGGGCAGAGACATGCAATGATTCAGGGAGTCTCCCGGCGACAAATCTCCTCTTCTTCAGGGAGTCTAATTTCCCCGAACTGACTTCACCTGACTTCCCGTGACTAGAATGTAAATCACCAGCGGTATTGCACTTGGTCGACTTCAGAAAAAGAAGCACATGGAGTGCCATCCCACCGGTGATTTACATTCTAGCTGACAGGAAGGCAGTTTGGGAGATTAGTTGCCCGAAGAAGAGGAGATTTCTCACCAGGTAACTAATCTCCCCAAATCTGACCATGTGTCTCTGCCCTAACAGTTCCATACCTCGAAGTAGGGTCCACAATGACCATCTAGGGCTACACATTAAAGGAGAACTAAATCTTAACCAAAGAAATAGGCTAGAAATGTTGTACATTATGTTTTGGGCTTTTGTGCCAGGCCAAGGCAACTTCAGTCCTTTAGCAGCGAAGAGCTATGTCTCCAAACATGTCTCAATAGCTCCCCATCTTCTTTTCTGCTGATTCCCTGCACATGCTCTGTTCTGCTGTCACTTACTGAACTTAGGGCCAACCTCATTTTCTGCTTGATAACTTGTGATGACCCCTAAGCTTAGCTTCTCAACAGCTTCTCAGAGCCCACTGAGCATGCGAGTGTCGAAGACACTTTCCAAGATGGTCACCCCCTTTGACAAGTTTGAAGTCCTGGATCATTGCTGCTATTGACAAACTGACACTTTAGGCTGGTGCAATAAGTTCGGTATATAAAATATGGCATTTTGTGCTATATTCATTTTTAGGTTTTAGTTCTCCTTTAAGGACCCCTGTCTACCCTTTTCAGTGATTAAATTCCTTGCCACATTTACTGTACTCCTGAGGAATATGGGCCCCACGCATATTTTAATTTACCATGGTCCTAAATTGTCATTTCACAAAGTGAAGGCTTTATATGCAAAATGCACTATAAAGTGAGATGAGTGCACATATGGGCTACTGAAGATCTTGCTGACACATGTTTGCTCACATTTTATTTTGTCTGAGCCTAATATAATAAGTACACTACATATGTATAATGCATCTTTGTTTACATAGTGCCACTGTACACACAGCTGTATACATTTTTAAAATACAGTGGTTATACAATAAAAGGTACAAGCGTGGAACTTTTACAAGTCATGCAGTATTTGACCCAGAATTATGAGATTTGTAGTTTAGCAAAAACTGCACAGAGTATGCAGCAACAGTTAAATCAAATAGCAAAAATAAAATAAAATGTACTTTTAAAATTGAAAGCGCAGAGAATTTTGTAGATACTGTATGTATGTGGCGTACCATAAAAACATTTGTTTCCAGATGGCAATCCTGTTTTATGCATTTATGCTATAAAGTTACCAACCAATATAACAAGAAATAAGAGTAACACTAGATATTTGTATTTTCCATTATAGCTATACTTATGTTTCTGTTATTCTTGCAAACAATATCTAACTTCAAACCCTTGTCTAAATTTCAGAGCTGCAGTTATGCACCTCAGCAAAATATATGAATGGTCCTTACTGTGTAAAGTTTTCGGAGGAAGATTAGGGAATTACAAATAATGATAATGAGCCTAAAAAAATTGGAATTTCTTACCTGCAAGCCTTTGGCTGACAGGGGAACTAGGAGAGAACCTCATATTATTATTATTATTATTATTATTATTATTAACATGTATTTCTATAGCTCCAACTTGTTTGGTAGCGCTGTAAAGTGAATGTGATTATACAACTAAATCACATGAATTACATACATAGAACATAAGGAGTTACATACATCACAATAAATATGGAGTTACTGTACATACATCACAATAAATACTGGTACAGGAGGTGAGGAAGGCCCTGTACAGAGAAAGCTAAAGGAAATGATACACAAGGTGTGGGAGTGGGCAAGATCAGAGTAAAGTGGGTGAGAGATGTAGTACTGTAAGCGGTATTGCATTGAGTAGTTAACAGTGAGGGTAGGCTTCTCTAAAAAAAGTGGGTTTTTAGAGATTTCTTGAAAGCTGAAAGATTGGGAGAAAGTCGGACAGACCATGGGAGAGAATTCCAGAGGAGGGTTGCAGCTCTTGCAAAGTCTTGAATGCGAGCATGTGAGGAGGTAATGAGAGAAGTGTTGAGTAGCAGGTCAGTAGAGGAGCGTAGTAGGCGGTTGGGTGAGTAAATGGAGATTAGTTCAGAGAGGGGCAGAGTTATGAAGTGCTTTGAATGTCAGGGTCATTAATTTGAATTTAATTCTGAAGGGCAGTGGAAGCCAGTGCAGGGATTGGCAGAATGGTATGGCAGAGGAAGAGCAGTCTATGGACTGGAGAGGTGACAGTTTCTGGAGGGGAAGGCCAATTAAAAGAGAGTTACAATAGTCTAGACGCGATATGATAAGAGAGTGAATACGAATTTTGGCAGCATCTTGGGTGATAAATGATCGTATTTTGGATATGTTCCTTAGGTGGAAGTGACATGACTTAACAAGTGACTGGATATGAGGAGTGAATGTCAGGGCAGAATCTAGGATAACCCCAAGGCACTGGGCCTGGGGAGACGGGGTGATAGTGGAATTGTTAACTATGATAGATACTTCCGGGATGTTACTGGTTTTAGTTGGAGGAAAAAGAACCATTTCTTCCGTTTTGGAGAGGTTTAATTTAAGTTAACGTTGTGACATCCAAGTAGAGATAGCAGATAGGCAGGAGGAGACACGAGTTATGAGTTCTGGGTTGAGATCAGGAGAGGACAGATAGATCTGAGTATTGTCAGCGTAGAGGTGGTAGTGGAACCCATACGAGCTGATTAATTTGTCGAGGGAGGAAGTATATACATGGAACCTTCCTGCTGTAAAGGGCAATTAGAGGTAGACACAGCAATAGGCAAGAAATTATGGAACTATATCTGCACCCACTGTTAAATACAGGACTCATCACTGGTTATGCACATTATTGATCAGCCATCCAGCTGGCTGGGAAAGGCTGACCAAAGTCAAAAAATAAAGTTATGGATTTCAGACCTGATTTGGAACTGGGTTATAAAACCCAGCGTGGCTGTGCCGAAAGTGAAAGTGTTTCCGGGAGTCTAGTGGAGCAGGTAGGTACCCGCAAACAAGCTGGTAACCTACGGGTTGCTGATATTAGTTTTTGATGCAGGTTTGCTGGGTCTGTGGGTTGTGGGTCTTATCTATAGCAGCTTTTACTACTTTAAATATTTTTTTTAATTTCCTTTTTTTTGTCCTGCCCACTTTTGATGTCCCTTCCAGCTTGCAGCAACAGCTGTGGGTAGCAAGTCGGATTGCAGTTACAAGTGGGTAGGAATTCAGGTTGCGGATCAGGATCACATGTTTCAGGTTGTGGTTCAGAGTTTAAAAGATTGGACCCATGCGGGACTCTCATGCATTCTTCTTGAATGGTGCAGTGTGTTGAATGATAGACTCATTTGCTCCAGAAAATTTGCCCAGTGTTAATAAATGAGCAGTTGTTCTGTCTGGGTGCAATACTACATTAGAATGATTTATCTGTCAGGCAGTTCTACATTGGTCATGTCCTCACAAATACATTTCACGGGTATTTATTACACATTACATACTGTTAGCCCCAATATTTCATTAATATCCTTGACTGTAGACAGATTAATACTAGACCTGTAACAATGAAATACAATCAGCACCATTGTTTATTTGCTGTTTGATTACAATGTCTCAAAAAGCCTTTATTATTGTACAGTATATCTCAGTCTCGAATTGTGAGACCAGAGTCTCTTTTGCAAGACATTTTTTCTCAGCTTCTTTCATACAGATAGCCTAGAAAGTCTGGGATGATCATGCAGGTTTTTCCACCTCCAGTAGTTGGCTTTAATTTTCTAATCATGCCAAATTCCTCCTATAGATGCATAATTATGCTCAATTCTTCTTATATGTTACACACCTGCTTCAGTTTTGAGATGCTTCCAGCACAAAGTCTCAGAGTGGAAAAAGAAGACAACAGAGTAGATTAATGAACTGAAGAGCCTATTTAGTGATTCATAGCAAAGCAATCTGCGTTTGAAATCTATAGTGATTAGTGTGAAATTCACAAACAGATGCCATTTGTGATTTTAATGAATCAAATCTTATTAATATGCTACCACAAGACCACAAATAATGTAATGTGTTTCTCAGGCAGGTCACGTCTGCAGGCTATACCCCTTGTGTACTAGTGCAAATCTTTCTTTTTTGGGGAAATAGAGCATAATGAATTGATTTGAATGATTCATCATAATGTCTCTGAATCTAATTTTTGCGTATTATGCCATATGGCAAGTAATAGTAAAGGCTCAGCAGCCTCCCCCTTCTTTATTCTGAAAGGAGATATTAGCTATATATTGGCTGTTGAGCTAGAAGTGAGAAAGATCTACAGTTTTAACTCCCCATGATACTCATATCCTGTATAAACTTATTTGGATCAACCTTATTGCATGCAGACAATGGAAGACAAACAACCCAAATGGCCACTTGCTCAAAAAGTCTACTAAACTGCTTCCAGTTTTTGTAAGCAGTAGTGATGGGTGAATTTGTCCTGTTTTGCTTTTGTCCACTTTGATGCCTGCTAATTTTTGTGAATTTATTCCTGGGAGCAAAGAGCAGAAATTTGCATAGAATTCACCCATCACTAGTAAGCATCGCTGCAAATTTGCTGCAAGATAAACCAAGTGTTTTATTTCATGCTTACTCAGTTATCATACTTCATAGAATAAAACTAATTACAGGTTGGCAGACTTTTTAAAGGCTAAAGATGGCCATAGACGCACAGATAATTATTATTATTAGTGCTGAGTAATGATGGGCGAATTTATTCGCCAGGGGCGAATTCGCGGCGAATTCCCGTCATTCGCCGCTGGCGAATAAATTCGCGAATCGCCAGTGAAATTTCGCTTAGCGTCGTTTTTGACGCGATGCGCTGAAAACGACACGCGCCGAAAATGACGCGACGAGCGCCGGAAACGACGCGCGTCGGGAACGACGTGAGGCGCCAAAGTTGATGCGACGCGAATTTTTCTGCGAAGCGAATCTCGGGAGATTCGCCCATCACTAGTGCTGAGTCGTCAGATTTAGATAGAATTCTGTTGTTTCTACCTGTATACCTGACAATCCAGCTCTACACGTGTGTATTGAAACAAACAATCTTTCTTGGAAAGATCTTTTCCAGGAAAGATCGTAATTGTTACATCTATGGAATGTGCTAGTGCATTGTACTCTTCTAACTATAAAAGGAATTTGCTAAAAAAGAATCTGTGTTTGTGGCTGATTTCTCCCAAATTCCAACTAGCCCTGCCCATCTGTTCTATTTCCTGCCCTCTGTATTCTCTGACTGTTCAGGGGAGCCAACGACACTCGGCACACTGGACTGTAGGATAGGAACCAATCAGCAGCTAAGTTGATCTGATAGGAAACTGAAGCCTGTTTTTGTCTGTGTGTCTGCAAGGCTGCAAATTGCAATCTGCCTCCTATTGTGCTTCCGGCAAGGAACATTAGAACACGCCCACCCCTCATTTGAAACACAGACAGGGATTGTAAGAGATCTATAAAGGGGGCATTTTTGAAGATAACATACATTTTTAGCCCCAAGTAAGACCAATACTATGTATTATTCATTATTGCCTACAAAAGTAGGGTTTTCTTAACATACACTATATGTATCCTTTAAGTGTTGAGTATTTCAAATACCATTAAAGGCAAACTCATTTTTATTTGGGGAGCAGAGAAACAAGACAGGAAAGAAAAAAAATCTAAGTTGCCTTTCTATAGAGCTACAAGATACTTAAAATATAAATGTATTCCTATCTATCCTATCCTAGTCTTCTATATTTTTTCCTTCATCAAATTCAAGTTCTAGTAATCTAAACCACATATTTAAGGTTAGGTTAATCCACAGTTTTGTAAGAATGCTAACATTTTACCAGTATACATTGCTTATATATTGCCACACAAGACATAAATGTATTTCCCTTCACCAGGCCCAGACTGTAATCTGTGGGTCCTGGCAAGCCAGACAGACTGCTGTAAGATGTCATAGACAGTCACTATTTATTGGATTGGTGGGGGCCATTTGGGCCTTGTTGTACTTGGAATGCCAGGACTTATTTTGAATCCCATCCAAACCTGGCCATTACAGCTGCTTACTGGCACCATTGTTTATTCTGCCCTACCCTAATAGTAATTCTTCTAAATCTTTATGATTAAATTTAGAAATAGTTTTTATTTTAAATTCTTTTATATATTATTTCTTTTCAACCCAGATATTTAACTTCCTATTAATGTGCCATAAATGATGAGTGTCTTTTACATACCCATGTGTCAAAATGATTCATATTTATCTGGAACCACAAAAGTAATTGACTCTGATTATGATAAACTTGGTATAGGGATAATCAAGTCAGTACACAGGCCCGCCATCAGGGGGGCACAGGGGGGACAGTTGTCCCGGGCCCGGAGAAGTTCCCGGTTTAAGGGGGGCCCGGCCGTGCCACACTTTTCTGATTAGCCGGGCCCCCTTTAACTAATAGGGCCCTTACATTGGTGGTCAGTGGATAATTAGGGGTAATCGGGTTGGCTGTGGGCCGTGCGTGCATATGACGCCAGCACACACGGCCACAGCCCTATATAAGATGCCGCCGCTTGCTGCCAGAAGAAAGAAGAGGCTGGTTCGTGCTGGAGGAAGGAACTACGCGCTGATCCGCCGCTGACTGGAGAGGAGAAGCTATGGAGAAGAAGCCCCCCGGTGAATACTATAATTAAGTCCACTGGCCAACAATGTTACCCCCCCTGCCCTGGTCTCAAATGCAAAGGGGCTCTGGCCACCAATGTAGAGGGGCCCTGCCCCTGGCCACCACTGTAAGGGGGCCCTACCCCTGGCCACCAATGTAGATGGGCCCTGCCCCAGGCCACTGATGTAAGGGGGCCCTGCCCCTGATGTAGAGGGGCCCTGGCCACCAATGTAGAGGGGCCCTGCCCCTGGCCACAAATGTAAGGGGGCCCTGCCCATGGCCACTAATAAGGGCCCCTGGTGGTGGGTGTGGTTAGGGGATGGGTGTGGTTGGGTGATGGGTGTGGTTAGGGGAGGTGTGGCGAGGGGGGCCCCAGAAAATGTTATTGTGTGGGGCCCTGTGATTCCTGATGGCGGCCCTGGCAGTACAGGTTCTATTTATGCCATATTGTAGACAACTATATATATAACTTTCAAAACACTGCACAGTCTACCTTTTCCTGGTCCAGAGTTCTGTTGGCATCTTCATAGGAACATAAATAAATGGGACTTGCACCCATGCTGATCCTTGTAATTATTTTTGTTTTGTACTCCTGTATGCAATCACTTAATATCCCTCCAAGGAGCTTTCCAATTATAGACATCAGATTTACCAGATGATAAATTCCTGCTTGTGATTTTGATCCCTTTAGAACCAAAATGTGATTAGTTTCACCAGTTCCATTCTGAAGATAGATCTTTGGCTCTTTAAATTATTTCACTGACACTAAGTTGTTGAGTGATCGCACAGGAGGCACTTTACAGTATCTTAATGTATAATGCATCAAGCAGTGGCACTCTAAACAGTTCACAACAGACAAGAACAAGGAATATTGTAAGAAGTATTGCATTAGCTTTCTTTGTAAGTTTATTAGTTGTTAGGGGGAAAATGGTTTAGAACACTGAAGTACCTTGTGTCTAAACTAATATCTACACAGCTAGAACTGCACACATTTCTTCATTGAATGGTAAAATGAATCTATTTTTGATGAAATTCTGTCCTGATTAGGGTGTTTGGCATTTAAGCGATTCCACAGGACAACTGGTAGAAAGAGGAACTGGTATAGCCAGAATTAACAGAGAAGTAAAGAGAATGTTAGAAGGAAAACACTGTATTAAGAGCAACAGACTATGAAGCACAATCACAGACAGCATCTGATGTACAATATGTATTATCAAGTAACCTTTCCTGTCAAATCAAAGATTTCCATCGCTATTTTAGTACAAAATAATCAGAAATTTATGGGAACACTTTAGCTCCTAGAAACTACACTTTCAAGCACCTTCTACCCATTATTGGATGCTGGGAATTGTAGTTTGTTACAGCTTGGGAGGCTTTGAGTTTGTTTCAAAATAGTGTGAGGAACTCATACAAGAAACTCAATTATGTGATACACACATTTCATTTAAAATAGAATTCTTGGAGGAAATAAGACCTCATGACCTCAATTTCCTGCCACCTTCTCTTCTCAATAATAAAGTAGTTCAATACACAGCTCAGCTAAATTGAACAAAACGATTGGTAAATAAATATAGGTCCTAAGAAACACTCATCTTTACAAATATAGTAAAATATGCAACCACAATATACAGCAATGGGTATGAACCTTGTCTATGCCTCTTTACTTTATAGAAAAGTAAATAACAATGAACTAGATAGCTGGAAAATAGACACATTTACAGTACAGGTATGGGATCTGTTATCTGAAATGCTCAAGACCTGGCACCTGATTTTCAGATAATGGATCTTTCGGTAATTTGAATCCCCATATCATGTCTGCTCAAAAATAATTTAAATATTAATCAAACCCAATAAGATTGTTTTGCCTCCAATAAGGATTACTTATATCTTATTTTGGGTCACCGTACAAGGTACTGTTTTATTAGTAAAGAGAAAATGGAAATCGTTTTTAAAAAATGCGAACTATTTGATTAAAATGGAGTATATGGGAGGTGGCCTTTAACGTCATTGGAGCTTTCTGTATAACTGGTTTTCGGATAACGGATCCCATACTTGTATTCAAAAAACTATATTTTCAAATAAGAACTGGGATATGGAAACAGAAGACACCTTTATAGTGTCTAACCCCAAACA
>CM044437.1:100287932-100300116 GCA_024363595.1 Xenopus borealis
CAGCACTATTAACTGATGCGTTTTGAAAAAAACATGTTTTCCCATGACAGTTTCACTTTAAGCTAAGTATGTTATAGAATGTTCTGTTTAAAGAAACTTTGCAGCTGGTTTCCATTATTTATTTTTGACAGATTCATAATTTGCCTTCCCTTTTTGCCTCTTTTTGGCTATCAGGTGGGAGTTACTGACTTAGTATACAAAAACTATATATTTCTGATTTTATTGTTAATTTTTATGTATCTCCCTGATCAGTCCTTTCACTATTTATATTCTAAGTTCAAATTACTGCCTGCTAAGGGTAAGACCAAAGCAACCAGATACCTTCTAAAATACCAAACTTGAGAGCTACCAAACAAAAACCTAAATAACTAAAAGACCATAAAAAATTCCAAAAAAGTCCAACTGCAATTTGTCTCAGAATATTAATATCTACATATCCCTTTAAATATTATGTACGCTCTGGATAAATTAGCTCCTTATCTTCTAAATCTTACCCTTAACATATCTCTACCATGACATTCTTTTATTTATTTTTTAATCTGAGTTAATCAGATATTTACTCTTCTCTTTATTAATTTGAAGGGCACGTGTACTTCTGGTGCGGAGGGAGGATTATTCCTTTACTCAAGCAGGTAGTACCAGTTTTCAGTTACTGTGGGAAAGTTCCCAGCAATGCAATAAATAACTAAGCTGCCAGAAATGCATTTATTAATCCCTTTTAGGATATGCTATAAAATACAAAAGAGTGACAGCTTACACTAACAAGAGAATGTGGCTAACTGTATTTCACCGGCTACGCTTGCAGGTCACTGGGAAACCAGTGACGGTTCACTATTTTGCACTGCTAGGCAAGGGCTAGTGGTGCAGATTAGCCACAAAAGCAACATATGGCATATAAGTATGCATTTTATAACATTTGCAGATTATCCCAAAAAGCTTTGTATGGATATCAGCAGCAATACTATGTTGTCTAATTAACCAGCCATCCCTGTCCACACCCATTGCTTTGTTAGTTAGTGTAGTTTACCTAAGTCTTTGGGAAACTATTTTACAAATATCTATATTAATTAAAAAATGAAGTGCCCTTTTAGCATCCAATAAGTGCCATGCTACACCCCAAGAGCCCTGATCCCCAGTTTAAGCCCTATATTCTAGGTGAAAGTGATTTGTCTGGCACATGCAGTAGCAGAAATGCATTCATACATACATCTCTTTTCAAAACATTTTTTCTTTGTAAGTCTACTAGGTAAGCCACTTTTAAATAATTGACCTTAATGAAGAAGCATAAAGCAATGAATTACGTTAGCGGTAATGAAGGAAAAAATGCATTCTGGTCCAGCAATTTATTAAGAAAAGATCAACAGAAAAAAAATATATAATTTCCATATGGTTAGGTAGTTAAAGCAGTAATTATATCATGGCATACAAGCAGCAGGAGGTGAACTGCTTAAACCAGAATGAGCAAAGCACTGTGAGTCAGATTAAATGAGCCCACCCCTTTCTGGTGATTAATACAATTGCACAGCATATTAATTCAAGCAATTATCGTCTTTTCTTGTCATTTGCAGCAGCCATATAGGTAAAATAAATGATAAAGTCACATCGACCTAATTTTAACTATCTGGTAGACTAAAGTCATTTAAAAGGGGAAAGGAAGCCGTTGTCACGAACAGATCCACATGTTCATTTGTTGTATTAGGAAAGGCACCCAGTTAAAGTGTGTTCATTACTATTGTAAATTCCTGCCCCAGGGCTTGTATCCTGGCGCTGGATTACATGAGGTCTATGTTCATGGACAGTGTTTGGCGTCTGATTGAAGGTCCAGCGCAGTTAATTAATTTCATTAGGAAGTGAAGTCATCTTCTAGCAGGAATTAATATTTGGAGCTCCGTGTTGCTAATTCATTTCCAGATTTAATTAGCTCTGAGAAGAAATGTTGCTTGGGCAAGAGGACTTTTTAATTATCAGCTTGGATAAATTTGAAAATGTTGATGCCTAGGGGTTGAGTTAATTAAAACCTGCATTATTTTAACTTTAATTAGCTCCCATCTTTGTTTTGCTTCACCATATGGCCATGTCCTGTAGTCAAATTTAGTTAATTAAGCTAATCATTTTAATTACTCAAGACAATATGATTGGATAGAGGATGACTACAAGTTTATGGCCAAGTGCTTCTTTTTCATTAAGTTGAAGGGACAGAGTTATTTCTGATTGTGCCTGGCAAGCAGTGCTGTAGAGTTCAGGGATGTGACAGCCTCAGAGATATTAAGTATGAAGTCTAATTGCATTCCTTGATAAAAACAAAATGCCACTAACACAACTCTTTAAAGAGAAGAATAATTTACTGCTACATCTATTAGCATTCTGGACCTTCCAGTTTGGTCAGGGAGCACTGGCTTGCTCTTTTTACCTAATCAGATAATGAAGCAAACTTACTGAGCTGTAGAATGCACTAATGGAGATTTAGGTATTAGATGTTGAATTTTTCATCTTATTTATATATTAGGCCAATCTAACATACCAGCTTGTTGAGCTGGGATAAGCATATTCAAAAAGGCTTGTCATACAGCAATATTATACTGCAACTTGAAACTACTGGGATTAAATCATTCCTGTCGGCTCTTTCTTTTTTTTTTCAGTTTTTAGAGAGTATAAGGAGATAAATGTAATTTATCCAGAAAAAAAGGTGCCCTTAATCAAGATCCTTCAGCTGGTTTACAGTTGCCATTTGTAACATACTTAAAAAGGAAGAGGCAGGCAATAATATAACCAAGAGGAAATATTGTAGTGAACAAAATCTGAATACAGAACAGTCAACAGTGTTTAAATACAAATTTCCCAGTATGAATTAGTGACATTGTTTGTCTTATAGGACAAAATGGATGAACAGGATTAAGAGAGTAATATATTTATTAATGCAGATATCAAACTACAGGGGAATTAAACATAAGTCCTCTGGATCAACTAGCAGTTAGGCAGGTTTTATACAGGCTTAAAAGATTGATCTTGATGGACGTGGGTCTTTTTTCAACCTTACTTATTATGTTACTAAGTATATACTGGACAAAATCTTTAATTTTGTCTGTCAACTCGTGAGGGCGTATTTATTAAAATCTCAATTTTTCGGAAGTATTTTAATAAAAAAAGTCAGACCAAACTAGAATCCACGATTGGACCTTATTTATGAATAAGCACAATTTAATCAGATCAGGGTCACACAAAAATTTGTGATGGCCTACAAATTCGCCATTGTCAGATTTGCGTCAAATTTGTGCATTTCGCACATTTTCCGACGCTGAAGGTGTGTGCATAAAAATAAAACACACGACAAACGGAACGTTACCAACAGCAGTCAATCAGATTTGAGCCCTCCCACTGTCTATATAAGGAGGTATTATTATTATTATTATTATTATTAACATGTATTTATATAGTGCCAACTTATTTCGTAGCGCTCTAAAGTGAATGTGATTATACAACTAGATCACATGAATTACATACATAGAACATAAGGAGTTCCATACATCACAATAAATACTGGTAAAGAGGCGGCCATTAGTGCATTTTGGTAGGTTAGATAGAGCAGGTTTGAGAGAGAGATTTGTGTTTTATTCAGCTAGTGGAGTCGGTGCAAGTGGAGGTTGTGGATTTCAGTTTACTGTTTTCCCTCTTCTGCTTGCCTGCTCACCACCCAATAGCCCTTGTTAGGGCTACCTGTCTTTGTCTGTCTGTCTGTCTGTGCTTGTGTGTGTATCCCTTGTGGGTTGAGGGGATTTAGTTGAGGGTTTTATTTTTTTCTCCGTTTCTTCCCCCAAATATCCAAACCCCCCCTTATTTATTTAAGTTTATTTGTGCCCAATATGATGGGTGGTGGGAGAGGGGGGAGGGGTCTGGTTGGTGGTGATGGTGGGAAGAAGGGTGGGATAGGGAGGGGAGGCAGAGGAAGAGGAAGAGGCCGTGGTGCTGGCCATGGGCATCCAACCCCACAACAGCCCAGCCCACGTACTATGCCCAGTCCAGGCACTGTAGTGCAGCACCAGCTGCAGCAGCAACAGCAGCAGCTACCACCACAGCAGCAGCTACCTCCACAGCAGCAGGTGGCTCTGGGTCACAGTGGGGCAACTGGCCCACATAGGCAAGGAGCCTGCACTTCAGCAGTGTGGGGATTTTTCACGTGCCAGGCAGAGGACCAGACGGTAGCAGTGTGCCAACTCTGCCTGCAGAAGGTTCGAAGGGGGCAGGCAGGGTCACATATGGGAACGTCAGCTTTAAGCTCCCATATGAAACGTCATCACAGGATGACGTGGGAGCAGCACCAAAATGGCAGGGCACCAGGGGGCAGTGGTGCTTCCTGTCCACCTCCTCCCATTCCTCAGGGAAGAGGTGCTAGCTCCCCAGACCCTGCAGCAAGAAAATTCAAAGGCTCACAGGTGACCACTGTGGAGCTCAGCCTTTTCTGCAGCCTCCTCCTCCTCCTCAATTCAGCCCCTGTCCTGCCAGATTTCCCTCCCCCAGTTCCTCAACCGCAACACACCTCTCTCCCCCAGCCACCCCCAATTGCAGAGGCTCAATGCCTCCCTGGCAAAACTTCTGGCAGTGTAGCTGCCCTATCAGCTAGTCAAAGCAGCCCCCTTCTGACAGCTGATGGCTTGCGCTGCCGTTAACTGGCGGATCCCCAGCTGCCATTATTATTATTTTGCCAGGAAGGTGGTGAAGAATGTGTCCCTATCGCTGGATCAAGCTGTCGGTGGCAGAGTGCACTGCACCACTGACACGTGGACCAGCAGGCATGGGCAGGGAAGGTACAGAAGAGTAATACTGCACATGAGCTCATGGCCGCCTTCCAGACTCAGGTGCAGAGGTGGTTCACTCCCCGCCAGCTCCAAGCAGGTAAAATTTTTGTGACAACGGTCATAACCTGCTGGCCACCCGCCTAGGCCACCTGACCCACGTGCCTTGCTTTGCACATGTAATCAACCTTGTGGTGCAGTGCTTCCTCAAGAGCTACCAAGGGTTGGGTGACATGCTGAAGAAGGTACGTAGGGTATGTGGCCATTTTTGCAGGTCCCCCACCGCCAGCGCGTCTTTGGCACGGATACAGTGGCAAAAATGAGCCACCCCACCGGCTCATCTGTGACCTGCCGACGCACTGGAATTCCACCCTGCACATGGTGGAGTGCCTTGTAGAGCAGCGCTGGGCGGTCAGTAATTCCTCCTGGAGCACAGTGCCAGGGGCAGATTTAGGGTACTTCAAGCACACGTTGCATGGCCTGCTAGAAGAGGTTGACGTGGCTGAGGTGGAGGAGAGTAGGCCCCGTAGACAAGCAGAAGGGGCTGGGAGGCAGGATGAGAAGGACGAGGGAGAGGAGGACTGGGTGCCTGAGCAGCATGGGGGAGCAGGGCACACGCCTCCCTACCACCCCAGCTATTGTCAGCGGCTGGGAGGGTACAGAGCAGGGGCTGGTCAAGCCAGATGACCTGCTGCAGTCAAGAAGAGGTCTTTTACATGGCTGCCCATATGCAGACTTGCCTCCGGAGCAGTCCTGAGGTCTGTTCCATCAAAGGCAGGGATGATTATTGGGTGGCCATTTTGCTTGACCCACGGTACAAAGGAAAGTTGGGGGAGTTCCTTGTACCCAGCCAGAGAGAGGAGGGTGGGTCAATTGAGGAGGGCTCTGTGCTCAAAACTAGTGGAGGCCTTCCCCCAGCCTGACACGTCTCAGGCCTCCACTACTCTACACACCCCGCAGAGACGGGGGCCAAGCAGCAGCAGCAAAGGCGGAGATCTCATGGGTGTGTGGAAGAGTTTTTTCGAGCCTCAATGGGCAGCAGCAGGTCCGGTCAGTACCCAAAGCCACCACCAGCAGTGGGTGGAGCATATGATGGCTGACTACATGGGGTCAGTCAGCCCTGATGATGACCCCATGCAGTTTTGGGTATTGTGGCCATAACTTGCACAGTACACTCTGGAGGTGCTGGCTTACCCCCCTGCCAGTGTCCTGTTGGAGCGTGGCTTCAGTGCAGCAGGTGGGGTGGTCACTGAGAAGTGGGCATGGCTATCCATTTGCAGCATGGATATGCTGGCATTCATAAAAATTAATGAGGCCTGGGTAAGCGGAGATATCCAAGTGCCCATTGCAGACGGCAGAGACTAGCCTCCTCTCCTCCTCCTATTCACATATGTAGCCTCCTCTCTTCCTTGCTGCCCTTACTCTCCTCAGTTGTATTGCCTATTCCCCATCTGTCTGCACCTGCTGCTGCAGCCGCCTGCTGCTAGTATACTGCTGCTGTGCTGCATTGTCAGCAATTTTTTTTTCTGGTGGGGGCCTATCAAGGCTCCTACTGCTATCGCAGATACTACTGCTGCATTGTCGGCATTTTTTTTTGTAGTTGAGGTCTAACATGGTTTCCAAAAAATGTTGCTTCTAATATTGCCACTTAGTCGGATAATTTCTTATGGTTGAGGCCTAACATTGCCTCATCATTTGGCAAATGTGTTTGGGTTGAGGCCTGCCTCATGTAATTCTTCTGGTTCTAATACAGTTGACTCCAATGCTGCTGCTTGGTTGGCAAATGTAGTCACACTGTTATTACCCAAAGTCCTGCCTCTAAGTTAGTAAACAAATGAAATGAGGTCTCTGAGACGACTGCTGCCAAAAGTCCTGCTGCCTCAGTCATCATACAAATAACAAATTATTAACAATCTCTTCAAACTCTACAATTAATGCTAGTGTTGTGTTATATTATACTTGCATTGATGGTTTGCAATATATTGGATTTTCAGGACACTCAATTCAATAGCAGATTCATTAATGCAGCATTTTCTGGGTAATTTTTTGTGCTTCAGGCCTAACTCTTCTGTCGCGTCGAAATCTGGCCCTGTTGCAGCAAATTTGGTGCTGCGTGCCAAACTTGACATAAATGCATCATCAAAGATGGGTGTCACCTATATAAAAACCCACTTGTAGGAGTTTCAAGAGAAAACCCATGGCATTAACTGCTATGATGAGCATGGAGGAGCTCAGGTACCTCATCAGGTACATCCACCATGTGACAATATCCCTCCTGGTACATCAGGAATCCAGGCACTTCAACAGAGTGTCATGCAGTGAATGAGGCGCAGGCTGCGCCAGCACTTCGATGTGCGCCTGCCTCTTCGTAGCCTCCAGAGGATATGGAGCGACCTAAAGAGGAGGCACAAAGCGCTAGTGGAGGAAGTTCAAGAGGAGCTGGAAGGTAGAGTTATTTAAAATGATAACATAGTATTCTCTTGTTTATTACAATAAAGTCACAACTTGTTTTATAATGATTTGCTATTTTACAGCAAAAACATATTTAAAGGAAAACTATACCCCCAAAATGAATACTTGAGCAACAGATTATATCAAATTAAGTGGCATATTAAAGAATCTTATCAAACTGGAATATATATTTAAGTAAATATTGTCCTTTTACATCTCTTGCCTTGAACCACCATTTTGTGATGGTCTGTGTGCTGCCTCAGAGATCACCTGACCAGAAATATTTCAACTCTAACTGTAACAGGAAGAAGTGTTGAAGCAAAAGACACAACTCTGTCTGTTAATTGGCTCGTGTGACCTGACTTTATAGTTTTTTTTGGTATGTTCGTGTGCACCGTTGAATCATATGATCCCAGGAGGCTGTCCTTATTTTTTAAAATGGCAATTTTCTATTTATGATTACCCAATGGCACATGCTACTAAAAAAGTATATTATTATGAAAATGGCTTATTTACATGAAGCAGGGTTTTACATAGGAGTTGTTTTATGCAATATCTTTTATAGAGACCTACTTTGTCCAGGGGTATAGTTTTCCTTCGAGTGAATACTTTAATTTAGATTAGAACAGTTGACTTTGACTGTGATATAATTGCAGACAAGTTAGACAACAAGTAAATGAGCTGTCAAATGGAGATTATCTGCTGCAAAAAAACTCTCTTACAGGGGTGGTTCACCTTTTCAAAGCCAATTCTAAGCAACTTTGTAATTGGTTTTCATTATTTATTTTTTTAAATTCTATCGTTTTTTTGTCTTTTTCTTCTGGTTCTTTGCCGCTTTCAAATGGGCGTCGCAGTCCCCTTCTAAAAAAACAAATGCTCTGTTAGGCTACAAATGTATTGTTATTGTTACTTTTTATTACTGATCCCATATTTCAGACACTTATTCAAATCAATTCATGGTTGCTAGGGGAATTTGGGCCCTAGTTACCAGATTTCTTAAAATGCAAATTGAAGAGCTGCTGAATAAAAAGCAAAATAAAAAAATAAAACACAAATAATAAAAAATGAAAACCAATTGCAATTGTCTCAGAATATCCTTCTCTACATCATACTGAAAGTTTTCTCAAAGGCGAACAACCTCTTTAATGGTTTTGCCCGCCCCGTACTTGCCATCCTTTTCGACAATGGTTTTCTTGTATTTACACAACACCTCAGCCTGTATAATTGTACTGTACAAATGCAAGTGCTGTATTACTAAATCTGAAATTCTTTGATTGCCAACGGAGTGGATCCAAGATCCTGATGGAGAGGCAGACGATGATGCCAGAGAGGAGGAGGCAGCAGAGCCTGTGGCTGCACCTGCAAGTCCTCCAGCACCTCCACCACCATCACCATCAGGAGAGGAAGAGGCAGCAGCAGATGCTGCTACTCAAACTGAGGCACAGCACCAGTTCCAGCAGCTTGACCTCCTACCTGGCCTGGTGGAGCAAGTAGCCTTCCTGACAAGGGAGGTTCTGGAGATGAAGGACCTGCTGCACAGCAGAAGGGAGAACCCTCCTCCTCCCCCTCCTGCAATCTAATTTTATTTTAATTTAAATTTTTTTTGTTACATAGCACCATTGTGCTTTAATTTTCTATTGCATTTGCAATAAAATGTAATTGCACACTTTTGTTAAAATCTGTATACTTGGAGTTTAACTACTATTCATATGGTACTAGAAGTTGTTTGGATAATATAACACAATTATGACTACTTACATTTAGACATAAATATATGGTTCATTGGCATATATATATGGTTTATTGATCTTAATGTGGGAACACAGCACCCAGATATTATGCGTTCAGATGAATTATTAATAGTTGAGCCTGTGTTAGTAAGCTATTAATAATAAAAAGACTATAGATGGTAATTTTTGGTTCAACAGCAATATAGAGTAGTAGTACAAACCATTACAGGTCAACCAGAAGTAATATAAAAAAGTACAGATGTTTTTAAGAAACTGGCAAAATGTGAGCACTTTTTTTCTTTTGAAATGATAGGAGTCCTCTAACAATGTGTACAGGGAGGGCATGTGAGTGTAACAGTTACTGAGTGACACATAAGTGTGAATTGCTCTTCCTATTGACTCCAAAGCAAAACATGCCATATATTCATTTATCACAGTGAACAATGTTTTCAAAGAAAGGGAAAAATGTTTTAATGGTAGCCCCAAAGCCATGTCTGGTCTGGGAGCCAAAAAGGCCCTTGCATTCAAATTACACAGAGGCCCAAACAGGCCCATCAGAACAATAAATAGTGACTTTCTATGGCACCTGATAGCAGCCCCTCCTGCACTTGCCAGAACCTACAGATTGCCAGTCCGGGCCTGTCCAAAGCTGAAAAAAAGGTGACAACAGGGTTTCCAGGTACGCCTTTTTAATTTTTCTCTATTTTAAATAATGATTACAGATGTTTTTAAGAAGCTGGCAAAATGGGAGCACTTTTTTTCTTTTGAAAAGATAAGAGTCCTCTAACAATGCAGGGCATGTTTGTGTACTAAGTGAAACACGCATGTGAATTGGTCTTCTCATTGACTCCAATGCTATTCAGCACATTCAGACACAAAGCAAAAGATGCCATATTCATTTATCATCACAGTTTACAAAGCTTGAAAGTAAGGGAAAACATTTTATTGGTAGCCCAAATCTGGAAAAAGGTGACACAAACAAAATACCCATAGAAGATGGGTTTTATCCAATTGCTGGAAATTCACAAATTATTCGGCAAAGCGAAATGCCACAGATTCGATCATCACTACACAAAATAAAAGTGAGTGAAAACCTGAATCCAATTCTGGAGTTTTTTTCTAGAAATGCTTGTTTCTTTCGGGCTTTTTCCTGAAAAGCCTGAATATTTCCAATAGTCAGATTTTCGGGCTAATTCCAGTACAGATCACAGAAAATTCCAAACAGAATAGGGACCTCTCCCACTGACTTATCTACAACTTCATTAGGTCTGAGATGATTTTAGGATTCTGACTTTTTCCATCCTTGGGGTATAATAAATATCAAAAAAACTGAGGCTTTTTTTTTCCACAAAAAATTTGGATTCGATAGTAAAAAAAAAACTAGAATTGTTAGAGTTTTTTGCATTTGGACATTAATAAACCCCCTTGAAACAAATACATTCATTCATTTGCAAAGATGGATGCTAAACTGCACAAAAGCATAAGCACCAATAAGCAAATTGTTTTGATTGGTCGTTTATCAATTAGAACATAGCACAACCCATCATATTCTTTATTACCCCCACACTATCTCATATATATCACTCTATTCCTCAATCCTTTCATTTTATCTTTTTTGTTTCCCCTATTTCCTTCTTCTCTCCTGTCTCTATAACCATCTCTGATGCCTTCAGCTTCTTCATGTATATAACACTTCTTTGTCTCTTCTCTACTTCTCTCCCAGCAATCCCTTTTTTTAATCTTTCTATTTTATTTGCATGCAGTAGTAGGGAGGAGCAAAGGAAATCTCCATTTAATAATAAAGTGCCAGCATTAAAAATCCTTGCATCCCCCCCAGAGGGCATGCTATTTTGCAGAAATAAAGAAGTAGAGTCATGGCATATTTGCACATTCCTCCCCAGTTCCACCACTGCTAGAACTGAATAAAGAATAATAATAAAAAAATGACTTTTTATCATACAACAGGTAACGCTTTATTCATCAAAAGCCACTTACTACTACTTGAAATCACACATCCTTTTCTTATTGGGATGAACATTTTATTAGAAACAATAGACTGCTATAGGAGGTATGGTTTATAAATCCAGCTTGTTGAAGCTTCGAGAATAATTCCAATTCCAATAAGTCATAGAAGTGAGATGTCAGCCAGAAATCAAAAGATCGAGGCATACAGGCATTATGCAATTTAATGTAGAACACTATCAGTGGCATTACACTATACATTATTGCCTCGCAAGTTACAATGTGTATTGACTGATAGATTTGCTTTGACAAACATTATCAGCTCTGTATGTCCCAATTCTATTACTTTTCTATGAAAGCTAACATCTATGTTAAGATTATGTCTAATGCTAAACAACGACTTTGACATTCAGTCAGTGCTGAGGCACACAACATGACCTAGAGAAAATGTTCTTAACCCTTTATGTCAAAGCCTAGCATTTCTATTGTCACTACCACAGCCTCTTATTTTAAGCATTAGTGGCCCACTAATTATAATAATACATGTATAAATATAAACTAATAAACTAGCAATATGAGAACAATCTTTGGCTTGCTGTGGTAAACTGAAACACCCAACCAATTGCAGAACTATAAGATGGAACTAGAAATTGTAGCAAACACTAAACATTAAAGGGGGATCTAATGCAATTTGCAAAGAGAATAACAATCAAGACAAATAAGAATAAAAATTCACCTTTCACAATTTAATATTCTTCCTTACACTGTTATTGCATTGAAAGTTTTAGTTGTGCATTGTGCACTTTTAAGAAATACTTACAGGTGTTGTAATCTATTAGAGCAATTATAACTTTTTCAGTAAGAAGTTTTATTACATACACTGCACACTGGTGCAAACTATAAAATTCACAAACTTTCTTCCACTGTCAGAAATGGTAGTTAAACAGTTTCCAGTTTGTAAAAGCTAGATTAAATTCACCCAAAGGAAAATATATATGCACAAAGGCATAACTTTTAGTATTGCCAATAGTTATACCATTACCGACTTTTAATATGTAGTGCTTCTCCACCTTCGTATTCTAGGCAGTAGAGCAGGGGTCCCCAACCTTTTTTGCTCGTGAACCACATTTAAATTTAAAAAAGAGTTGGAGAGCAACACGAGCATGAAAAAAAGTCCATGTGGATGTCAAATAAGAGCTCTGATTGGATCTTTGGTAACCCATATATGGACTGGCAGCCTACAGGAGAGAA
>CM044437.1:100303915-100321686 GCA_024363595.1 Xenopus borealis
CGGGCCCCCCTTCAGCCCCAGGCCCGGGACACTTGTCCCCCCCAGTCCCCCCCTGATGGCAGCTCTGGGAGAGCAACATGTTGCTTGCGAGCTACTGGTTGGGGATCACTGCAGTAGAGAAACACCCCATAACCCCCATGCTTCCAGTAATTCAAGTGAATGGAAACCAATTGTCACCTCTTGTGAAAAAAGGTTTTTGACTCAGCCCATTCTGGTGTCTGTATGTGTACTAACAGGCACTGTGCCAACATGTGTGCAGACAAATGAAGCAAGTTTCAACACCAAATCTTGTGAGTATGTAATTTTGTGCTGAAATCTGATTTGTGTGTCTGCATACTGGCCTATGTAGTGCCTGTTTGTGCAGACACCAAAGCGAGTAGAGTATGATGAGTAGTTTAGCTGTTTCTTGCCAACAGTACTCAGACCAAGAAACAGCTATGCGTGACCAGATCCTTTGTACCAAGTAGATTGGGATATAACTGCAAATTGTGTGAGATACCTTCCAGTGCAAGGATGCAAACTGCATAGAAAAAAATGAAAAATAAAGGATTAAGTCAATGTAAAATATGTCATACTCATCATATCTGGAAATCAGATCCAGTTTTCATTGAACTCCAGAGAGATGAAAGATGACGCAAATGTATGTCTGAATATACTGTTGAGACCATATTTTCATCATGGTGCAATGCCTCATGACAATATATTTTTTTACTGGATCTAATTACCTATAATATAACAGACTCCCATGGCAGGAACTGTCTAATTGGGCCAGCTAACTATGTTCAGTGAAAAATTATTACAAACACACCAGTTATTGGAGCCTTAAACTGGTAATAAACACTATGAGCTGCTCATTTGGCAAAGTCCTCAAATGAGAGGCTCTTTTCCAAATTTGGGCACAGAGGTGGAAGATCAAATCATGCCAAACTGATCCTTGCCAAAGTAATCCCTAACTGGATATAGACCTGTACTAGGTTGTATACATATGCAATCCATACAGGGATGTAACTAGAGGTAGGGAGGAGGTGTGTGCCTTGGGAACAGTAGGGGGTGTTATTAGTGGGGGATTGACTGGTGTGACCAGGGAGCAATAGTCAGAGGTGCCATATGGATTGGGGGGGGGCTTGCATATCATGTAACAGTTGGGAATGTATTAGGTATGGAGCCAGCCTCAGTAGCAATGACTAGAACACAGATAGTACTTGCCCTGCCTCTGATTTAAAAACACCCCTACGATTTTTATACTTTAAATGGTCAACAATTTGGTTTGTCTCCATTAAAACAATATTATTTTAGATTTTATTAATTGATTAATCTATCTATATGTATTTTTTATTTGATGCAGCTTTCTGAGCACTGATAATGCACTCATCATTCCCACTCTATTTGAATGCTTTTTCAAAATCTGAAAGCGTTGCTTGGGTTTGTTCAGAAGATCCAGAGATCAGAGTCTGTTCATTTGTTCATTTGTTATATATTACCAGTATTGTATTTTTGAGAACTAAATATACAGTTTTTGGTGTGGTTCTTGTCTAGCTGATTGTATGACAGATATCCCACTCAATGAATGAAGAACTTTGCTACTATAGGCTGATAGGGATGGCGCGAACCGCGGAAAAAATGTTCGCGATCATATTCGCGAACTTGCGACAAAATATGCGAACGGTTCGCGAACGTCGCGAACCCCATAGACTTCAATGGGAAGGCGAACTTTAAAAGCTAAAAAAGACATTTCTGGCCAGAAAAATTATTTTAAAGTTGTTTAAAGGGTGCAACGACCTGGACAGTGGCATGCCAGAGGGGGATCAAGGGCAAAAATGTATCTGAAAAATCCATTGTTGACACAGCGCTGCGTTTTGTGCTGTAAAGGGAAAAAAGTCACTCAGGTGGTTGTGGACACTGTAATATTATGGATATTTAGACAGAATGTGAACAAGCTCACACAGCTAGATGGCAGTTGTTTGAAGAACAGTAGATTAATAGCCAGCAAACTTACTATCCACTGTCCCTGAAATCACTAACAGCTCAGAATGAAAAAACGCTGCAGGCAGAATGAAAAAACGCTGCAGGACTTCGGTTTTTATAGGGAAGGGGAGTGGTCCAGGGGGTGTGGGGGTGGTCCAGGAGGGAGATCTTCCTGATTGGCTGCCATGTATCTGCTGGTCTGGGGTGAGAGGGCAAAAAAAAACGCCAACTATACGCGAACCCAAAATGGCGAACGTCGCGCGACGTTCGCGAACTTCCGGTGAGCGCGAACAGCCGATGTTCGCGCGAACAAGTTCGCCGGCGAACAGTTCGCGCCATCCCTATAGGCTGAGTTAACACTTGGTGCATTCCACTACCCATCAACAACATTGACATTTTTCATAATTATGACCTCCGTTTTTAATGGCGTCAGTGACTATAGGGCATGTTTACTAAGATTGGAGATAAATATCTGGAGAAATTTCTGGAGATGTTGCCCATGGCAACCAATCAGATCTTTGCTAACTTATAGGTGGCTGTTTAAATCTAATTTCTGATTGGTTGCTATGGGCAGCATCTCCAGAAATCTCTCCAGATATTTATCTCCAATCTTAGTAAACATGCCCTTTAATCTAATAATCAGTCTTATTTGTTGCTTTGGCCTGGATACCTATAAGTTGTTTCTGTTGTAAAAGGAACAATCTTAGATAGTTACATAGTTACTTACACATTTAAGTCCATCAAGCTCAACCCCTCCAAATTAAAACCCAGCATACACACACACACACTTTCATATAAACTGTATATGCCCATAGCTATACTATGGGGCAAATTTACGAAATTCACGTGAAATGATCGAATTTGATCGAATAACAATTGTACTAATTTTTCGTTAAATCGTATATGCAAATTTTCCCATAGGCTTCTATTACAATTCGGTAGGTTCAATCTGGCGAAGTAGGCAGTCGAATAAACGTAAAATGTTGAATCCTTCGATCAACGAATAGATCGAATGATCGTATATTCGATCATTCGATGATCGAAGGATTCAAAATTTTACGTTTATTCGACTGCCTACTTCGCCAGATTGAACCTACCGAATTGTAATAGAAGCCTATGGGAAGCTCCTGCTCGAATACCATTCATACGATCGGAGCGTTCGATCGTTCGAATCATACGAATTTTTCCGACACTCTAATAAAATTTATGATTTTTCGGTGAGCTCGAGCGATAGGTATCCGATCGTATGAATTCATCGAGAAATCGGATATCGAGCAAAATGACAGCCGAAAACAATTCGATAAGCATTCGATGGTTGAATGCTTATCGAATTTCTAATTTGGTCAAATTTATTTTGGGGAATAATAGTAAATTTGCCCCTAACTGTAGAGTTTAGTATCAAAATAGCCTTTAAAATTATGTCTGTCCAAAAAATCATCCAAGCCCCTTTTAAAAGCATCAATGGAATCAGCCATCACAACATTACCCAGCAGTGCATTCCACAACCTCACTGTCCTGACTGTGAAGAACCACCTACGCTGCGTCAAGTCCTTTTCTTCTAGTCTGAAGGGGTGGCCTCTGGTGCGGTGATCCTCTTTATGGGTAAAAAGGTCCCCTGATATTTGTCTATAATGTCCTCTAATGTATTTGTAAAGTGTAATCATGTCCCCTCGCAAGCGCCTTTTTTCCAGAGAAAACAACCCCAACCTGGACAGTCTACCCTCATAATTTAGGTCTTCCATCCCCCTAACCAGTTTAGCTGCACATCTCTGCACTCTCTCCAACTCATTTATATCCCTCTTAAAGGGAAACTGTAATGGGAAAACATCTTTTTTTTTTTTTTTTAAAACGCATCAGTTAATAGTGCTGCTCCAGTAGACTTCTGCACTGAAATCCATTTCTCAAAAGAGCAAACAGGTTTTTTTATATTTTTGAAATCTGACATGGGGCTAGCCATTTTGTCAATTTCCCAGCTGCCCCTTGTCATGTGACTTGTGCCAGCACTTGAGGGAACTGCTTTCTGGCAGGCTGTTGTTTTTCCTTCTCAATGTAACTGAATAGTACGCAGTGGGACATGGGTTTTACTATTGAGTACTGTTCTTAGATCTACCAGGCAGCTTTTATCTTGTGTTAGGGAGCTGTTATCTGGTTACCTTCTCATTGTTATTTTGTTAGGCTGCTAAGTGGGGAAAAGGGAAGGGTTGATATCACTCCAAATTGCAGTACGGCAGTAAAGAGTGATTGAAGTTTATCAGAGCACAAGTCACATGACTTGGGGCAGTTGGGAAATTGACAAAATGTCTAGCGCCATGTCAGATTTCAAAATGAAATGAATTTCGGTGCAGAATTCTGCTGGAACAGCACTATTAACTGATACATATTGAAAAAAAATGTTTTTCCCATGACAGGATCCCTTTAAAGTGGACCCGTCACACCAAAAAAAATATTCAAAATCCTATTTTATCACATTAGTCAAGCAAAATGAACATTAATTACACTATATAAATTATTTTAATCTTGTTTTCTTCAGTCTGGGAATTCATAATTCTAGCAAGCAGGCAGGAGCCATTTTGTGGACACTGTTATTAAAGGAAAACTATACCCCGAAAATGAATTTTTGAGCAACAGATAGTTTATATCAAATCAAGTGACATATTAAAGAATCTTACCTTCCTGGTATATATATTTAAGTAAATATTGCCCTTTTACATCTCTTGCCTTGAACCACCATTTCGTGATGGTCTGTGTGCTGCCTCAGAGATCACCTGACCAGAAATAGTTCAACTCTAACTGTAAAGGGAAGAAGTGTTGAAGCAAAAGGCTGAAATCTGTCTGTTAATTGGCTCATGTGACCTAACTTTATAGGTTTTTTGGCATGTTTGTGTGCACCGTTGGATCCTAGGATCCCAGGAGGCTGTCCTTATTTTTTAAAATGGCTATTTTCTATTTATGATTACCCAATGGCACATGCTACTTAAAAAGTATATTATTATGCTAATGGTTTATTTACATGAAGCAGGATTTTACATATGAGTTGTTTTATGCAATATCTGTTTATAGAGACCTACATTGTTCGGGGGGTATAGTTTTCCTTTAAGGCAAGCCTTGCATCATCTCAGAATCTTGTTTGTGCACCAGAATGGGGAACCCATTGTCTATCCACATGTCCTGGATCCACAATTAAAAGAACTGGGGGAATGTGTGGGGAGTGTTGGCAGGCCCGGATTTGTGGAAAGGCCACCTAGGCCCGGGCCTAGGGTGACCGGATTTTAGGGGGCGGCATGCTGCCCAGCCACACCCATATTGGTCCAGAAACACTGGGAATATGCAGGAGATACAATAGTTTTATAAATTTCCCATGTACAATCCCCATTTCTCTGGTCCTGATGATGAAAATTTGCAAATAAAGGGCAGAGTATGGGGGTGACGAAAGGCAATGGGCCTAGGGGCGCCTGCGATGTAAATCCGTCCCTGAGTGTTGGTTTACTTCTACCTCTATGACCTCGTATGTAAAGCAAAACCAAGAGATAAGGCACTTACAAATATAATAAGGTAGTTTATTGAGTCCAAATATAGACAATAGGTTTTGCCTGGGTAAGCTGTCGCAGCACCACCAGAGCATGACTTCTTAGATGGTACGTGAGGGCTCACCAAAGTTCTCTCCCAGGACACAAGTTTATGTACCCCTTTTGACGTCATACATGGAGTGATAACAAAGAGTTATACATTCTAACATATATAGTCAGACTCCTTCTTGTATGCCTATGTCTAGAATATTTGCTTAGCATTATATTTTGCAGAATATATTGATTGCAACATAAATTTCCTGGTTACAACGGTCCGCAACCTCGTAGACATCTGTTGGCTATACATAGCCACTGGTGGCAAAGTAAGTTATTGAGCAACATTCCTACATAGGGCCCCAGGAGACATGCTGACACAATGGTTTTATAGTTATAGAGTGAGCTATTTAGCACTATGGCCTTCAATCATTCCTATGGATAACCACTGTGAAACAGATGACCATATGCCTTATAGTCTATCCTGTCTTAGGCCTTTGGCATTGTGGCACCAGAGCGTATGGGGAACTCAGATGATAGATATAAATCCTATATTGTTATGATACTCTGATTACACTCTGACACTAGCCATAGGACATAGACCGTTCCCATAGAAATATCAACAGGAGCAGTGGCATCTAGGAAGTGCTGAATGGAAAGTGAAAGTAATTATCTGCCCCGCCTCTATGCCTAAGGCATAGAGGAGTGGCAGACAATATTTGATTGACAGCTGAGATTTTTAAATGAGCTTAAAAGAGCTATGAATGCTTTAATAAAAATTTGAAATTGGATTTCATGTTTAATTTGAAAAGGACTTTTATTATACAGATTTTTGTGTCTGGGTGACAGGTCCACTTTAATGACTGGATTCAAAAACTGCACTGCATACACCAGATGATTTACTAGGGATCTATAAAGAGGTATAATTGTGTTTTCATCCATTGAGTGGATCTTTTTTATGCAAGACAGAACTTTATTTGCTTTAATAGCTACAGAATGACACTGCCCAGAATTAGACAACTTGTTATCTATAAAAACCCCAACACACTGCCATTTAGTGTATAATTTGCATTTATATTATTTTTGCCAAAGTGCATAACCTTGCATTTATCAACATTGAACCTCATTTTCCAGTTTGCTTCCCAGTTTACAAATCACTCTGTAGAGTGGCAGCATCCTGCATGGAACCTATAGTTCTGCACAATTTAGAATCATCTACAAAAACAGAAACCGTACTAACATCCAGGTTATTAATAAACAAGTTGAAAAGTAAGGGACCCAGTACAGAGCCCTGCGGTACACCACTAACACAACACTGGCTCCACTTCCAACCACTATCTTTTAGCCAGTTCTCTATCCAGGTACAAATACTATGTTCCAGGACAACATTCCTTAATTTAACAGTAACCTTCTGTGTGGCACTGCATAAAATGCTTTAGCAAAGTCTAAGTAAATCACATCCACTGCCATCCCAGAATCGAGGTCCCTGCTTACCTTCTCATAAAAAGAAATTAAGTTAGTCTGGCAAAATCTATTAAGCATAAAACCATGCTGACATAAACTCATAGAATTGTTATTTGCTATTAAATCCAGTATCCTATCCTTTATTAATCCTTCGAAAAAAAGCTTTCCTACCACCAACATTAGACTAACTGGCCTATAGTTTTGAGGCTGAGAACGGGATCCCTTTTTGAATAGTGGCACCACATTAGCAATTCGTCAGTCTCTCTGCACCATGCCAGACCTCAATGAATCCTGAAAAATTAAGTAGAGAGGTTTGGCAATCGCAGAGCTAAACTCACTAAGCACCCTTGGCTGAATACCATCTGGCCCTGGACCTTTGTTTATATTTAGACTTTACCCACATACTTTCATCCCTCTTCACAAATAGGGCTTACAAGATCTATAGTTATACCAAAGCCTTTTAGTTGCAATTTTATGGATTAAACATTATTCACCATTAAAGAAAAACAAATGAATATAAATTATTCTTATAGAGTATTTTCCCTTTTAATAGCAGAAACTTTAATTCAGGGGTGCCAAAAATGTAGATTGAGATCTACCAGTAGACCTTTGGCTAGTAATCAATAGATCTCAAGACACTTTCAACAGACAGCTTGTCTATATCATCCTCCTGTTTCATGCTTTTCATTCAGATATTTATTATGTTAAGTTTACATAAGAAATAATTGTTTGTTAAGGTTGCATAAGAAATAGTTTTTTTGTGCAATATAGTAATATACATTTTCACAAATCAATATTTTCCATGAAACAGAATGCTAACAATGCTTTTATGGATGTAGAGCATAATGAGACATCATCACTAAAAGTAGACCTCACATCAGTAAAGTATGGGCACTCCTGCTTTAATTGATTTGGACTCTGGACTCCACAGGGCATGGTGACTCAGTGGTTAGCAATCCTGCATTTCATAACTGGGATTCAGAATACTAATGGTACCACATTTGTATGTTATTGTCATGTCTGTGTGGCTGCTCCAAATTTCTGTTCAAACACACAAAAATTATAGTGGTGGGGGTTAAATGCAGTGTCAGACTGGCCCACTGGGATACCTGGAAAATTCCTGGTGGGCCCAAGTGTCAGTGGGTCTCTTGCTTCTACCCATTTGGCCTGTTTCATGGTCATTCCCTGTTTCTTTATGGGAACAAAGAGGCTTAATAATGGGAGAATAGAGTATAATATGTAGGGAAAAGAGACTGAGAGAATAAAGATGTTGCGTGAAGAGAGGCGGTTTAAGAGTTTGGAAAGTGGACCCTCAGCCTAAAGTTTTCTGGTGGGCCCCTGACATCCCAGTCTGACACTGGTTAAATGCTGCTTGACTAAATGTTTTATGCAGTAGAGAAATGAGACTGAAACTCAGTAAGGTTGCACTTACCTTAAATCATTGGGCAACTATATGAAATCAGCAATGAGGTTACTGGAGTTTCTCTGCCAGTCGTCCAACTACAGTTCAGCCTGTAAAAAAATACCTCATGTGACTGAAGCCGAATCTCCTTATTAAAATGCTCTGAACAGCCTTGAAAAAAGATTAATCTACATGGGGCAACATGTCATATTATTGGTTCAAAAAAACAATATGTAGGTCTGCATAGACTACTATTATCCCATTTTCCTGGGGCAAAATGCAATGATTACCATGCATGGACAGTTTTACTAGGCCCCAAAAACAAAGCTGTTCAATTGCCTCAAACAGGACAAACTACTTTTACCAGCAGTGGTTAGACTTATCGAAAATAATACTTCTTAGTTACGCTGCATTTTTTTACAAGGGCATATTTATTTATTTTTATTTTTTTTTTAAATGACAAATTATATATCTACAAACAAGTGTAAAACTTTTACAAAGACACAGCTGCCAGGCATATTTGCTATAAGACTACTGTTTATTGTTGCATGCTCACAGGTGCCCAGAGAATATCTGTGTCACATGAAACAGATACTTTAATGTAGTGTCAAAAGCATAGACTGCCAAAAAGAAGTGCTGCATTTCCTTAAGGCTGCAAGGGTTGAAAAGATTAACCAATATATTTTGTGCACTTGCTTCCCTACAAGCGCAAAGAAAATATTCAAGTTCCCCTGATTTATTCTGGACATGTTGCTTATGTTCCTAAGAGTATAAAATCTACATGCAGCTCTCAGCTGTTTAAAAGACACAAATGTCTCATTATGTTGGAAATCCCATGCCGCTAGTCAAAAACGAGGGAGATTTACAGCAGTAAGTTAAGCATATATTAACAACTGAAAGGTAGAGACTGTAAGGCCATTATAAACTTTTCCCATTAACAATCGTTTATGTCCTCTCACCAGCAGTTATTTATTGTTTTTCCTATCTCTTTTTATTGTTACCTGATGCTCTTTCCCACAATTAGAAAAAAGAGTTGCATTTTTTGCCTTTGTTTTTTGTTTTATAATATACGTCACTAGCACGGCATACTCCAAGCCCACTGTGTTCTGGCTGTGATGAGGAGAGATTGAGGAGAGAGCACATCTTTGTACCCTTCTATGAAAGGGTTACTGACTATTCATGCAGTTTCAAGTCTGAATACAATACCAGCGTTCTCTGGACAAAATCTTCTGTATGAGCTCCCATAGCCCTTCTGCGGTGTCATAACCCTTTTACAAGAAGTCAATCGGGTGCATTGCCGAGCCAGCAAGGGGAGGTGGCCTAATGTAACTGGGGGCACGACCAGGCAAAAACAGATTGTAATGAAATTAAATTGGCATAGTAGCAATATGGACAAGCTCCACAATTACTCATAACTGGGAAAAAAATTATAAAACTGACAGCATACAGTAGGGATACTAAGCACAATTCCATTCCATTGCTACATTTATTTTAGCACTTAAATGTATTTTTTAAGAATGAAGTGATAACAGCCAATCCTAAGCAAGATAAAATGCAATATGGTTTTCCAGTGTAAGGGAAATTTTCATCAAAGCCCTTACTATGCTTCAGTGAGGTACAGGCAAGCAAACCACTAGGACTCTCTAAAATATTTCAAGCACCATTTGTTCAAAAAGTGTCATGTTTCTTTTCAGAAATCACAATATGATAAAAATAGAATTCTAAAGCACTCAGCCTTAAGGCTAATATCACACAGGACTGCATTATCAGCTATTTTTAGTAGGCTTCTAATAGGCTTGTTTTTGTGATGGAGTTGATCAATGATGCCCTATTTCTAGTACCAGCTACAAGGATCAGTCAGTGTTAGGCAGGAGTGTCTTCAGAAGCTCCAAAATGGTGTCATAGCAGCGATCCAAGTTCTCTAAATAGAGAATAAGTAAATATAGAAACTTCATACAAAAAGTCTATGGAATATAGAAACCTCACCCTCACTATTATAATGAAACCCATTATCCACAAAGCTAAGCAATGCTGTTCTGTTAGGATAACTACCCCCTAAGCACTTTAGCGAGGTTCACTAATTTTCTGATTTTAGAGGTTTCTGACATATTAGGAATTTAGACCGTTTTAGACATCTAACACTAGTCTTTCAGCTCAACAATTCTCTTTGAAGGTCAGATCAACAGTGACCCTAGCTGTCTATGCACTTTCTGTGTAGTCAATTAACTCTAGGGTTGAAAAAGGACAACAGTCCATCACATTCAACTACTCCAAGTAATCCACAGTGCAAATATATTTATACATACATATACATACCCAGTGCTTGAATTGTAGTGAAAAAAGTGGAGGGATGCTCTATGTGGTGAGTGAAGCAGAGAGTGGTAAAACGATCCTCCCACAACCATAAGCCACACTCATTGCTATAATAAGCCTCACATACCAATACTTTCTGATTTCACCAACTACAAAGAAAAATCATTTTACTATTTCCATTTTGGTATTTCCTTCTAATGCATGGTTTAATGCCCAGTATGCATAGATTTACCTGTGACCTGTAGGGACCCCCAAACGAAAATTATGCATTTGACTTTTCTTGGCTTTCAATCCAGCTTCTGCAAACAAGCTCATTGCCTGTGTATTGTGTCATAATATAGCACAACCCCATCATATTCTATATTACCCAAGATTATTTCATGTATATCATTCAGAGATCCTGTCATGGGAAAAAAATTTTTTCCAAAATGCATCAGTTAATAGTGCTGTTCCAGAGGAATTCTGCATAGAAATCCATTTCTCAAAAGAGCAAACAGATTTTTTTATATTTCATTTTGAAATCTCACATGGGGCTAGACATATTGTCAATTTCCCAGCTGCCCCAAGTCATGTGACTTGTGCTCTGATAAACTTCAATCACTCTTTACTGCTGTACTGCAAGTTGGAGTAATATCACCCCCCCTTTCCCCCACCCAGCAGCCTAACAAAAGAACAATGGGAAGGTAACAAGATAACAGCTCCCTAACACAAGATAACAGCTGCCTGGTAGATCTAAGAACAGCACTCAATAGTAAAACCCATGTCCCACTGCATACTATTCAATTACATTGAGAAGGGAAAAACAACAGCCTGCCAGAAAGAATTTCCCTCCTAAAGTACAGGCACAAGTCACATGACCGGGGCAGCTGGGTAATGAACAAAATGGCTAGCCCCATGTCAGATTTCAAAAATGAAATATAAAAAAATCTGTTTGCTCTTTTGAGAAATGGATTTCAGTGCAGAAGTCTACTGGAGCAGCACTATTAACTGATGTGTTTTTTTTAAAAAAAACATGTTTTCCCATGACAGGATCCCTTTAACTTTATTTTCTATTTTTTTTCCCGTTTTCTTCTTCTTTGCTTTTCTTTATAACTCTCTCTGATGCCTCCAACTTCTTTATCTGTTTAAAACAGATGAACACAGATTAACACTTCTCTATCTCTTCTCTGTTTCTCTCCCAGCAATCTTTTCTCTCCTTTTATCTTCTATATCTTTGATTAGGTTTTATTTTACCTCTGCATTTTATTTGAATGCAGAAGTGGAGTAAAAGAAAAATTCTTGCATCCTCTCTGAGAGGATGCTATTTCACAAAAAATTCTAATTAGAATTAAGAAATTTCAATTTTTTTTCAATTCAAATCATATATTGGCCTATTCGATAGTCGAAGTACCCAAAAATTACTTCCAAAATTAGAATTTTCTGAATTCAAATTCTCACTTCAACCCTTGATAAATCTGCCCCAAAGTGTTGTGAGTGGGGAGTATAATATTTTATGCTTTAGAACAGGGATCTGCAACCTTGGCTCTCCAGCTGTTGAGGAACTACAAGTCCAACAATGCATTTTCCTTAACAGCTGGAGAGCCAAGGTTGCAGATCCCTGCTTTAGAATATAGTTTTTCATTAGATAATAAAAATGCATTTGTTAAATACCATTGCATATTGTACTTGCCCCTAGGTGCTCATGGATTCCTACTGAGTGGAAGAAAGTCATAACAGAATTGCTGCTGCGAGACAGGACAGGAAATATATCAGCAGGAAGCCAATAATGGGATAATTTAGTGAGAAAAATTACCAAGTCAGAGGCTTTCTTTTTAAATGTAACATTTTACATTTAATGACATAGAAAAAGTCTACTAAGTACAGCTAGCCATACAGAGAAAGATATGGTTGAACAGTTGCACAATATTATTATAGCTGGTCTTTACAGAAAAGCTTGCCATTGATGATTCCTATTATTATTATTATTAACAAGTATTTCTATAGCGCCAACTTATTTCGTAGCACTGTAACCTATAGTACATTTTAAAGGTGGCAGGCCAAGTGTCCGTAGCCACAATTCCTTCTTACAGTATTTCCCTGAGATCCAGTTACTAACCAATCGCATAAGTGCATTTTAACCATGCATGGGCATGGTAAAATCTGAGAAAGCAATAGAATGCAAGGGAACTGGCCCATATATTATTTGATCAGGGTAATGTATATTTTACAAATTCAAGGTATGGATGAAAAAAAATATCAGATATAATTTAGTGTATCAAATATTAGGACATTTCTGTAAAACATAAACTTGTAAAAAAAAAAAATAAAGACCATGTAGAAAACGTGTTGCAAGTCTAAAAAAAGGGGAAACACAAAGCCATGTATCCTACATTCTGTAACAACACGGAAGCATAAATGCATCTATATGCATGTCACAGCAAGTGATTTCCTATAATAACATGTATTAAGCATTAAAGATCCCTTAATATTTTAATCAATGAATTTAATGTAAATTGAAATGTGTATCATCTGTTCCTCAGCTCATGTCATACAAATTAATTTTCTCTCTGTCATATGCCATCTGAAAGTAATCCAGTTTTGGTAAATCTTCAGGATTATGATAGTTAACTGGTATGAGTTAAGCTGGTATATATCTGGATTTCATACAAAAACAGCACAGATATATCAACCTATAACTACACATTTACACACATGCATGTCAGTATAATTTTATACTGGGGAACTGCATTAGCTTTCATCATTGTGATTCTGAATGTTCCAGAGTGGAGGATAAAGTACATAATGAAGGCTGTTGGCTGGTGATATGCAATACAGAATATAGAAAGAAAAAGATTAGAGGTTTTCATATATTGCGCTTGTTGCTACTACAGTTTCTCAGACAGGAGAGAGATTTTGCTTAATCTCTGTTATAATGGGAAAACTTCCTAAATCCCAAGAACCTGAGAACAATATTCTTTATTCTTGTTTCTTTATACTTAAAACCAGAGCTGTCTTTGGGGGCCACCCAACCCGGGCCCCATTTACCAATGGGTGGTCCTAAAGCAGAAGCTCTGTACAGAGGGAAATTAACTCCAAGGTGCCTTAACAGATTAATCTCTTATATGGAAGGGCTTGCAACTGGGGTTGTGTATAGTAAAGCAAGATGGTTTCAGTGAAGCTTTAATATTATAAAGGGCCATTTATAACCTGTAAACTGTAACCTTGTAAGCTGTGCTTATTAATGCCACCAGTGCTTAGTTGTCAATTTTGTTACATGACAATCTTGATGTGACAAATTTGTCTATTAAAAGAAATAATGTCCCTTACTCAGGTTTAAAAAATAGATATTAACTGGCCCCTTGAATTTCCATGACTTATACATGGACATGCAACTTCTTGGATACTTCTAATATTATTTTTCATACAGGAAGATCAGTTTTTCCTATATCAGAGCAGTGATACCTGCAGCCTCTAGCTATCATTAAACTACAACCAAGTAGTCCACGAAGTTGCCAGGGTATGTTGGTAGTTGTAGTTCAAGAGAATTTCTGATTGGATTATAATGAGTCCACTGTGGGCCTAACTAACCACCAACAACAGATGTTCTCATACTTATTCTTTGAAATATAAATTTAAAACTCATAAAATACACCGAAAATTAAGTGGAAAATGAAACACTCATTTTTGTATCTGTAAGCAATCCTAGTTACCAACCATAAGATGTTTTTGGTGATTCATCTATTCCTCGCATATAGAACAATTAAAGTGTAAACAGAAATGCTGTTGCTAAGTGAGAAATCAGCAGAAATAAGGATGTAATTAAAGGTATAATCTGTTCCGTTTGAACGGCGTCTGGTTATCTCTTCTTAAAATGACAATTAATAATATTAAGTTGTTCATTTGCAATATATTTGCTTCATTTATCAGCCTATAAAGACTGACTGGGGCAGCAAAAACAAAGTGGGAAATAACAGTGAGGAATGCAAAGTGAAAAACAGCTTCTCAGCATCATTAGCTCATGTAATAAAGCACATTGTGGCTCTACTCTTACAGACACACAGAAATAACATTTTCGAAACAGAAAACAATGTTGTTTTATTGATAGTATGGCTAACTTTGTAAAATTCATTTATTAGTCACATGTATTAGTCATTCTCTAATGGGTATTAATGATGTCAAATTTTCTCTTAAAATCCCAATTTAGCAGCTAAACAGTAGAGTGGTTAAACTCAATTTTTAAAAGGTACTTGCGTCAAATTCCATATACTTGCTTCCTATTTTCCATTCCAAACTGAGCACTGCTGCAACTATTGACACAGAGTAACCCGGGAGCTACTTCCATCTCCTAAACAGGAAGCAGGAATTAGATTACTGCAGGGGGTTAGGTACCCGCGGGTTACCCCCAAAAACCTGCAGTACCCTGTGGGTTGCGGGTAGAAGTTCCGGGTGTGGGTATAGACGCAGTTCGGCGGTTTTGCAGGTCGGGCCATGGGTTTTCACAATAGCAATTTTTACTCATTTTTCTGACCACGCCTACTTTCAATGATGTCACTTCCAGTTACAATGATTCTTGATTGGCAGCATGACAGCATGACAGCACTTCATTAATCTTGATTGGCAGCATGACAGCACTTCCTGATTCTTGATTGGCAGCAAGACAGCACTTCCTGATTCTTGGTGATCAGCAGGTCGCTGGTCCAGGTTGCGGATAAGATACTTGTGGGTCGAGGTTGCGGATTGCAGGTTTTGGGTACGGGCCGCAAAAAATGGAACCGCACAGGGTCAGGCCCGGACTGGCAATCTGTGGGTTCTGGCAAATGCCAAAGGGGCTGCTATAAGGTGCCATAGAAAATCAGTAATTAGTGGGCTGGTGGGGCTGTTTGGGCCTCTTTGTGGGCTGTTTGGGCCTCTGTGAACCTGAAATGGCAGGGCCTATTCTGATTCTCAGTCCAGACCTGCACAGGGCTCTAGCAGGAGGTAGCTCCAGGGTTTCCTTTGCACCCAGTATCCATGGCCACAGCACAGTTGCATCTAAAGAATTAAGCGCAGACATCTCACACATGACAAACAACAGAAATTATAGGCTTCCACGCTATTGCATCCAATTTGTGGCAACGTGCACATGCAGTTCTTATAGTTTTGGTGAATCAGACACATTAGCACCAGGGAAGAGTAATTGCATTAACAACACCCCTTTGCTCCCAAAACATTGCTTGAATTCTAGGAAAAAAACACTGCATTACGGGGGTAAAAAACATGGCGCTTGCGCATGAAATCGCACTTTGAGTGCGATGTCATGCGCAAGTCCTAATATTTTTATAGACTTTGGCAATTCTTGTTCAGTTTATGGCAGTGGTTCCCAGACTGTGTAGCAAGCACACTTTGGGTGACCAAAAGAAAGATACTGGGTCAACCCTAAATGTGAGATTTGGAGGTGGGCAGTTGTTTACTGGGAAAGATATTTTGGGGATGATGACTTAATTGTCTGCATTTCAGGAAAAATACAACAATTATACTATTTCTCTTGGCAAGAAGGGCCTGGAGGAACAGGTGCAGAAGCAAATAGTAATCCACATATTTTGTCACTGGAAATTGTGATGTCTCATAATTTGTATAGACTGACCATGTAATAACCTGGGCCACAACCCCTCTGGCCTCCCTTGTTCTAAAGCCTATGTCCTTCAGTATACACAATATGCAGATATATTCTAGGGCAGGGGTCCCCAACCTTTTTCACCCGTGAGCCACATTCAAATGTAAGACAAGTTGGGGGGCAACATAAGCATGAAAAATGTTCCTGGGCATGCTAAATAAGGGCTGTGATTGGCTATTTGGTAGCCCCTATATGGACTGGCAGCTTACAGAACATTCTATTCTGAAATAAAACTAGTTTTTATACAACCAAAACTTGCCTTCAAACCTGGAATCCAAAAATAATCACCTGGTTTGAGGCCACTGGGAGCAACATCCAAGGTGTTGGGGAGCAACATGTTGCTCACGAGCTACTGGTTGGGGATCACTGTTCTAGGGTATAGAGTCTCTTTAAGGTAAACAAATGTTGCTTTTACAGTTTTCAATAGGAAGGGCGGGAAAACAAGAATATACATAAAGACTAGAAGGGTAAAGAGTTCAGGAAAATTGGTACTTTTATTATAAAATCATATGCATCAGCTCTGGAAAGATAACATGTGTTACAACATCAATTTCAATTATAATCTTTCAGCATGACATATACCAAGACCAGGTCACAAGTGTCTACCATCTGTAGATCAACAGCACTTACCAAATGAACATCAGCAAATCCTTCAAAGCTCATCAGAAATCTATATCTGGCAAAAATATGCAGGATGCCTGCCAAAGCCATGTTCATCTCCATTGGTCAGAACATTAACCAGATGAAAAAAATAATTTTGCCAAGATATTTCCCATCATGATCCCCCCACAATTTCTGTGATTCAGATTTTGGATTACAATATGTTTGCAACATTAAAATATACCACAGCTCAAGGTCACTGCATGCATCATCTTAAGGCAACAGCAAGAAAATACATAGTAGCATAATTAACTGGTAGAGAGAAAAGTATTTAGAGCCTTTTTACAGCAGACACACAGAGCGAATTTCAGCACAAAAATGCATAGTTTTTTTGTTTTTGCACCAAAATCTGTTCCATGTGTCTGCACACAGGCCAATGAAGTTCCTGTTACTGCATATCTTTGAGCAAGTAATTTACTAGCCAAGAAAGTGCTTTTCTTTTATTCAGAAAAAAATGCATTATAAGAATGTACTCATTTTAAAAACTAAATTCCCCAGTGTAAGGTCTGATTTATTATAGATCTAACCAAGGAATTTTGCAGGATTCCCAGGTCAGTGGTTTCATTTTTTTTTTTTTTGGATACATTTAGCAACGCAAGTACCAGTGTTAGTTCAACAGAATGTGTTTCACTACTTTGAGAAGTCAAATGCCTTTTTGCTTTGTGGCATGGTTACTATTACTCGTCCAAATGTTTGCTCCCTGATGCATATCGCTTTCATGGTGATATGATTCGGAAAATTATTTTGTGCCTGAACTAATTGTTTCAGCACAGAA
>CM044437.1:100345401-100366814 GCA_024363595.1 Xenopus borealis
GTTTTCTTAATATTTTGTCCATTGGAGTTAAGGATTTACAGATAGGTTTTCTTTATCTAAACAAATATGTTGTAGGACAGCTCCCACAAATTATTAGTTATATAGAAATCATCTTCTTTGTGTATTACAAAAAAACTAATACATTTATGCAGACATTTATGCATGCCATTCATGAGGCATACCTTAAAAAAAATGATTAGCCATCAATTTAGTGATCCATAAAAATAATTATTAGCATGGCAACTAAACTCACTAGCACTAGAATGTACATCCCTTTGAAAAAGCATTGGTTATGATTTCATTTGATCTTAGCCTTTTTTGTATGCATGTGAATTAGAAAAACATACAAAACAAAAAGGTAGTACAATGTTCTCTTTGTAGCAACAGCACAGAACAGAAAGTACAAGAAGCACAGACAGGACGAGTCCTTATAGGTACTGGTCTTATTTAAATAGCTCCAATTAAAACATCTATTTATTTTCATGTACAAACAGCCTTTACATGGAATGCTTAAAAGTGTTTTGAAATGACATTCTAAACTTCTAGGACACAAAGTTTAAAGAATCATAAGGCCTCTGAATAGGCTCAACCCACCCCCACTTTCCAGCTAATTAAAGTGGTGGAGGATTGGAGGTTCAATTCCCAAGAGTTGACGCTCAGTGTGAGAAAGGTAATTTGGCTGTCCAGAACAAAGAGATTAGAGAGCAGCCAGTGAGCATATTTAATAAATGAGCATCAATTGTCCTCTACTACGGACACAGACAACTCCAATTATAGAACAACCAGGGAATTGCTGAGTGATATGTAAACTAGAAGATATTCCTTTTTTAGCCAATACAGTGAATAGCAAAGACAAGCATGTTAATGCAACCTGGAAAAGATAACATAATACACTACATGCTGATTGATTGTACAGGTGAGGCCACTTGCCTTGACACTCTGTAATGCTGCCCCCTTGCCAAACAAACTATAACAAAGAATTTGATTAGTAAGTAAACACTTAAAAATGCTATAGCCCAGGGGATAAATGGGCAGATATAGTGATGATATACCAGAGTGACAATATGTGCACACAAGTCAATCTTGATGGATTAAGAACAACAATGACATTTTGTAATTTACTTATATGCTCTGACTTTAGCAGGAGATAACTGGACTCTGATATCATGCATATACATCCAATATAATTGGTGTATGAGCTAGAGCAGTGATCCCCAACCAGTAGCTCGCGATCAACATGTTGCTCTCCAACCCCTTGGATGTTGCTCCCAGTGGCCTCAAAGCAGGTGCTTATTTTTTAATTAATGGCTTAGAGGCAAGTTTTGGTTGCATAAAAAACAGATGTCCTGCCAAACATTCTCTCCTGTAGGCTGCCAGTCCATTTAGGGGCTACCCAAAAGCCAATCAGAGCTCTTATTTGACATCCCCACTGACTTTTTCATGCATGTGTTGCTCTGCAACTCTTTTTTAAATTTAAATGTGGCTCACAAGCAAAAAAGGTTCAGGACCCCTGAGTTAGAGTAATGTGTGTTTTGTTTTAAATCAAGGCTAAGCAACATTTCTTTGCACTAAAACTCACAGAATCCATCTGTAGCTCATGGGCCAAGTCATAAAGGCTATAGACTCAATAGGCACAAGGCTAGTGGCCTAATGACCAACATATTTCAATAAGCCATACTGCTGAACAGAGCTGTTTTTGATCTGTTGCCTAGTATTGTCAAATAAACAGTAGCCTTTTTGCCTTTTACAAACCTTATTACAAACCCAATTACTAGCCAGAACAGCACATATTACATATCTTGGTTTTTTTTTTTTTTGTTTTCTTGTTTAAGATGCTACTCTTTTCAGCAAGCATGTTCTCCTCATACACACAGGCACAACCCCCCACGTGCATACAATCTCCTTACATTAATGAAGTTTCTATTGCAAATCTATAGCGTACCAGTAACTGAAGTATGCACTATTTGTTTGAATGCTATAATTCAGTGCAGCGTGATTGCCTGGGTTAATGATGAAAAAGTCAAATACGCTATCAGAGCTGATGGAAAAATCTATCACCAATTTGAAATTAAAATTCATACGTGGTCAATAAGATTTACTATCCATGCAAGTGGAGCTGTAAAGAGTAAATTAATCAATGTCATCAATACATAATCAGTATGAAAGATGATGTGAATAAAATTATGTGCAGGAGTTGAGCGATTTTTCCCCCCCCTTTCTGAACCAGTGTGGAATGAACAGACTTCACTGAAGGCTGTGACAGTAATTGTTACAAATTAGACACAGCAGTTATCAAAATGCACTCACTAGCATAGCAATAAGACTTATTAGGAAAATGAAAATAGATCTTAAACAATTTGGTGCTGGGGAGATTGTACAACTGTTGATCTGATCGTGTTGGTTTGAATGCATCCCATTCATTACCGGGAAATGAAAAAAATTATTATGTACATAGATGCAAATTTAGAAGCTTGGCTGTAAGATTTATTGTACTGGAGCATAACCATTAGAAAGTACTACATTTTCATTAGATGTTCAGACCACTATTCAATAAGCAAAGGTTGTTCAACAAGCACTGTGGGAATATTTTGTAGAGGAAAAAAAAATGACAAATGTTCGGATTTATAGAAAAATATATTCAGAAGACAGCTACTATCTATTATACAGGGAAAAAATAGATCTTGCAGTTATAAACAAACTACTAATCCTAGCAATGATTTACATTCGTTATAGAGTTACTATGAAAAATAAAGGGTTTATCTTATCCATATTTAATCTCCATATTGTAATCCATTCAGATAAGTGGAAGTTAAAATGTAGACCAACAGGAAATACAACCCAGCTTAAGGGTACATTTTGCTGACACACTAAATATTTAACATCGTGCAATGACGTTTTTTGGACTGAAGTACATAAAAGTAAATGGCAAGAAATCGAATAGCATTAGGGAAAAATCAAACAAATCATTATAATGCCCCAATGCTGGTTGATACCAGTTGACATAAAAATGGCCAGTTATCCAGGGACAATCACAGTATTATGTGAGCCAGAGATTATAAATTCCAGTGTCAGATTTCACTGTGCAGGTGAAGCTGGCCACGTACTGAAAGATCTGCTCGTTAGGTTATGTTGCCAAATGAGCAAATATTTCTCCAATATGCCCAAGTGAGTGATGATAGGCTGATCCACTTGTTTGACTGTAGGGCCCAGAAATTGGATCACCATGATGGGAAACAAGAGGTTGCAGCAAGGATCACATTAACGAGCCTATGTGGTCATTGCCCCAAAGAGATTTTTAAACCTCTCCAACTGATATCTGGTCGATTTTCAAAGTGCACTATAAATGGGCAGATAAGCTGCTATATGACACATACATTAAGCACTGGAGATTCACACTGATGTCTATGCAAAGTTCTTTTATGATGTTTTGTCATATCCACTGGAGATTATTAAATGCATGTGTATGGGTTATATAGCAGCAGAAGCTGTCCCTATGCTTGCATTAGTAGACGTACATAGATATCACCATAGAGTACATATTTCTAAATGTGTATAGCCACTCATGCCAGGGCAAGCAAGATGCTTTTTACTCTTATTAAAAGAAAGTAAAGGGAAGTAAAACTGTATTCCTATTAACAGGATATATGTTCACTTATAGTACAGTATATTGCAAAATATAGTGTCTTTTTATTGTGGAGTGTATATGTTTGTGGGTCTATTAGTTAAATAGGTTACACCAATAAGAGCTTGAATCCCATGTAAAATGTATACACAAGGATGTATGGATCCATGCCATAATAAATAACACACTTCTTTAGATTTACAAAGCAACTGAAAAGTTAGCCTAATAGGTATAATTCTACAGGAAATTGTGAAAATCATCCTGTAAGTAGACTTATTAATAAAGTACAAAGCATTCACCTTCTGGTCTGGCAGTAGTGGATTGCTCTGAAGTGAATTCAAATGACCATTGATGAGAGCTGTAGGTCTATCATGCTCACAGAATAAACTGCCATTGATATAGTGAAACCGGTCCCCAGGGACAAGGCGATTCCGACAGGTAGAACACGTGAAACACTGTAAGTTGGAAAGTAACAAGCAAAACAAAAAAGAAGAAAGTGTTATGATCTGGATGGGAAAAAACATGTTTTTAACAATTTAATCAAGATTGATTTAAATACAAATAAAAATATTATGAGGGGTTTAACACCCATGTTCTGCATAAATAGCTAATGTCCCAAACAACCAGGAATGGTAAACAAACAGACATCTTGTACCTCCACCTACTACTTTCAGAATCACTAAAGATCTTTACTATTAAGAAAATACTAATTGGGGACAGCCAACTAGTTTGATATGAATACATATTCAAATACCATTTAGCCTCATAGGTACCAGAAACCAATGCCACATAACCTCAAAATATGATAACTAGGGATGCACCAAATCCAGCACATCCTGCTATTTCCGCAGGATTCGGCCGAATCCTTCTGCCCAGTCGAACCGACATATGCAAATTAGGGGCAGGGAGAGAAATTGCATGACTTTTTGTCACAAAACAAGGATGTAAAAAATGTTTACCCCTTCCCACCTCTAATTTGCATATGCAAATTAGGGTTCGGTATTCAACGAATCTTTCCCAAAGGATTCGGGGGTTCGGCCGAATCCAAAATAGTGGATTCGGTGCATCCCTAATGATAACCACATTTATTTTAGGAATAGAAAGTAATAGAACCTACTTTAAGGTGATAGACATTTCCTTGTGCCCTCATGACCAATTCGCTGGCTGGAATGGACTGCCCACAAGCGCTGCAAGCTCCGCTATTTCCAAATAACCTGTAAAAAACAAAAAAACACATACGAAACCATGTAAGTCTTTGATGACACATTTAATTTAATTCACAATATATATTAAAAAAATATTAACAGGCAACCATATTTAAGTTCTCAGAGGAATCATAAAAAGAAATTTTACTTTTCCTGTATCAAAGGAAAAATACGACCTTCCGTATTTTTCACAAGGAGCCAGCAGAGTTTAATCAGAAAAATAGTGACTTATACCTCAAGCAAATACAAAACAATTCTGTTCTACACACATTTTATCAGATCTATCAGGTTCATCATAAAAAAAAAAAGATACAATTCATGACTGGGGTTTAAATGCATTGTGTCCTTGAAATTATATGAAGAACTCTTATTGTACTTTAATCATATCTAGTGATACGAGTCATCAAAAGGGTTAAGAGGATTTGATTGTATATCTAAGAAGACATCATGCTCTGTGTATTGAAACGCCAGCAAACCTCCATCAGAGCCTAGTTTCCATTAGAAACTCACTGCTATCCAGGTTGATATATAATGTGTATGGGTTAACCTTTTCAATCATGGTGTCAACACTCCAGGTTTAGCTCTGCTCATCTCTTTCATCCTAACCTTCTCTCTCTCTCTCTTGATAATGAAATACTTGCTCTGACTTCCCTCTATCTGCTCCTCAGTCCACAATTTAGATTACTTCATCTCTGCTAGCAACAAACTGAATGAAATTTCGATTTGAGCAGAAAGTAATTTACCGGGATCTGGATCCATTTGTCATCATATCTCTCTGGGTGTTTGCTGTATCACTGCAGTTTTCCTATGCAATCAAATGAGACCACAACATCTGCCATAGGAGGGGCGGCTGGTGGAGGACTAAGTGGGAATATGTGTATACTTTTTTTTAACGCATTAAACTAAACAATGGGATCTTTTAACGCCATTTTTGACTGCACATGGGAAAGATGCTTCAGCATCGGGATAATGCAGAATAACCATAATATTTACAGGGATGGACCATTAATATCAATTCTCACCCTTAGTGCAAGAATAATACTATACCTCCTTACCCCTAATTCTTTTCTAGATAAGGGTAACTAAGGAAGCATCTGCCTTTAAAATAAAGATGCGGGGGATGCTCAGTTGTGTGCCATTATCACTTTCCAAGGTACATCACTAATAAATGGGTGTTAATTCCAGCAGGAATATAATAAAGGTACACATGCGCTTAGGAGGGTGGAATGAAAGAAGATTTTTTCCCTTCACTAGTTCTGCATGGCTGGCATTTACAGATTAGAAAATATTTCACTCCCAGAATACTTCTGTAACCTAGTAATAAAGTCTAATCAAAGTTACTAGCTTGTTGGGAAAAACAACTGAAAGGCCTTTTTCTTTGTATGATTATAGCAAGGCTGTTGAGGGGCAGTTTACAAATACCTGGCCTGCAGTTTGGATAACCCAGGGCTGAACTAACTTACTGCACCACTGAAAGGCCTAAAAGACAGAGTTCCACTCTGTAGGAAGTCAATAACACCGGCCAACCCCACTGCAATCATCCTGCAAAATGAATGAGAGGGTTGTGTATGATGTGACAGCTACACACATGAATGGCCAAACAGCACTGCCTGCTCATTTGCCCCATAAATACGCATTTTGTGAGTGGGCTGTGGAGAGTTGCTGGCTTCTGCCAGACATACATGATCCAACTAGAAGTTCGCCAGTTTTCAAATGGACAAAGGATACACTTCATGGACATATTTTTTCAACCTCAGTTACTATGTAATTTCACAGTAAAGTTAGTTTAAGAAGGCACCAACCACCTTTCCCAAATATAGGGCCCAAAGTTGCACAAAAGACAACAGAGGATGCCTCTGGAACAAATATGGGAAATGGATAAATCTGCAGGGTCCAAACTGCAACCCTCCAGCTGCCGTGGATGCCCAGCCATCTTGACCAGCATAAAAGAGTAGAAGGACACCAACAACCAAAGGCTTACAGGCCTAGCACACTGATTTAGTGACAACTAGAACTTTGTATTGTATGTAGAGCGGATAGTCTCAATGTAGACAGGATCCTGGCACTGGAGAAAATAGTGAGTCTTTATTCCATCTGGCTAAAGAACCACAGTCAAACTATATATTAAGTGAGTGTAGTATATAGTGAATTGGTGCCTTGCTGTTGTCCTGAATGAGTCACATATTAATTGTATATTTTGTGGAACTAATAGGCCAGGAAAACAACCTCAGTCTTGCACTAAAAGCAAGATGGCCAACATAAATAGTGGCTGCTAGGCAATTTGATTGCAAACAGTTGATTGCCTGGAGAGTTCAGAGATAAGGGTACTCATCAGTTTTTCTAATTAGCACTAGAGAAATCAAAGATAATTATAAGAGAAAGATATATGAAAGGTAGAAACGTGAGAAAAGGTGGCCATAGACGATTTTTTTGACCAATTTTCACGCAATCCAACAAATCCATCAAATTATCGGGAGGTTAATGGGCGATCGTGCTTCTAACAATTTTCATCCAACATCGGTCAGGTAAGAATATTTTCATCGGTCACAGAGAAATGTATCCTTTGTCCAACTGTTTGCAGGGCCAAGCAGGCAGCTACCCAGTTTCCTAGCTTGAACTAGATGATATAGCTAGAAATGGTCATTTGTGTTGACAAGTTATACATTCAAATGATCTTTTCAGGTCCTAGGATAATAAAAATAGATTTTAAAATTCTTATCATCTATGGCAACTCAGTATCCCATTCCTTACCTATAATTACCAAAGGACATGATTAAGGGCCCTTTGGCATACAAGGCTGCTAAAATCCCCCGATTACTAAGACCCCACAGCCTGGATACAAAGCAGCACTGTAGGGGTTACTGTTCCTGCCAGTCTCTCATTCTTGTTGCTTCCTCTGCAAGTCATTTGGTGAACAAACTAATTGCCCAGAGTTTTCTGCATCTGATCTTGCAGGAGGCTTGTCATGTTCAAGCTACTAATTTGCTGTCGCCACTTTATTGAAAATAGCCTGTAAGTTGTTATTAAATGTATCGACTGAACGACAGGGAGAGTAGTAAAAACTGCCCCTTAAGATGGCTTTTAATAGGAAGCCCGAGAAACAAATTTTGCAGCGGCATCGATTTGGAGAGTTCAATCAAAACTCCATTTCAAAACTAATTAGTGTGAGGCCCAGGATCGCACGCTGACACGCTCCTGCAGAGCTCGCTGGGTGGCGCGGGGAGGAGAGCTTAGCACACGTGCTCTGCACTCAGCCTCAAGCAGGAAGGGTGCTGGGCCTGCAGCACAGAATGGGGGACAGAAAGGGTAGTGGTGGCTGTGGCCTCATTCACAGGAACCATCTCCACAAATTAGAAATAGAAACCTGGCTAGTTTACAATGCAAGATGCAGTACTCTCCACAAGTTAGGCACATCATGGAAATGCCATATGGCAAAAGTGGCAATGGGTTATGGGTAAATTCAGGAACTTCCAGTTACTTTCCAGGAGAAACTCTCCATCCACTTAACACAAACTGCAATAAATGCACCTCTGTTGCTGCTTTTAGGTGTTAATACACAAAAAAAAATATGGCAGAAATCCTCTGACAGTATTTTATTCTATTTTGCAGAGGCATATGGAAGGGCAGGTACTGCCATTTCATACTCTAGCTTTGCGGATTGCTCTCACAGGTTGATATGTCTATCTATGGCTGCATCTATAGCCACAACTCAGCTGGACAGTTGGCCAAGGTGCCATATAAGGAGTGATTTGCATTTGCTCCATGCCACATTCATGTATTTTTTTTTTTGTGAGTTTGTGTAACAAGAATGGTCATATAACTATAAACATTTGATTTAGTGTTTATAAACACACTAGTCTAGCCATCACAGCCTTCCCCTCCGTATTATGTGCCAAATCTGTGGTAAATACATGGGACATAACTTTCTACAGGGCATATTTTTTCAGCCTGTCAGTAACTCACAATAATGTCCAATTAGAACATGTTTGCACCTAATCTTATTTCTGTGTCTCTTACAAAGTACATTGGTAGGGATCATTTCGGAAAACAAATAGGGTTGCCACCTTTTTTGCCTTCCTATATATTCATATTTTTTTTCTATTAATAACATTGGGATCAGCCTTCAAAAATACTGGCCAGGCCGGTAAAAAAAATGGCCAGGTGGCAACCCTAAATACAATGCAGTGTGGTATGGTTTAACATGCAATGCAGAATTTCTTCCATTGAAATTTGGCATCCTTGATGGCAACTGATGACAACTGTCAAAATCTATTCCAGATCAGCATAGGTATACAATGTCTCACAGGCCCAAACATTACCAGGTGCAGGGATACTGTAAAAACTTTGCTTTATAATCGAACAATCCAGTTAATTATTTATAAATGGAGTTCATGATAACTGGCTCTACTCCCCCTTACAAAAAGAATAACTTTGGATTATGCTAACGAAGTATAATATTAATTGTCATGCCAGGATGAGCACATTGTATGGTCACTTATTGCAGTCCTTGGATGTTCTTGGCTAGTTATTTATTTGCTTTTAAGTCTACAACATGCCACAGTGCTCTGTTTATGAAATAAGAGGCCCTGTAAAGTAACAAAAGCCAGCTCCCAAGATGGAACCCTACCATACTGATAAGGAAGACCCTTGCTGCATATGTATTACAGTTTGATGTAGCAAGAAAATTTTGCTGTGCATGGACACATAATATAATCCCAAAAGGCAGCGGTACGGTTTGTGTTGTCTCTCAATGTTACAGATAAATAGGAGTCCTATGACACATGCAATACCACCGCTATGAAACCTGGACCTCAAAGTTTCAGTGTCATAAACACACCGACCCTTATTTTAAAAAATGGAAGTGGTTTACAGTTTCTTAGCTTTCAATCATGTGACAAAAAGCCAATAATGGACTTTAAAACTATAAAATTCCAGTCGTCATTGTGAACTACAATATCCAGCATGCAACTGCAGCCATACTTTTACAAATAATCACTCTCTGATCACATTAAGAATGAGTTACAGCATTAAAAAAATGCAAGAAATGTCTTGTTTCCTGGCCTAAACACTGAAACACTGCAAGCAGTATTTAATATGCCAATAGGTATGGGAAGTTGGGAAATCGGAGCCGGTTACATATTGCAAGCTTCAAAGGGAGTGGTTGTTATTTCATGCACAGTTGTCTGTAGCCCACATGATTAGCCATAATTGAGCTCAGGTAAGTGACTGATGACTTCATTTGTTCTCACACAGATCCTGTTGCAAGATGTACAATACCTAAGGCAGCAATAGGAAATGTCTGGCACTCCAGCACTTAAGACTGATTTAAGCCCCCGCAACCTCTATCCAGCAGGGCTGCCATAGGGATTCTGGGATTTGAAATTTTGGAACAGCTGCAGTGCCATACATTTTCTTGCCTGTACCTAAAAGGCAAATGTGATTTTTCTGAGATTTTCTGCTTCCATATATGTGCATTTAAGTCAGAATCCATTAAAAATAAAGTTAAAGCAAATTTATAACAGCAACACTTTATAGTGCTGGGTGATGGTACATCTGCAACTGGCACAGAGCCCAAAACTAGTGCCTACAATTTCCTGGCTGAAAAAGTTCTGGGCTTTTTTTGGCTGGCAGGAATTTGCCCCAGGTGCCATCAGCCTTAAGGAGTGTCTAGGAAAGCAATTAATCTTTTCAATTCCATGTCCCACAGTTTGAGGCTCAACCCCTAATGCCTAAACAAAACTGCAATCATGTTTAATTAAAAAAAAAAATCAGTTAACAGGTGGCCATTGGTTACCACCTCATCACATTAATTTAGATTACACACAATTTCACATTTGCTCACATTCATTTCTGTGCAGTATTGCAGGATGTGGATTCAATGTGGTCAGTTTTAAAGCCCAAAGTTATGAAACAGTGGCACTTATGAGTTGCTCATTAAATAAAAAGCCTCCGTCCATTTAAACTTCAAATTAAAATTAAAAGTCGTCAGCGAAAAGAGGGAGTTGTAGAGTAATAGGGCTGCAAGGTGTACATCTCTGCACAAGAGGGGAGGTAGCTGAGAAATAATGAAGCGTGTTGTGTTATTGTCACTCTGTATATACCGAATATCAGAATGTTTGGGCACAGTGATAAATATTTCATAAAATATGAAAACTCACTTTATCGCTGATTTAACAGCAGTATCTCTGCGGCTTTGATCATTGGCTTTGCTTATGTACAGTATCCCTATTAACAGACTGTGACAGGAACGTGCTGCAATAAAAAAAGTCAATTCCTCTTTATCAAAAGAACTAATTCACTTTCACATAATTGGACAGAATTACTTCCCGAATGTCAATTCAATTCTGCTAAGAAAATGACATACTCGGGAGCTACAGCTGAGCAGAGCTCTTACCACAACCTGTTGTGCCATGGGCTCTTTCCTACCAACCTAATGAATTTCATGTAACAATTCCCTTCTGAAAAATATACCTTTTATCTAAGCATTTGCGATTATTCTGTAGCAGCCTTAGGCTTGGAGGTGTAGTTTAATATCTGGATATGTAAAACTACAACACCCTGAACTGCCAGTGGGATGCTGGGAATTGTAGGTGTCACATGACTGCATAGATCAAGTTCCTTTAGATAAAAACACTTCAGACACAACAGGGTATATCAAGAAATGTTTGTTTAAAAAGGGTGTAGTCTCCATTTTTGCTTGCATTTGATATCCGTATTTGCACCCCCCCTTCTTTATTTTCTAGAATAGAAATCACCCGAAAGAAAAGAAAGGCCATTTCATTTTCTGCTAGACTACATATTGTTTGCTTAAGTTCTTTCATCATTAAAGGGAATCTCTACTTAAAGGAATTAGTGTCTCCTGAGGTGTTTAACAGAGGAACTTGCTGATGCAGCAGCTCTTCATCCACTCGCCTGCTGTAGGCGTGTATCTTCATTAGTATCACAGCACCAATGAACTGCAATACACAGGACTATACCTGAATCAAACTTGAATATTGGTTTATTTCACAAAATCCACAGACCTAGTTTGAAACAGTCAGAGTTAAATGCAGTGCCTCCTGGCAGTCCCATGTCCCAAAGCAAAGCCAGGCTAATAGGGAACTTATGCACTGGTTGCACCTACACAGTAATATGAGACTATGAATATGCAAACTATAGGCAACTACAGACAGAACTGGCAATCTGTGGGTTCTGGTAAATGCCAAAGGGGCTGCTGTAAGTTGCCGTAGACTGTCACCACATATTAGCCTGTGGGGGCCCCTGTGTGGCCTGAAATGCAATGGCCTATTTTGAATCTTAGTCAAGACCTGGCTACAGACTTCCAAGACCTGGCTACAGACTTCCAACATACAGGAGGAAGTCACAGGATGGAAATTTTAGGCTATTGTCACATTGTGTGGTTTATGTGCACTGCTGGTGGAGAGGATGCAAATGCAACAAGATATGTGGTAACTAACATGAAGGACATGACACAAATGGGGAGGTACCACTGGTTTTCTGCCAGTAGTGAAAACACTCAGGGGTGTATTTATTAACACTGGAGACAAACATCACCAGTGATGTTTGTCTGCAATGTTAATGAATATGCCCCATAGTGTGACATTAGCCCAATAGTAATACATACCAAGCAGCTTTGAGGATTGAATTGCTGCAGTAAGCGATCAATCCCAATTGGTTGCTATAGGTTACTAGAATAAAAGTTTCTTCCATTTGTAGCTCCAACTGTAGCCATAATAGCCAGGATAAAAGGCACCTTTACATGTATACCCATTAATAATATCACAGTATGTATACTCTTGAGAAAGATCCCTGTGAGGGATCGAAACGTCGAGTTAAATAAAAACTTTTTCTTTATTTCGCCTGAAAAGCCTGTGAGTGCCGCCATTCTTCACCTATACATTAATAATATCAGGTATCCTTCACCTATGGAAGCAGGGTAGAACCACCGAAGACTCTGCCTTTCGTAAAAGAAATTCTATTTCACTGAACATTTTTTTAAGCCCGAACGCAGTTTTTATCAATCCATTTCTGTACTGCTGGTTTGGTCCTGCGACAACATATCAAAAGTCAGCTATCCTTAACTCCAATTCCCACAATGCCTTGTATGCTTCTTCTCAGGTCAGGAGGCTTTGGCTACATTGTTTCAGAAGTCAGAATCACCAGGATAAAGAATAGAAAAAGACTGTCAAGTTACAACTTTCAGTAGCCATTATTGATATAAATAACATTTTACCACTGAAGATTTTATGGTTTGGTTTTTATCCCCTTTAAAAAAAAAAAACACTGTCCACATGATATGAAACCGACATGCACAAGGATTACTGATAGACCAGTTTTGGTTAAGCAGTTTGAATTAAAGATTGTTTTGTACACAAGAACATATCCGAAATGCTGCGGCAATCAGCCATTTGGTAAGCATTATGCCTTCATTTGTGTGAAGCTGACAGCCATGCAGCACTATACAGCCTACTCGATACAATACTCCCTTTTGTTCTCACTTAATTGCCTAGATGTTGCTGATCAGTCTTACAGCATTAAGGTCATTAGTAGGTCAAACCCAATTTCCCTAATGTTGGCCAGAAAGATATGTTTGCGTTTCCCTTTCTCACGCTCCTTTATATAAGAAGAAGAAGGGACGTGCCTTTGTGGGAATGCTTTTATGCCACGACTGTATAGGCCCTGAATATTCAATTATATCATATTCTAGAAATGGAAAGAAATCTCGCTGAATGTAAAGCTTTGTAAATGAAGGGAAGTAATTGCTTTTCAGTGGGAGCCAAGAACGAAGGCGACTGTGTAACTGTAGCCCTTTCTGCAAACTTGTTTTCACATAGTTTCTGTGAGGCTGGAGAGTTAATTATCTAACCAGGGGATTGTGCAGGACAGTGTTTGATTTAAAAGGCTGGAGGCTTTAGGTGCTCAATTAAGTAGCTATCAGTCTCAGTCTGGACTTTAATGGGCTTTTTTTTTCCCTCTCTTCTCCTCTTCAGCTCCAGCAATAGGGGGAAGAGACACCCCAGGTCAGGCTAATTAAAGTCAGGGGACTCCTTAATTGTGATGACAGAAATGGTTTCAGTTTTCTCTGTTCAGGTCTTCAGACCAAAGGAGATCGTTAATATTTTAGCATTTGGGGAACACAATCAATCACAAACGGCAAGATGTGCCTAATACAGAGAAGCCATTTACAATTACACACAGAGCTTTGTTTGGTGGGAGTAGTACCTATCTGAATAGCTCACTTAATGATCTGCACTAATTTAACATTTGTGCAACGTGTAGGTCTGGCCCAAGCACCAAGGAAACTGCTGCCATATTTCTTGTGATATAGGAATTAGAATGACTAGACCTACTACAGACAAATACATATAGATAATTACACTATGCAAAGCTCAGAAATGACCCACACATTAAGTCATTTAGGTGGCAAGTTATCAAAATGGAAGTGCGGCAAGTTATATGGCAGCAAATATGCAATGAAAATTTTTCTAACAAAAAATAAATAAATAAATAAATAATACGTGAATTAATTTTAAGCATTGCTTCTTTTGTACCTTAGAGGGTTAATAAAGTATTGACCTTTCCTGTACATTATTGCCGTGGCTTTAAGCATACAAGGCATTTCAAATAAAAGGCTCTGCTACAGGGATAACATCTCGTGTTTAAGGTCACCAAAGGCATAAAAATGTACTTAAGATATTTGGACCTGGGCAGTTTTTAATTTTCCATGCCGTTTGTCCAGCCTGTCCTTGTGTTTAATGCAATGTGCTGCTCCGGAGAGGAAATGTAACCTCCAGCATGCCAGGGGTTAATGAGGTGTATTAAATGCTACAGTGCAATGCCAAGAGCCAAATCCATTAAAGGTGCTTCATAGTAGCTGAAGACCAAGGCACCTTAAAAGCACTAGAAGCTATTGATACTTAGAAAAAGGCTTGTGCATAATTGCTGGAGAGAGAGAGAAAGAGAAAGAGAGAGAGAGAGAGAGGGAGAAGAGGAAAAAAAACTGCCAAATTACGCTTGGTTAATTCAGAGTAACAGATCTGCCCCCAAGTGAATTGGAGGCCTTGAATTAATTCTGTTATGACAAATCAAGATAAACGTTCCCCCTAAATTGCATGCGATTTAATTAATTTTTGAGATCCAGGTTTTTTTCCCCTCTCTCCCAGCTAATAGTTCACATGCTCCTGTGCTGTCATTGTGCTTGAGTGGGCAGACTTCAAAGTGATATTAAATAACCAACTATTAGATTTACCTAGCACGTCGTATTGGAAAAGTGCCATTTAATTACCTACCCTGTTCAATTAAAGGGACAGCATTCCCTGAATATAGCAGCTTGCTGTTGATTACAAGGGAAATTAACTCTCTGCATGGTGTCTCTTGGAGACCTAGTAAACCACTGCAAAGAATGAAAAGAGAGGGGGGAAAAACTACCGCTCTTATACTAGTTATTAAACATGGAAAGCAGGGACTAGAATAAAATACCAGACTGAATATTTACACTGGAGTCTGAACAAAAGGGAAACAATGCTGGTACAACAATGTAACTCACAGAGAACCTAATAGAGTGTGTGCTCTGCAGAACAGATGCCATTTGAAGCCACCCCAGAGTTTTTGGGAGTTGCCATGAAGCACACTGGGAATAAAGAAATGCCTTTTGGAAGGCAGGAGGAGTCGTTCAGACAGCTGGAGAGCTGCAGGTTAGGAGTCCCTGGTATAAACACATTAACCTTTGGAGTGGGAGAGATTGGTCAGACCCATATCAGGGGCTTAATCGTAAAGCGGAGGTTAAACCTTCCTAGATATGTATATACAGCTCAACGCAAGTAATGACATTTGGAAATATGCAGATTGTGGATTTGAGTAATCATCTCAGCATCTCCCCTGCTCCCAAATCCTTTCAATGTTTTCCAGTGCTCTGGCTCTTTAAGAGCCTAAAGCCTCTGTCCCGGTTAATAATCCCCTCTCTTACAGGCCAATTTTGTTAATTAAATGTTTTGTTTGCGATGCAGCTCTCATTCATTTCGGACACGTCATTCCAAGCAGATCTAAGCCAGAGCCCAGATCTCATTAGATAAAACCTATCAGGACTAAAAGAAAATGGAGGAGTCACTAATTAAAGCTTTTAATTGTGTGTATTCACTGTCAGGCTGTTTTATCTCGAATCTATGATTGTGAGCTGCATGTCAGTCTCCCACCAAAAGCACTTTCATTAATGGAAGAGAGGTGGATTCCTCCCCCCCACCTCGTGCTGGAAATGAAGGGGAAAGCAGGAGCACTTTACTTGGCCTTGTTGAGAAGGTGCTTTTCAATGGCACAATCATATATCCTCACATCACAAGCTCCAAAGACATTTGCCCAGTACTATACTTTACTTCATGGCGTGCTATTAAAAACGCTAGCCCCCAAATCCATTTGTCCTTTGTCCTGCCCTGACATTACATTTTTGGCCACATAACGGATTTGAAGAATAGGAGTGAATGGTCATTACAGTTGCTTTGAGTAGGGGCACAACAAAATCCAACACATAAAAAGCAAGGCAAGCTGGCGGATATTCTATTGCATAATACTGTCACTTTATAAATAAGCTTTATAAATAATAATAATCAGAACAACTAAAGTTTGCCTGTCTGTATTTTGGCATTATTTAGGTTTAAAGTCCTACTTTACTAGCACTGTCTGAGGAAGCAAGATTTTTACGAAGACCAGAAACCCATTTTCCAGGCTTAGGATCCCATATGACATGGTTACATAGAAGAGGCACAGCCAACCTGCTCTGCTGCAGCTATTAATAAACTACAACTCCCAGCCAAGACCAAGGACACAAAAAATCATCAGACTGCTGTGGGGATCCAGGTTGGACATGCCTTTCACATGCTTGCAAACTCTAATCTTCTGAATCTCATGTCACTCAAAACATGGTCTAAACAGTTGTAAGTTATTTATTTGTGAACATTATAATGTAACATATAGTAAACCCCCATATGCAATATAATGTACTAAGTTTGGCCAGGAGCAGCAACCAATAAGATGTTTGCTTTTAAACAGGTGACCTGGACATGCTACCTGCCGATTGGTTGCTGTAGGTTACTGCATCTGGGCAAACTTAGTGCCATTTATAACATAAGCCTAAATGTGCAAAGTGTACAATCTCATCCGCACCCAGTAACTTCACTTACTAGACACATGAAAAGGTATGGGACTAAACCCATGTATTGTTGCATATACAACAAATAATTTCTTGGTAAATAAATAAATAAACAACCATCCCTGCTTCACAAATTCTTCAGGCTCTTTGGTCCCAACAAAAAACTATTCGCAACTACATGACAATATCGGTGAAGCTGCCCCAGCAAATTCTCGCTTATGTAAAGTATCTATAGACAAAAGGAAACACATATATACATGTTGACATTACAGTATACATGTTGACTGAAAAGCAACGTAGTGACACAAAGTTAATTAGCTAGTAACTGGTTAATAAGAGGCTTTCTAAGAGGCTGCCTTGATAGGCCCTGAAGGAGTTTGTTCTCATATCCCTGCACTAATAAAACACAGGTAAAAATAAATGCATGCCTTGGCTGCATTAGAAAAACAATGTTTAGATGAAGATGCCCGCGGGATAGAAAGCACACAAACTCGGTAATTAGTCGCAACTAGAAGTGAAGCTTTGCTTGGTGGTGTTTATTGCCACATACATCTGTAGCATGCAGTTTGTCAGAACAGTAGTGTCAATTTTTCCCACTTCAAAACAAATGCCTTTTTCTTTCCAGAGTTCTGCTCCATTTAATTAAAATTCAGTCAAGCTCAGAGGAGCATCAGAAATGCCAGAAAGTGCCACTGCGGCCCTGTGACCATTGGCTGCGCTCTTTAACGAACATCTAAACCTAGACAAACCCTAGAACTTTGTTTAGTTTAATGGGACCCCAGGCAAGAGCATCCAAATCATAGCCATCTATATGTTTTTAAACAACAACTCTCAAAGTCCCATCAATCCAACAGGAGCGAAGAGATGCAAATTGGATATCCAAGCTACGCAACATCGAATACAAAATAAGTTCATTACCACATAAATCATCCGATATATTAAAAAGCCTATTTTCGCTGCCTGCTGTTCTTTTAAGATGAAATTACTTATTTATGAAAGAGAGTAAATGAGGAGTGGAAAGGTGCGGAGCATTCAGCTGCATCACTATATTAAACTGTTTACTTACATTAAATATCTAATCCTTCAAATGCCTTTCAGTTTAATGAGTTAAGAAGCTTGTCTGCAAAACCAACCTGTGGCTGTCCAGCTGTAACCTACAACGTGCTCCGCTTCCTTCATGGACATGACGTGGAGGTTGTAGTTGAACTAAAACCCTGTCATCTAAACAACAGGTTGGTGCCATACTTAAAGCAGTTTATTTAGTATAAAACCAGACTGTATCTAATCCAACTGACCACACGTCTATCTTGTCCGATTTTCCAGTTGCACAGATCCAAATGTGTTTTGACCAAACATTGAATGGTTGAAGCAGTTCCCAAAGCCCACTCTTCCGACCCTGAATTTGTTACTAGTGCCCAGAAAGGAAAGTAATGTACAAGGATGATACCTAGCTGTCTGGGCCTATACATAAAATAAAGTATATTATTTTAGAAGCATGCCTATGTCCCAAACGACTAGGGGTTAAAGATGAGCACCCACCTTATGTAGTCGTTTCTGCAGAGGATCATTCCACTCTTGGTGTAACAAGACGTCCCGATCTCCCCGAGCTGAGCCTGGCAGCAACTGCATTTTAAGCATCTGCTGTGCCAGTAACTATCCATGGCATAAAGCAAAAACCGATCCGCAATCTTGCCCCCGCAACCTGCACATCTTTTCCAGGAGAGGGTGCTGGCGGTGACAGGGGGTGGCTGGGAGCTGCTACCTGGATTCACCATGTTCTAAAAACAAACAAAGAGCAGAGAAGAGACAGGTCATTAAGCATAGTCCAGCTAGCAGATAAGTGCGTAATCAGCCCCATCCCAAATTGTGCTACTGGAGTTTAACGTGAAAGAGCTGGACATTACCACTTGTTTACTCTGCTTGGGGTCAGTAGGTTCTCTCACCTAGACGGTGCCACCTAACAGATCCTACTTAGATAATCTCCCACTCCATCTGATAGCAGGTCAGGAGGTGAAGGGAAAATGAATTGTACTGGTCAGATAACACAAGCGTATGATATTCCTAAGTAATGGGAAAGGAATGAATGAAATGAATAATACAGTCACCTAGGACTAGGTAGTGTGCAGGGAATGTAGGCTGAAGACAAACTTGCTGGGCAGGTTCTTCAAATTTCAAAGGTTTGTCTCTTATCCTGGTGGCTGCACTAATCAATCCCTCGTTATTGTTGGATCAGCTCAAATCTCATTTGATTTTTAGTGATCAATGGTTTGCTTTGAAACAAGGATACAAATAAGAATAAATATGTCCTTATAGTCCCGAGCCCCCCACAGTGCGCCGGCACCACAGGTGTGTGTATAAATAGAGGTGCAGCCACCTCAAAACTCATTGAGAAGCAGAACCTGTGCATCTGCCTTTATGGAGATGTCAACATCTCACTGATCCCACCTCAAGTGCGATCAACAGAATAATGAGCCCCCCCCAACCACATATTTAAACCACATCAACCCCCACCAAGGGGCCAGGCTACGCTATCAAATTACTCAGAAGATACTGCCCACTACTGGACTTCGCATTAAAACTTGCAGCCAATAGTTAAAATTCAACAACATATGCTTAGATTTGCAACCTGTGTTCAGTAATTAGTAACATATAGTGCTACAGATCATCAATATACTTTTGATAACACCACAAAGGAAAGAGACTACTTCATCAATAGTCCTTAGTAGTTTAGACTATAATAAAGTGCAGCTTAATTCTCTTACTGTGAATCGGGCCACTCTAAATTAAGAATTAATACAGGTATGGGACCTATTATCTTCAGGACCTGGGACTTTCCGGATAACAGGTCTTTCCGTAATTTGGATCTTAACACCTTAAGACTACTAGAAAATCATGTAAACATGAAATAAACCAAATAGGCTGATTTTGCTTCCAATAAGGACTCATATCTTAGTTTGGATCAAGTACAAGCTACTGTCTTATTATTATACAGAAAAGGAAATCATTTTTAAAAATTGGATTACTGTATTAAAATGGAGTCTATGGGAGACAACCTTTTCGGAGCTTTCTGGATAATAGGTTTCCAGATAACGGATCCGATACCTGTAGTAACTTTTAACTGAAAAATACAGGCATGACTTAAAGTAATGAAATGTTTTCCTACAGGTGTTTCTTTTGTGTAAACTTGAATGCACTAATGGATTATGTACAATATATACCCTGCAGAACCCTTGCTCTGGACATTTCAATATATTCATTTTCAATATGTATTTTAACTGGAATAGCATGGTCCTTCTTGGGTGTTGAGTGGAGTTGCACAGAACTTCTGCTTATCCAGTGACTTTTTAGGCTATAGGCACACAGGCTGTTATCAGCCTACATAATATTGATTTGATTCATTGATTTGAATCTGATCAGCCCGTGTACGTGAGGTCAGCCCAAATATGTGTCCATAGCATTAGTTGCTGCGCAGTTGAACCAAGGAGCTAATAAATAGGAGATGTAAACTTTAGGACACCCTGCTAACCTGCTGTACAAACACAAAAGAACTTTTGTCTTGCTAATCTGTCCTTGATCAGCAATTTAAATGCAATGGGCAGACACCCTCTAAAGGCTTCCCATTTCCTGATAAAGTCAGAGAAGACACAATGGAGGCTGCCGCTGCCTGGCTGGAGCACATCTGACTGACGGTACACTTTCAGTGGATCCAGCAGCCCATTACTTTAGACGCAAGCAGAGCTGATAAACCTCCATTAAGCAGTGTTGCCCTATTTAAACGGAGACAGTGCACTTGAGGAAGCTGGCGCATGCATGAAACTGCGGTCGCTGCTGGATGTCCAACCTGTGGCCTGAATAACGAACGCCACCATGAAAATAGCTGTTTAATAGCTGAAGGGCTAAATTAACCTTGAAAGCACCAACGTATTCCATGACTGTTATTAATGTCCTCTCTTTCTCTAGCGCTGTCACATTACACAATGCTTTTAGAGAGCTGGGCACAGACACAGAATACATATGGCGGTAGACTGATACAACGGTGGAAGAGTTTACCCCTGCGCCCCATCACTATTCACCACTTTCACTAGCAGGAACCTTTGCCCATGAGATCACACAAAGTACGTGCTGACCATGCCAAGCAGTCTTTAATATATCGAATACTACAGATTGGGACTTTTAGGCTGATAGTGACAGAAACCTCTGCAGCTCCCTCCACCTCTGAGTGATTTGCCCTGGGCAGTAAACACACCACAGAATAAACCATAATCAGAAGTCTACCTATTAGGCTGTAACAAAACACTAAGACTTGGGAAAGAGAACCACTCTAAAAGCCATTATCCGTGTGTACCAAAATGCATCATACCTTTATGTAAATTGATTTATCTGGTGCATTACTCAACAAATTGCTTTTTGTAACAATTTCATCTCCAGCCCCTAAATGAATCTG
>CM044437.1:100368240-100380983 GCA_024363595.1 Xenopus borealis
AAATAGTTATACCCCCCGGAGTGCTTGCGCTGGCTCCCCTCTAACTGCGACTTAATCGCTGCAACTCTGCAAGCTAACATTCACCCACAACAGTAGCTATTTTTTTTCCGTTCATGTGGCACAGTCCTGATTTCAGTAGCACCCTTATGTGACTTTGTATCCGTGTCCCCAAGTCCTGACAGCTAATCGCTACGGCAGATCTGTAGCTTTAACACTAAACTAACCACAGATCTGCTTGTAGGTCGGGCATCCCTACCGTAAAGTGAGCCGCAAGAAGGGGAAGAGACCGTTGCTTACCTTGTCCGACCCCTGGCTCTGTGTTGGGATATGAAACGTCGCAAGGTTCCGATCCCTCTCGCAGTGCTTTCGCTGCAGACACAGATCCAGTCAGTTCCACAAGCCCAGTCCCTCCCTTTCCTTCTCCCAGCAGTAGCAGCAACTTTGCTTCGGATCAACTCGGCGCTATTCTCGGGCCGGGCACGGGGAGCGCTCGCAAGCACCGCACGATACGGATACCGAGATGTCCCGCCGGCTCTCAAGCTGTCACATACGGGAAGAAGCGGGGCGGCTGCTGCTCACGATCACACACGCAAACAGGGAAGGCTGAGCTCTCCTGCTTCTTCTCTCTGCAACTCTCTGCTCCCTCTACCCTGACATGTGTTACTGACAGAGCAAGAGCGCAGCGATGCCGCCGAGTGGCTCCTCCCAGCCCAACCCCCTCACTGATTGATTCTATCAAAAAGTCTTGTCCTATGCAAGATTTCCCTCTCCATACGCGACGCTACTCGCCTTGCGATCGCCTATACGTAACACTGGAGCGCCCTCTGCTGGACAATGCCGCTATCCGTATCACTGGGAAATACGGATTAAAAGTAAACAAAAGAAGACAGAAAAGGATAAAATGTTATTATTCGCCTTTTTTTTCACCTGCAAATGCTGTCCTGTGCCAGGCAATAACGTACAAGTTGATAAAGGGTATTGAACCAGAAACATGTTGTGGTTTCCACTGCCTGGAATAAAAAGTTGTTTGCAGTAATACTACTGAGGATCCGCTATGATTGGATCATTTGCAGAAGATGCAGCACAGAGCAACTATTAGGGCCCTTACACACTGGTATTTTAACCTGCGCTGTTTTTCTGCGTTCAGCCGCAGGGGAGCGCAAGGTTTAGACGCACTCAATGCTTTTCAATGGGGCTGTACTCGCACAAGCACATGTAGGCCCCAAACGCAGGAAAAAATGCAGCAAGTTGCATCTGAACCTGCGTTCGGCACCTACATACGTTTGTGTGAGTACAGCCCCATTGAAAAGAATTGAGTGCGTCTAAACCTTGCGCTCCCCTGCGACTGAACGCAGTAAGGGTAGGGTTGCCACCTTTTTTTAAAAACAATACCGGCCTTCCTATATATTTAGGTTTTTTACCTATTAATAACATTGGGATCAGCCAGCCATCAAAAACACCGGTCAGGCCGGTAAAACACCGGCCAGGTGGCAACCCTAAGTAAGGGCTCTTACACATGAGCGTTTTAACCTGCGCTCCCCTGCGTTCCGTTTTGCTGTGTTCAGCCACAGGGGGGCACAGGTATAGACACACTCAATGCTTTTCAATGGGGCTGTACTCACACAAGCACATGTAGGCGCCGAAACGCAGGAAAAATGCAGCATGTTGCGTTCAGCGCCTACATGAGTTCGTGTGAGTACAGCCACATCAAAAAGCATTGAGTGTGTCTATACCTGCGCTCCCCTGCGACTGAATGCCGCAAAACAGAACGCAGGGGAGCACAGGTAAAATGCTCGTGTGTAAGAGACCTTAAAGGGAATGCAGGAGCACAGGTTAAAATTCTATCATTTGAAAAAGCTGTTCTGATCACCATCCCTCTCTTCTATTTGGACAAGAATTCACACAATTCATAGGAAAGTTGTCAGCTTAAAAAAAAAAAAAACAACAATCCCTGCACTGTGTCAGTTTAATGCAAGTTAATATGAGTTACAAAAAAATGTAAGTAATTGTGTAACTTGCCTTATCTGATGGGAAAGGAATGAAACGAATAATAAAATCAGACAGGTTGTGTGTAAGGAATGTAGGCTGAGTGCAAACTTGCTCTGCAGGTTCTTCATATTTCAGGCGTTTGTGTGTGGTTCTGGTGGCTGCACTAATCAATCCCTCCTTATTGTGGGATCAGCTCAAATCTCATTTGATTCTGAAGGAGATCAATGGAGGCTCGCTCTAAAACAAGGAGCTAATAAATAGGAGATGTAAACTTTATGACGTCCTGCTAACCTGCTGTACAAACACAAAACACTTTTGTCCTGCTAATCTGTCCTTGATCAGCAATTTAAATGCAATGGGCAGACACCCTCCAAAGGCTTCCCATTTCCTGATAAAGACACAATGGAGGCTGCCGCTGCCTGGCTGAAGCACATCTGACTGTCATACATGTGGCTGTCAGTACTTTGGACTGTCAGTACACATTCAGTGGGCAATGAACCTCCATTATACAGTTTTGTGCTACTAAATGGATCCATTTAGTAGCACAAAACTGTGTAAGGTCTCTTACACACAAGCGTTTTTACCTGCGCTCCCCTACGTTCCGTTTTGCTACGTTCAGCCTCAGGGGAGTGCAGGTATAGACGCACTCAATGCTTTTCAATGAGGCTATACTCAAGCGCATGTAGGCGCAGAACGCAGGAAAAATGCAGCATGCGTTTGTTTGAGTACAGCCCCATTGAAAAGCATTGAGTGCGTCTATATCTGCGCTCCCCTGCGGCTGAATGCAGAAAAACGGAACGCAGGGGAGCGCAGGTAAAAACACTTGTGTGTAAGAGCCCTAATGGAGGCAGCCCCAGACTGGCAATCTGTGAGTTCCGGCAAATGCCAGAGGAGCTGCTGTAAGATGCAATAGACACTCGCTGTGGCGTGGGCTGGTTGGGGGACTGATTGGGCCTCTGTGTACTTGAAATTCCTGGGCCTATTTTGACTCCCAGTCCAGACTTGAATGGAGGTTCATTACCCACTGGATATGTACTGACAGTTGGATACACTGCACCTGAGAAACCAGGTAGATGTAAGTAACTGTTAGTAACCTGCCCTCCTTGCCTGATGTCCAGCTTGTTGACACTGCTGTTGAACTAAAGGTGGCCATACACGGGCCTATAAAAGCTGCCGACAGAACAGGTCGGCAGCTTATTGGCCCATGTATGGGGCCCTCTGAAGGGCTTTACCGATTGATATCTGCCCGAAAGTCGGCCAGATGTCGATCGGGCGGGACTAAAAATCCCATCAGATCATGGCCGCATCTGTTTGTTGATGTGGTCCCATGATCCAACTGCCCATATGGCCTCCATTATGATCCGATCATTGGGCCCTAGGGCCCACAATCAGATCGGCCCAATATCGCTCACCTCAAGGTGGGCACATCGGGGAGAGATCCGTTCATTTGGCGACATCGTCAAACAAGCGGATCTCTCCGTGTATGGTCACCTTAATACTAATTAAAGGGCTAAATTAACAAACAGTGCTAATATTATTATAAAAAGATCCTTCAAAGCACTTAAGCGTCCCACAGCTACAACTGTCATTAGCATCCTCTCTTTATATAGTGTTGTCATATTACATAATGCTTTAGAGGGAGCAGGGCACACACATAGAATACACATACTGTATATGTATGCAGAGTTTTCCACTTCAACCTTTTAATACCAGCCACGTATTAAATCCACATTTTGCATGGTTAGTTAGCAATTAATAGATGAATGCGTGCATGGCTGCACATAAATCTGCTTAGTCTGCAGCATGCATCGAAATTATTTGCTAATTAGCCATGCAATATGTACATTCCATATGTGGCCGATAGGGGGTGAGGTGGCAACCCTATTTACCACCCTTATCTACAGAATAACACTACAGTACTAATACCCTTCACTAGTCTGCTCTGAGTACAGACTAAAGGCTCAGTCTACAAGCCAAATTGCCAGAAAGCTCCTGCTCTACATCTCCAGCCTTTCATCTGGTCCTATATATTTAGTAACCCAAGGGTTTGGTTTGGGTTTGTGGCAATATTTCTCACTGTACTCATTTGAACTGAATATTTATTAGCGGCAAATACACAGAATACACTGAATAACTTTCCCTACCCTCTAGTTTGATATACAGTCAGATCCAAAACAGCCCCCATGGGTCCAATAAATAGTGGCTGTCTATGGCATTTTAATTCAACTGTTTTGGCAGAATTTTCAGATTTTTAGTCCAGGCCTTCTAAGCGAAAACCTTCTGGCCTGTGACTGTTATTGTACTCAGGTAGGAAACAGAAGCAATGGAACCATCCTTTTCCACATGGACATTTAGGGGTGTTTGGCGCCTGACTACCTGTCTTACAGTTAACTTACAGGCTCGGGTGTGCACGTGTAAATCCCGTTGCTGGTGCCTGAGCACAAAACCATCCATTTGCAAAAGGCCTAAAGCTCGATGTACACTGAGAAATATGTCCTGGGCCCTCAGCTTACCATCCGAGGCAACTTTTACAAAGGATTGTGGTCCTTCGCTCTAGATGTAAAAGTCTTCTTTGCTGTCTTCTTTTGGCACAGAGTGATCAGCTGAAAATGCCAAGGAGAGCACCACACTGTTCTATCCATCTGATCTGATTCAGGGTCTAATCAATTGGACATATGGAGGTCAAATCACACAAATTAGATTGTTTGGCCTTTGGGAATATATATTACATTGGAAGTCACTCATGTGTGTCTAGCTTTAATAATGTAAAAAGGGAAATACTACATATAGAGCAGGGTAAAATATATTTCCTTTAGCATGACCTATTCCAGTAGGTTTCCATTGCTGAATACTGCTAGACCTACAGAGAATAGCTGTAAAGGGATCAGACCAAAGAATCCAATAGATACACCTGCAACTAAGGGCTTTATCAGTTACTTAAAGCAATTATTAGTCCATGGTTTCACTGGACTTGTTACATCAGGTTCTTAGATATAGAGCAAAGTAGGTGGCACTTATAGAAATAAAGTTGGAAAGGGGAACCAAGCTGTGTCGTTTTCGATTTGGTGCCGTTCCCTTCTTCACTTATAATACCACTTTCCACATTTGTCAATTTTTCCAGCTGCCCCAAGTCATGTGACTTGTGCTCTGATAAACTTCAATCACGCTTTACTGCTGTACTTCAAGTTGGAGTGATATCACCCCCTCCCCTTTTCCCCCCAGCAGCCTAACAACAGAAAAATGGGAAGGTAACCAGGTAACAGTTGCCTGGTAGATCTAAGAACATCACTCAATAATAAAAAGCCATGTCCCACTGCGTTCCATTGAGAAGGAAAAATAAGCAGTTCCATCCTAAAGTGATGGCACAAGTCACACGACCAGGGGCAGCTGGGAAATTGACAAAATGTCTAGCCCCATGTCAGATTTCAAAATTAAACATACCAAAATCTGTTTGTTCTTTTGAGGAATGGATTTCAGTGCAGAAGTCTGGTGGAGCAGCACTATTAACTGATGCATTTTGAAAAAAACATGTTTTCCCATAACAGTATCCCTTTAAACTAAACTAATTACATGGAAGTCAGTAATATTTCAAATCTTTGAGGACAATGGGGTTTTGGATAATCGTTTCTGTATACATACTCCTGCACAGTGTCCGTGCCAGACCAAAAGTTTAATGCATCCAAGACAGTACACCTGCTTGTCACTCCCCCCGCCACCACATTGCCCTCGGCATGCGACTTGTCTTCTGCCTTCCCATAGCTCCAGCCATAACATGCACATGTAGAGATCTTTCATACAGGTCTCCTTTATGGCCAAAGCTGCTCCTTGCACGTCTGAATAGTTGAGATTGGTGTTGATGCATCCATCCAGTTCCCCATTGACAATTATGCGCAAATGTGCTCCTTTTGATGCTGGGGAAGGGACTGTGACTCCCACAGTGGCCAACATCAATAGATATATTATACTTATGCCTAAAGAATCGCATTCATAGTAGCGTATGAAATTATTACAATAATTCCAGTTACAAAAAAGGTCAATGCAATTGCATCCAGTTCTGCATTCAGGTGCAACTGTGTGGATTATTCATGCATGCAACACATTCGTGCCACTGGTATCTCTTCCTCGTGGCCACAATTACTGTGGTATTATAAGAGAAAAACACTGCTTTCTTGGTATAAAACATGGCAACTTGTGTCCAAAATTGCACTTGCACACTGTATATACATGATTATAGGTATAGCAGTATTTTTGTAGAATCTGCTTAGCACCCATGGGGTACAATATCATAGGAGTATTGCATTCAAGCTCCATTCTAGTCAGTAGTGCTCAGCCCTTCTCAGCAGCAGTACTAAATACAATCGCCCATTAGTATCTAAAGAAGTTTTCTAAAAAAAATATCTGCTGTTCAGACATCTCCAGAGTCCAGCCAGCTCCTGTCTTTTAGCAAAACACTTCCCAGAGCCATGAGTGCATATGGGTTAGTGATACCACCAAAGGAGAAGGGCTGCTGGACACCAGCACTGGTATATACCTGATATAGGAAACAAAACAGCACCAGATTTTTTCTTGAAATTATAGTGATATGTTGCTATGACAATACGCAATATAAAAAACCAACTCTGTAGTTGTCAAAGGTATCTAATTTTATTTACTTCTTATAGACATTTTCCACATTTAAACCACTTTTAGTATCCATTGTGCATGTCACCTGGATTAGACATTATTAGACTGTTATTAATGGTCATGATACTAGTTCCAGTACTGAATCTCATTCCTACAAGTATATGAACATTAATATTGTCATATATAATTGTATTCTGAAGCTGCCTTAAGGTACCTGTGAATTTAAAATAGGCTGCTCTGGATACAAATTTGAAACCCTTGCCTTAATATTTTTATTTCAAACATTTCCAAATGTTCTCAGGGGAGATCTGTGCTCATTTAAAGGTATTCAGTGTTTCAGGTGGGGAGGGGACACATTGTATGTTTTTCGCCTGAAGTTATGTCAGTAAAAATTCACCATCCCCTGGAAATATTTACATCCCTTAATTGCAGTGTCAATAAGCTATCTGTTTAACTATTCCTACCAAGCATTATTATAGTGCTGTCTGGAACAAGTGATGGCGAATTGCTGACCTCTTCATATCCTGAGGGGTGGCACCAAATCCTCTTCAATTAGATTTTAATGAAGGAAACATGTTTGACTAAAAAAGCACCAAGGATATCCTGCAGGCACACATCTACATAGATCCAATAAAGGGGCTTTATTATTTTTTATTCAACCACTTGTTAGTTTTCTCTTGACAAATTGAAACTAATGAACAGTCAGTGCCTTAACAGGCTTAATAGTCATTGGCCTTTCCTCAGGCCTTAAATCTATCCCACTACAACAGTTTCCATAACTAACTACCCACTCCTGCGGGCAGCCGCATTATGCTTAATTAATAGCACTGCTCTGGCACCCTGAGAACGCTACGGTGATGAGGCTTTGGGGAGATTTGTTAACACATAAAATGGAAAATGGCTTTATCTAAATAATAAAGGAATATTGATGTTGTTTAAATGAGACATGAATAGCAGAGGTACATTAAGTAAAAATCCAGCATGCTATAGACAAATGTAATGTTTATATCGCTTTGATTACATTAGGAAAAGAACCTGTCACTTGATTCCAAAAGGTGAGAAAGCTTTTACCTTTCTGACTGTCCTTTTACAACAGCGCCATCTTTTGGTCTTTTATGTTCAGTAGTTTTCCATGAAGAAATTTGTTCTTTAGATGTTATGATTTCCTGAAAGAGTCCAGCAGTTTAAATGCCATGTAATCTATACATTATCTCATATATAGGATGTTGCACAAACTCAGTATCTTGGAGTTTCTAAGACAAGTAGTCAACTACTACATGGATGCAACACATTGCTTATCGTAAAATGATTGCCACTTGTCTGTGCATTGGGATAACTGAAAAGGAGAACTAAAGGTTAACTACAAATTAAACTACAAACACAATAGATTGGGGCTTATTTATGCACATTTGTATCAGCAGATTAGTAAGAACCTATGCAAAACCCTAGCCTAAAAAGAGAGAATGTATTATTGCTACTTTCTGTACCTAGTCTTTCCATCTGTTCTTTACCCATGTATGAATAGCACCACCAAGTCCAAGATTTATTTTATTTGGCAAAAGCAGACCACATTTAAAGTACATTTTCTAAGCTTGAATATTATTTCTTAACAAACCTTCAATCTTAGATTCTTGTAATTGTCAGGCTGAGACTGTAATCCATGTGGAAATTACACAAACTTTCCTCCAGTCCACTGGTATCATACCAGATCAGATGGTGAAAAATCAGAACTTCTCTCAGTACTCAAGGGTTTTAGTCCATCAGGACTACATTTTGAGTATCATGTACTCTGACAATGCGCTTGAGCTAGGCTTTCTCTACTACTACAGAATGAGTCATTTATTGTTTATATCAAGAAAAAGAAATCAATTTGCTTTTTAGAGTCCACTGTGACCATAATAATTTAATTTCTTATGGACCTACATTTTCAATCTGAATTTTTTTTTTGGTTAGTATTTGGATTGGTGAAACAATCTTGAAATGCAGACCAATACCTTTTCAAAGTACAAGGAAAAGCCATCAATATAGGTGGTGCCATATAATAAATGCACTTTTAAAAAATCTCATATGAATGAAAAAGAAATTAATTTTCTGTGATAAACACACACTTGTGCCTCTGTTTCAGCTCAACACTCTTCCCATAATGTACTTCAATGGTAGTTAATGAGTGCTATTTCCACTAATGCTAAAAGTTACCATTTGTTTTACATAGCTTCCATCATTCTGTAATTTCCATAGGCATAGTTACTGTTTATGACTTTTTGAGATGTCAAGATATCATTTGTTCTCGCTCAGCCTACAGCTTTATTAAAGTACAGTTGCATATTTTAGATCACCTGATCTGCCAGTAAGTGCTTGCTCTCATGAATTTCATATTATTCTGTTTCCCTTTCTGGAGATTTTTGATGGTGGTAGTGTCTGATTATTAAAACTAACCAACTTCACATGATGACTTCAATGATCTTTAAACCAGCAATTGTGTTTATTTTCACTGAATAAACAACAGTTACTGAAAAAGCATGCTGATAACAAAGTTATTATTGTAAGTTGTGACCATGGTTGAGATGATTTGCTGCATTGTACCCCCATGTACGTGTTCTTTTTGTATTTCCCAAACAATAGGATCTTTTTGAATTTCCCAAATAATAGTATCCCTGGAAATGATTTTAATATGATAACAACTATAGCTTTAGAAAATATGGAAATAGTTTACAAAATTTTAAGGCCCAAGAAACATATTACCATTATTTTATTTATTCTTAAAATGATGGAATACCATCCTATAATGAACCAGGATTGTTGTCCGTTATCAATATAACTACAGTAATTGCTGTCGGAAAGTGGTTGCTTTATTGATATACTCTGAATTAAATAAAAGCAGAACATAAAATAAGATAGAACTTAATTTGAAAATAAGCCAATAAATTATATAGAATTTGCTATATTTGCAGGCAATGGGAAATATAAGTTTCTTTTAGAAAATAATATTCATTTATATGTTTACAATGCATATAGTCATTTTGCCTGTTCCTCATAATATATAATAATTGTATAGATATGAAGGTATTTACACATTGTTGGCGCTGACTCAACTCCCAGGCCATCCTGCACCTCCAATATTTTTTTTTAGATGTAGCGGAAATGTCAGGGCCACAGGGAAAACAGACTGTCTTTGAAGACCATAAAGGATTAGCTGAAAAAGGAGAATGTTATACATATATAATTATATTTCTATTAAAGCAATTATTCTGAAGTACCCTCATAGCACATGACTTCTCCTGTGTATAACCTTTCTATCATCATATTCATATTTCTGGTGCTGAAGGCTGTAATTAAACCAATCCATTAAAAAGTGTCACATTCCTATTTCACTTGATATCCTTCACAAGAGCAGAGATTATTTTGTAGCTATATACAGGTAGCAAGGAACTGCTGTTTCAGCCTGTGCTCTGTGCTAATTGCCTGGTTGTTCACTGAATCTTGTAATTCTCTGCTTGTATGGGCTACTGATTGGACTACAAAGAGGCATATTTACTAAAGGGAGGGAGTTTTTTTGTTTACTTATTTAAGCAAAAAACATCATAGAGTGAGCTGATGAGGCCTTTACAATGCAAAACATACAATGAAGCCATATTGAAAAAGAAGCTATTCACATGCCGCATGCTAAAGGCATAGCACTGCCTTAAACCTAAAACCAAGATCCTTTAAGGCTTACTTACAGAATCAAGAAGGGAAATATAAATTAGTCCATAATATCCCTATGGTCAGTGTCAGACTGGCCCACTGGGATACCAGGACCTGCTGGGCCTAGGTGTCACCATTTGACCTATTTCATGGTCATTCCCTTTTTCTACATGGGAACAGAGAGGTTTGATAATGGAAGAATAGGGAATAGTATGTAGATAAAACAGACTAGGACAGGAGTGCCCATACTTTACCAATGTGAGATGTACTTTTAGTGATGTTGTCCCATTATGATCTACATCCATAAAAGCATTGTTAGTGTTCTGTTTCATAGCAAATATTACTGAAATATTGATTTATTAGAAATTCTATATTGTTATATTTAACAACTATTTCTTATGTAAACTTAACATAATAAAAATCTGAATGAAAAACATGGTAGGGGGTAATTTAGTTTAGATGTTTGTTAACAGTGTTTTGAGATCTACTGTTTACCAGCTAGAGGCCTACTGGTAGATCCCGATCTACCTTTTGGACCCCTGGACTAGACAAATAAAGAGGCTAAGTGAGGAGAGGAGGTATAATAGTTTAGAAAGAGGGCCCTCAGACTAAGGTTTTCTGGTGGGGCCCTGGCATCCCAGTCTGGCAATGCTTATGGCTAGCTTTGTACCCAGAACCACTGGTTAAGTAGCACAGATACAGCCTAATATTTCATAGCTATACATCTGTAGCACCAGTTTGGCGCTATTTAGGCAAATACCCACTAGCAGGATAGAGCATTTGCTACATCGACTTACACAACAGGGTCAGGGCCTTCACCATGTGGAAGTGTTTCCTTTAAGGTGTAGTGCAACTACCACCCTCAGGCTACTGTGCATACAAAACATACAAAAGATTGGGTGCCAGGAAGTTGTTATGATGCAAACAAGAAACTGTTTATTAATCCGAAGATAATATCCCCAGGTTTACTCACATCCACACTACCTTAGGATAGATTTGGCAGGCATATAGTCACAACCCCGCTCAAACAGAACTTCCAGTGTAGATGTAGACTATACAGGCCCACCTCAGCGACATATTCCGGTAGTGGTCTCTGGATCAACCTCATGGAAATCATCTATCCTGATTCCCTCTCCACTGGGATCTATATACTACAGGCAATATGGCCTGGGAGAGATACCTCCAAACTGTCACTCCTGTGTTGGAGCTCAGAACTGCTCTTTTTAGCTCACCCTGACTCATCTGACACTCCAAGAGTGTACTAGTAATGGGAGCTCACCTGACACTTTCTATTCCTCATTCACAGGGTTGCCTGGTCCCCGACTTGGACACATGCTTTCTGGGCCTTTCTGCACCCAGGCTCCCTGGGGCACACCCTGCTGGATCACCATTCAGAGGCCAAAGAGGAAGCTGCCCCTCCCTTCTCAGCACTATACTGTATAAGGCAGGAAATGGATATCATACCCTTTGACCAATAACTACAGGCATGCAAATACTTAAACTGCAACACAGGCTTTTGCCTGGTAACTAAGAAAGGTAGAGATTTAACTCTATAGGTGCTTGTAAAACCTATAGGTCCCTACACATCCAAATGTGCAAACAGCTTATTTCAATTTCTTCAGTGCAAGGGAGATGACTTCTGATAAGTAGGACTTGGAGAGTTACAAAGCAGCAAAACCATCACAGTTTGGATAAGAAGTGCTAAAAGTAACCAATAAAAACTGTTAACTGGTGCTGAATTTGATTTATCAAGGATCAAACTAGGGCATTTAGAAAGATTCCCAGCAATTCTTATTTATCAGAATTTACCTAATAGTCAGGAAAGTTTTATCAAAATCAGTAACTGTAACCTGTAATTTGTTTAGCTGCTTTGAGCTGTAGATCCATTTTCTTCTTTGTTGGGGTGATAGCAGTCAGCGCTCCTCACCTATCTGAATTCTGAGTCCCTAGCGCAAACTTCTTTTATGAGTTGTATTCATAGGTACAAATCATAAAGCAAAATGATGGTGGATAAATAAGTTGAGCCATGCTTAGACTTGAACGTGTGCATTAGAGTAGAATCTGAAGTTAACAAGTCTGCCTTTTGAAAAGGTAAGTCAGGTGGTGGCGTATGGCTGCTTACTTTTTATCTGGCCCAAGGGAAACAATTAGCAATTGAAGTCACTTGGGGAGGGGTATGCCTAACATATTGGCATGCTACAGTGAGTACATCTTTACTTGTCCTTTATGGCATGTGAAAATGTAAAGGAGAACAAACTAAAAGACCTTACTGTATAACAGAATATTTTGAGGTCAGAAACAAAGTTTGAAAAAAAGAATAAAGTACGTCCTGTAATGAAATAATTTACTATCTATTTCTATCTATCTATCCATCTATCTATCTATATCTAATCTATATATCTAGTAATGATTAATCTTGCTTATACCTAATTAAATATGTGTAACAG
>CM044437.1:100386990-100398226 GCA_024363595.1 Xenopus borealis
TGCAAAAAAATTATGCCTTTTTTACCCCCCTGAATACAAGGCCCTGAAATCCTACATTATACATCAGTATAATGATGTATGTGTGTCCTTTTTGGTTACCTGATTTAGGACTAGGTGTGTGGTCTTTTTTATAGAGTACACCTGTTATCCCCCTACTCCTGGATGTGCTTCTGTCCTGCAGTTAGTGTCCTTGGGATTGTGCCACAGTGAATTTGGCACCTATTGGCAGTGAGAGAGAATCTGTCAATAATAAAACAACTATAATGTGATCATTGTGTAGACCCACAAGGTAGGTTGGAGAGATCTTATCCGGAATTCACCGTGGGTGAACTCTTCGGTTTCCGTTTTCCACTGAAGTTTCCTCGTGAGGCAGCTTCGGACGACTTCTGAAAAGTGCCATCCTGCCGGCGATTTACATTCTAGAGAATTTACATTTAGGAGAATTGTTTCCATAGAGAGTGATGGTAAAGTAACAAGAATTCTGGTACAACTTCTGAAAATTCTTGAGTGATAGACAGATAGAAAGATAGATGTGCTCTAGGATGTATCTATGATGTATCCATTGACTGGATCTTGGCAAGTCTCGACTTTTTCCATAGAAAATATATCAGCTGGAAGACGTGGAAAAGAAACCTGATTTATTTATAAAATTCTTCATCTGGAGGACAAGAACTTCAACAGGATGATTGAACAAAGGCTGAGATGAAATTTAAGTTCAAATTTCATCTCAGCCTTTGTTAAATCATCCTGTTAGTGTTCAGGTTCTTACATTATTTTATTTAAAAGAGCTTTATGTAGATGGCAGGAATGCCATATCAGTGTAGCACAATATTGAGAAATCAAGCTAAAATCTATGGGTGATTTGATATTGAATGTGACATTTATGGGGTTATTTATTAAATCAGGATTTTTTCTGGTTGTGCTTTTTGTGGCAAAACTGGAATCCTTGAAGGAAAAAAAACTCATATTTTTCAAGATTTCTTATACCCTGATGCTACAAAAAGCCAGTGTCCTACAATCCACCATCTCAGACCTGTCAAGGTCCTGTTAAAGTCAATTGGAGAGGCACCTATCCCAATTTGACGTTATCATGGTCTGTGCTGGGTTTGGCCCGGACATCTTACTTTTTCTGGGTTTTTGGGAAAAAAACAAAAAAAAATCAATCAAAAACTGTACAATTCGGGTTTATCGTAGATTTTTTTTACCGATCCGATAAAATAGAATTAGTTTATTAATAAATAAGGCAAAACTGGGCTCGGGAGTTTTGTCAAGCTTTTTTTTATTGGGACAATGAGATAAATTCGGATTTTAGTAAATTAACATAACAAAAATACATATAACATTGCTATTTTTATTTATTCCAGATGTGAGCCTTTTTATTGATTGATGACATGTTCATTGGGAGTAATATATTGAAATGATGATGTCACACACAGTGTTGAAGCCTTTGAGCCCAGAGTAAGGCCCTAGAATGCATCAGAAAGAACAACCTTGAGTTACATTGAATATATGTACACAAGAAAGAATGGACTTCACAGTTGACAGATCACAGTTAACCTACATTTATTTATTGTGAGTATATTGTTCAAAGTATAGAATTAAAGTATCAACTGGAATGAATTCATATGGAAAGATAACATATGACAGCAGGTTTTCATATAACTAATAGTGCAATACTTACATCTGATCTTTGGTTCTATATAGATATTTCATGTCAGTTTTCCATAATTCAGTAATGAGTGAGGATCTTCAGAAGTAAAGAGTAAAAAGAAAGGCTAAGTGCAGCAATTATGTGGTTGTCCTGAAATGTATAAGCATTAGCACAGTTGGATTTAATGTGAAGTGGATCTGCACATTAAGTGGCCTAGATGGGCAATGGTGACTGATGGGCGACAGCCAGTGACTGATTGTGTTTCATCCTGGATGATGTTCTCTATATTCTAATAATCGCTTATGCCTACTGTGTAACCTGTTTTAACCTTTTTCTGATACATCACCATATATATCTTGTCAGATAATCTGAACATTTTTTAAAATATAACTTGAGCTGCCATCTTGAATAACCAGAATTGTTTAAATAGATTTCAAGATGTTGTTTACAATCAGTATTGTAAACAGTTTATCTCTCTTTTATATTCATAGTGACAAACAATGCCTTGTGTGAATATCACTTTTATTCTTACAGAACATCACACAACATTTTGCTATCTTACATTTTCAGTGGCTGATCTGGCGTCACACTGCCATCCCATATTACCACACGTCAGACACAAGGGGGCAAATTCACTAAGATCCGATGTTGCGCCAGCGCCAGCTTTGCCAGGCATAGTTTCACCAGCGCTACGCAAATTCACAAAAATCGGAAGTCGCTTTCAGGGAGGCGAACAGTAGCAAAGTTGCGTTACCGTTACTTCGTCGGGCGAAGTTGTGCTAGCGATGCCTAATTTGCATACAGTGCCAAGTTAAAGTATAATTTACGTACATACTGCAGCCACTACATTACACTACACAAGCCCAGGAAACCTTTAATAAATAAAATAAAGTTGTTCTATTGCCCTAAACATGTTCCCACTTTATAGCTGAATTACCATAAGTTAGGAAAATGTAGGGGCGAAGGATGGTACCCTAAAAACAATTTACAATCTTTTTCAGCCTATCACCCTTAAACTCCTATCTACTCTATTGGACTTCACCTGGGCCGAGGTGGTGAAGTCAAGTCTTGTGCAAGAGGTAACGTTCAGTAAAATCCGCATCTTGGTGAATCATCATAGTTACGTCCCCTCGTCAGTGCGCTACTTCGCCTGGCGTAAGGGTGCAAAGTTGCGCTAGACTCTGTCTACTTCACTAGCGAAGGTATGCCATGGGACCGTTAGTAAATCGGGGAAGTTCCGAAATGATATTACGCAAGCGAATTTGCCCTATCGTTAGCTGCTTTGCGCTTTAGTGAATTTCCCCCAAGGAGCGGTCTAACTCACTCGTGCATAGTTATTGGGTAGAGCTTTTTATATGAAGCACAACAAAAGTGATGTAAAGGTGATACCTTTATTGGCTAAGATGGTAATCACAACAAGCTGTCAGAACATTGCAGTTCCTTCTTCATAATCAGCTTTGAAGAAGGAACTGCAATGTTCGGAAAGCTTGCTGTGATTGTAATTATCATCTTAGTTAGCCAATAAAGGTATCATGGTACAAAAAATGTTACCTGGAATTATTGGTGCATGGCAGAATGCTGTATAATTGGCAGTAATGGTAATTATATTGATGCTCAGTTCAATTAATTACCATTATTGCCAGTGTAAAGGTATCTTTCAGCATTTTGCCAGCTTTCTACAAGCTAAAAATTGCATGGGTGGCAAAACACATAACATTTGCCTGTACCCTTATGCTAAAGTCATTGGGTGATAATGAAACACAGTTTCTAAAAAACGGGGGATTGTTTTTCATGATTTCTTTGTCGATTTAAGGTATAAAGATCCAAATTATGGAAAGATCCCTTCTCCAGCAAACTCCAGGTCCCGAGCATTCTGGAAAATAGGTCCCATACCTGTAATAACAACACATTTGTAGCCTTACAGCTCATTTATGGGTGAGTGATCCCCATTTGAAAGCTGGAAAGAGTCAGAAGAGAAAGGCAAATTATTAGAAAACCATACAAAAATGAAGGTCCATTGAAAAGTTGCTTAAAATTAGCCATTCTATAACATTACCCATTCTATAACGTACTAAAAGTTAACTACAAGGTGAGCCACCCCTTCAAAGTTAGTTTGTGGAACATATGTGCAAAAATATAACTGCTTAGTAACTCCTTACCACCAACAGGAGTCTTATTTGAACCTACTTCTCAGCCCCACTTACAGCCATGCCTGCTTACAATTTATTCTCTTCTGGAATTAAAAAAAACAAAAAAAAACAAAAAAAAAACATTGCTCTGTCTTCAAAGCTGGGCAATGCAAACTCTCTGCATGCAAATGACTTTGCTCATTACATTTCAACTTCATTATTATTTAATACTACATGCTAATTGTCATTATTCCTTAATAATAGATGCCAATTGCGTGTTCTTTCTTTTCCATGTTAATGAACATCTGTCTAAACCATCTTCTTTTGAACAAGCAGTCTAGAAATGATGCATTATTTTTTGTGCTCCCCTATTCAGCATGTTATTAAAGAAACGGCACAGCTAATTTGCACGCGGATAATAAATCCACTGACAAAGTTACAGTGTTTGCCAGCACATAAAGTACACATGGATGCGGTGCCGGCCACCTAATTGCTCCTTTAACCAATGCATGCTCAAATCGTGCCACTTGTTCTCAGGCTTCCATAGCCTAATTGCTTTGCAAACTCTTAGGGAGTGCAAATCTTTTCCATACGTCTCACTTGGTAATTGAGGGATAAAATGGTTTCCAAATGTATCCTCTGTCCATTTGGAGTCTGCAGTGGATCCCTCTTGGGACTCTTTAAAGTGCAAGGGAAAGGTGATGTCAAGAGCAATCTAGCATGAGTAAATAACTGCGCTTGGATTCATTACGGAAGATGAAAGGAGAGCGGGACCCCTTCAATGCACTGGGCCTTTAGATTAGGCATTATAGTGGGTGATAGGGGGAATAACCCCATCCCTGCCAAAACAGGCACCATCCATTGGTTTATTGCGGTGCTCCTCCTCAGCAGTCTGTCTGGGCAAGGAAGGGTACCGTGTAAGCTTCTCAAATACCAGGACAGCTAAGAAAAAAACAAACAAAAAAGAGGGAAAAGGATATCCAGAGATGATGCTGATTGTATAAAGACATTTCCACTGTGTGTACATAGTTGGACTCTCTAGAGAATTTCTACTCTGCAGTTTATTGTTCTCTACCAACCGCACAAATTAATTCCTCTCCAGTTCCTGGAGACAGGGATTTCAGTTTTTCCTTAACCCATTGTGTGCCGGAGCACAGCAATATGATTTACACTCCATGCAGAAGTCAGTTTATGACTTTATCCTTACATATATATCGTTACTAATGACACATTATGGGGGGGGGGGAATGTAATTAAAGTCGCAAAGAGAAAAACAATTCTCTAATAAGAAAGGTAATATTGTTCCTTAAACTTTAATTGCGCACAGCGAATTTTAATTGCGCCCTCTTAAGAAGTGCTTGAAGGTGTCATAATCTTTTGGAGCAAACATAACAACTTTTTCAGTAAGAAGTTTTATTACATTGACTGCGCATCAGCTATAAAATTTGCAAACTTTCTTCCACTGTTGGAAGTGGTCGCTAAATCGTTTCCGGGTTCGCAAAGGCTATATTAAATTTGCACAAAGCACCATTGCGAATGGTTTTTCCGATACCGACTTTTATTACATTCCCCTGTATATGTTGTAATAACAATCATTCACAGTAATTATATTGACATTATCAGAGACAGTATACCCCTATCCTTCAGAGCTTGTAAGCATAGTGGTGTCTGATGCACAGGTGCATGAAAGGATGAGCCCCAGGGGTGGTTATCAGGTATAGGACTCAGGGCAGCCATCAGGTGGGTTCAACTAGTACGACAGCTAGTAAGTAACTACAGTGGCCCTGAAACCAGTGCTTAGAACTGGTCTGAATTGCACAGAAGATCTCAGGCAATACCCTAGAAAAATGAATTTCTGACTGTAGGCCCAATGTGGTTACTACAGGTATGGGACCTGTTATCCAGGTGCTTGGAACCTGGGTTTTCTGGATAATGGATGTTCCCATAATTTGGATATTCATACCTTATAGGTGGGCAATATCGGGCTGATCCGATCGTGGGCCCTAAGGCCCACTGATCAGATCACAATAGAGGAGATACGGGTGGTCGGATCGTGGGACCGCATCAACAAACAGAGGCGGCCCTGATCCAACAGGATTTTTAGTCCCGCCCGATCGACATCTGGTCAACTTTTGTCCAGATATCTGTCCGAGGGCCCCATACATGGGCCAATAAGCTGCTGACTAGGTCTGCCGGCAGCTTGTATCAGCCTGTGTATGGTCACCTTAAGTCTCAAATAAACCCAAATATGCATGTTCTGTTTCCTGTAAGGATGAAGTAAATCTTCGTTTGGAACAAGTACAAAGTACTGTTTTATTTTTAAAGAGAAAAAGGAAATTATTTTTTAAAAATTTGATTTAGATGAAATGATAGACTACCTTTCTGTAAATTAAGAGCTTTCTGGATAATGGGTTTCTGGATTTTCCTTTTGCAATCCAGGAAATTTGCGATCAAATCTCCTGGCAGGGAATTGCCCTAAATTTCTTGTATAAACAATCATCCATGCACTCTCGGGTCATTTTTTTTAATTATGCATTTTCATGAGTTTGACTATATTGTGAATAAGAGTATTTTGGGTAACAGCATACTCTATCAATAATGCAGATTGTTTAGGACTGCAGACAGGTGACAATTTAGTGTTTATATTGGCATCAGTATTATTCATGACACTTAGCACAGACACATTCTTCCTTCCATTGCTACAGTATACTGCTGAGAGTGCTCGGTTTTTATGGAATTATAGTTCAACAACAACTTTATCGTTGCAGATTCAATAACCTTGATGTCATGTTCCAAATACAATTGAAATGCTGAATATAAATGCCCTTCAGTTTTTCGTTGGTTTGACAGCAATTCTCAAAAGAGTGCAATACAAACCTGGCATAAAATATCATTAATAGTAATTCCTTGTATTCTTCTGCAAATACATATTTGTCTGATTTTCCCACTGCGCTGAAGGCTTTTCAGCAATATGCAATCACCCCCTCACCCATGAAAATAAAGAGTTGGAATTGTATACTTTTCACTAAGGAATAATTAATTTGTCTCAAGTATTCGAACAGTGAGCTGTGTAGAGTGGCTTTGAATGGTAGCCTCAGAGGGGTAGCATTGTTTGTTCCTTCCAATCTTTAATGAGCATTAGTAAATGGCCAGGAAAAAAAAATTACCTTCTTTCAGTAACATGAGAGAGGCGAAGAATGAAGGAAGCTATTAAATCGCCAAGAGAAAAGGGACCAGTGCGTCTTCATTTCCCAGTGCTCATTTACTAGCTACTCAACAGCTCGCTGTTTGTATGGTATGAACAGAAGGGGTCCTGTACACAAGTGTGATGGTGTTTTGACTCTTTTGTGTCCATGTGCCAAATGTGACCATGTCCTACATTTTTATGCTGAATTCCATTGGTATCTAACAACCATCCTCACATAACCACACACACAAGTGTCATGGTTTAGTTTGTGCCTCAGTCAGGACTGGACTGAGAATCAAAATAGGCCCTGGCATTTCAGGTACACAGAGGCCCAATCAGCCCACATAGAGGCCCAAACAGTCCCCACCAGCCCACTAAACACTGACTTTCTATGGGACCTTATAGCAGCCCATCTGGCATTTGCCCTAACCCACAGATTGCCAGTCCGGGCCTGGCCTCAGTTGTTCTCAATGATTTGTGTGGCTAAAAACGATGTGGTGCTTGAAGAAATTGTATTATATAGAATCGGGGAAGGACATTTACTTTTAAATATCTTGTACTACTTGCCAAAATTTTTGTTCTGTTGAGAGCCTAAAATGTAATCTTTAAACAAAACAATGCTATCATAATCTTCTACAGGTATGTGATCCATTATCCAGAAAGCTCTGAATTACAGGAATATCATCTCATATAGACTCCCATTTTAATCCAATGATGCACATTTTTAAAAATGTTCTCCTGTTTCTCGGTAATATTTAAGCAGCACCTTGTACTTGATTTCAACGAAGATATAATTCATCTTTATTGGAGGCAAAACCAGCCTATTGGGCTTAATTAATGCTGAAAAGATATTTTTAGCAGACTTTAGGAGATCCAAACTATAGACAGATCCTTTATCCAGGTCTCAAGCATTCTGAATAACAGGTCCCATACCTGTATTTAAAATCAAGATATTGATTTACCAAATGAAGATATACCACCTCATTTTACTAAGAGCATGGTGTATAGTGCAAAAATTGGAAGCAAACTCCATGGTTTTGCAACTCCATCGCTTGCAGGTTATACCCCTAGGCAAGACCCGTAGGCAAAATTACCTCTGTCTTTCCTATGAATACAGCACTGTCTTCATACAGCAGAAGTGTATTTATAAGGTGTGGCCTGGGCGTGGTATGTGACTGTTACCCTGAACCCCCATAGTTTGCACATCAGCCAATGCAAGATGCAGATGTAGCTGTGCACATAGAGTTACAAGTACAGAGCTTCTTTGCAAAGTGCTGTATTCTGTAGCCTGCACTGAAATACCATGGGTATAATAAGTCCTCCATAGATCAGTTTCAAGAGGTAGAGACCTGCAGTGGGTTGGGTACATGTGGAATACCTGCAAAGTGGTCGTGTTTCAGGTTTCCCAATTCACCAAGCGGATACGCTGCCAGAGTATCTGTTTCAGCTGCAGGTCTATCCCTGCTGCTATCACCAATCTAACATATTTATTCCCTCTACCTCACTGATCCACCACTGGAGTACTGACATCACTTCTGGACCCATGGGTTGTGTACTAAGTAAACCCTTGCAGGTGCAGGTAGTGGGTCTAGGTGGGGGGTATAGTGGGGTGGTGGGTGTGGGTCAGCGGGTCCAAGTTGGACACAGTTCTGCTATGTTAGAACAGATATTTCTGCTGCAGTTTTATTTGTTACCTCAATTGTTTGCAAAGCAATATGGCAGCTTTCACTCATATCTTAAAATGCAAATATGTAGTGAAGGGATGCTTGTTTCATATGCCATCTATAGCTTTATATTTTGATGGTTCTTTAAGATGAAAGATTAACCCTACTTATAAATAATTTCGTCAGTTGTTTCCATTACTTACAGTGAGTCACTAAGGCTCAGGTCACTTGGGTAACTTTAGTTATAGTAGCAGCTGCCAATTTTTTTTTTTTACCCGACTCAGCAGAGTCATCCAGTGTATTTGTTCTAATATATATGCCTGCAAGTAACCATCATTTTTCCTTTTTCTGAATGTATAGATACAAACAAATAAGCAGCATATTGTTAAAAATCTATTTGGTTGGCTTCTTTCCTATAGACTTTGGGCATTACTGTCCTTAAGAGCCTTAAGCTCAAGAGGAAAACACATGATTGAACATAGCTGTAATTTCAGATTGCTGGAATTTTGCTTCACTTACATAGTAACGTAGCACTTGTGATTGAAAAGGAAAAATGCTCATCAAGCTTAATTTTTTCATCAAATGAAAGCTGTGGAACTGCTTACCTTTCTTACTCCAAAAGGCCAGTTGGACCATTTTGAACTTTGACTTAGGTGCTTTCAGTAACCTTGTATTTTCTTCCATTCTAAAAGGTATACAACCCTTCCTTGAAGCTATCTTATGTATATGTTAGAGAATTCCACAACTTCACAACTCTCACTTTAACTTCTTTTGCACCTTGAGCTTAAACTTGCTGCCTTCGGAGCTCAAAGAGTACCTTGCATCTTCTAAGGAACTTTTGAATAAATCAATAGTGAGTTTATGGTCTCCTTGAATATATATTGTTCTTTACTCAGGTCACAATTTCTTTGTGTGAAGAGAATTGGATTAGGAAGAACAATTGAAGAACTGAATGAGATGACCCAGAAGTTTGCACAGAGAGGGTATCCATCTGATTTACTTCAAGATGAATTACAGAGAGTAAGACAGATAGATCAAGTATCCCTACTAACTGACTTTAAGCAGAGAGAGATTCTAATTGGAAATGTATTCCATTTGTACATACGTTCCATCCAGCAGTGTGGAAAATACATCATATTATTAAAAAAACACTGGGGCATTCTGGCAGGAGCATACCCAGGAATAGAAGAGTTTAACCCCCCCACCCATCATCATATAGGCAACCCTACAATTTGCGTCAGATTGGGGATTGAGTGTGATCACCCGAGAGCAGGTTGTGGCTCCTACACGTAATGGTATGTTTCCATGCTTACAATGTAAACAGTGTTCTCATGTGATGAAGACCTTGTATTTCACACATCCATACTCAGGAAGAAAATATTCCAATAAAGTTCACTATAGTGTCTGACAGAATATGCAGTGTATTTGATTAAGTACACATGTTGTTTACTTTATGTAGGAGAGATGTTAAAGATAGAATCAGTCAACACAGGTCTACATTTTGGACTGATTGTTTAAAGTTGCCGCTCATTTCATGAATGCAGACATGACATGCACAATTCCTTACTACCTGGAATCAAGACACCAATCCATACCTACCTATGGGTTGAAAGGCATTTGATAATACATTTGTAATGTAACAACTTTAACTTTTTATAATATACTCACTGAATCTCCTCCTCTAGCCACTGCTTTTATGGAGAACACCTGTACTTTAAAACATCATAACCCTGAGACTAGCTCCTTTTCTTTTTACCCCTCCCTTTTTCACAGTGAATGATATACGGAACCACAAGCCCAGACCTACAACCATGCCGCCATTAGCTGGGACTATTGCCTCCCCATCTTGCCATCACCTCCATTAAAGGTGGAGGGGTGGGCTGTAAAGGTTAAATGGCACCTGATACCTCCTGCTCTGCCCCTTTCATTCACTTGTTCCTACCTCCAGACACTTTCTGCACTACGTTTCCCACAACCCCTCACTCCAGTTCCTTTCCTAGTCCCTGTCATGGCCCCGTCTCCTCCACTTCATTACGGTTCCCCGGGGCACCCTTTCCATTGCATCTCTTAGGTTTTTAGTAAATGCGGTAATAGGTTTTTGTTTATACAGAAGCCTGAAAAATATTGCATTTACACACTGTGGACACTTAAACCTAAGGGTATGAACAGGGAATATGATCTTACAGCATTTGTTTGATTATACACTGTACCACAATAAAGGGATGGATTGTCATTAGTATTTTTAGTGCTGAGAATTATTTGTGAACTGTGCATTTTGCATTTGGTAGAAAGCTGACAGTGTGGTTCAGTATGGTGTTGTAGGAGTTAATACTGGGTCAAATTAAGGGGTGGTGTTGAGGGTGGAGATTGGACTTTAAAAGTGTGAGTATACTTTTTAACAACTGAGGCTTGAAAAAGGAGTGCAAAGCTCTGAAATGTTGCCATATTTTTTGTCCTTTAATTGTATGGATGCATGGATCAATGGGTCAAGTCCTTGGCACTTCTAGAAACATCTCAACAACAGGGCCTCCATTAAAATCATGGGCCACCCAGGCACCCAAGCCCCGCCCCTGATCCCCGCCCACTCCACATCAAAGTTAAAAGA
>CM044437.1:100403052-100416405 GCA_024363595.1 Xenopus borealis
AGAATTCTTCTGGAACAGCACTGATGAATTTTGAAATTTTTTTTTCCCATGATAGGATCCCTTTAATATATATAATGGTTGTGGTTTATGCTGCGCTATGCTCACCACACAGAGCATCCCTTCATTTTTTTCATTCCAATTCAAGCACTGGGGACATAAGTGTGTCTCCTACTGTGTGTATGCTGTGCTGGAAAACATAGGCATTCAGAGAGATGCATAACACTTTGCACTACATTTTAGGAGCACAAAGAGCTGTCCAGTCACACTTAAATGGCAGTCACACGACAAATATGAATAACTTGCTGAGAAGGCAGGACTACTTCTAAAAAACTTGTTTAATATCTGGGACCCAGTATAAGTGGAACCCACTCTAATTTACCAATTTGCATTTAATGTCACATTTTTACATACTTTACATTACACTAGTTGGGTCCCCAATAATGACTGATAAATAAACTATGAATAGGCTCAGGTAAGATTGTTGCATGCAATTGAGGCTGAGTAACACTCACCATTGTGGCTCTGCTTAGGTCTCAAGTTACAGAGCACTTGCAGAAGGGGACTTTAGTGCAGCCTGTACCTTGTACCATCTTCTAAATACAGTGCAAGGCTCAGCACTGTGGTTCATAGGGGCAGGTGGAAACTACAAAGCCTCAGTGTATCCTGGTACAATTAGGGGTCAGGATAGGAGATGCCTATGTACTGCCCCCAGCACACCCTTCTAGAATACAGTAATGGGTGTTAAGTGGGTTAAGGGAAGGTGTTAAGTGAGGGGAAGGGTGTAAAGTTCAGTTTGTGTCTGTGGGTTGCACTTGTCACCTTGTTCCATTTATTCTAAATTAGGTATTTTCAATGGATTTGCATTTTGCATTGTTGCAGTTTCCCGACAGTTTACACATTTGAAGATTAGTCCCATGATATATAAATTATTGGAAAGTATTTTCTCCTGACAATGTAGACTTTATGGTTCTATGTCATAATGCAAGTTCTAAGGCCACACCACTCTAAAGATCCAGATATCAGTGGAAGGTGAATACAGGATGTATTTGTATAGATAGACAAAATCACTTATCACAAATGTGCAATCTAGTCCCTATTCTTTTCACTGACAGTCCTGCATTGTAATTGACTAGAAATCCTCTTGAGAGTTATGTGGGCTCACTTATGAGTGGCATTCAAAGAATGGTCCATTATTGCTGTTGCGTATGGAAGACAAGTTGCAATATTGAAAAGATACAGACCATGAGCATAAAACCTGAACCTTAACCTATGCGCAACTTGTATAGCTTGGAGCTGCCCAAGGAGTAGCTGGCACCATACAGTTACTGCTTGATTCAGTTGAACCCATTGCACTCTGTGTGCACAACTAACAAGAGACATACATTATAAAAACACAAAACAATGCTGTGATTACTCAAGATTAAAGAGGGAACCCCTTACCTGCTTAACATATATTGCTGTGCAGTAGAAACATATACACTGGAAAAACATTAGCCAAGCTAATCCACTTTCTATTGCGTTTTAGTAACATTATATCAGTTTGATTAAAACCCCTAAAGGCTCATTAATCATAAGGTGATGAATGGTTAGCAGAGCACAACATGCAGATTGAAAACATATGTGCGCTGCACAGTTAGGAAACTCTTTATAAAAAAAAAAAGAGACATTCAGTTTCTTAATAAAACAGCAAGGCAGTTCCAGAGCAGTTTGTAAGTGACCTAATTTAAGCTCTTCATTTTGGTCCTTGCCACTACTATTTCAAGAATACACTTAAGAGTAATGTTTCATTATTCAGTGTGAGGCATTCCTACCCAAGAACTCGAATGCCCTGTCTCTTCTACACCCTTCACTCACAACAGATGCACGGTTAGTTTACGTAAAGTTCCTTCTACCTGCCATTCTTCCCCTAATAATGAACCCTAAGTGGAAAACTTCTGGGAACATGCACATGATTTATTATTGTGGGATAATGGAATCTGTGTAGACCTGCAAAAGGGATATATATTTTTTTTATGAAATGGCTCTTTTCTTCCCAAACAGAGAGCATCAGAAGAGCGTAATGAGTGATTATTTCCTGAGGGGGAACTATGGTTTAAAAAAACCCTTACAGAAAACCTTCTTGTTGTTGGCCATGGTTGCTTAAGAGAGTGTCCCCGAATCTCACAGTGTTTGACAACTTGCAGACACATTTGATGAACTGTATTCTTCTGTTAGAGACAGCCTGTCTGGGAGGAGAAAAGAGATCCTTTATCGTCTGATCAGCTATTATTGTCTTGATCTTTCATAAGCAATCTCTAATGCACGTGAATGTAATATCCTTTCACACAAGTGCCAAGAATAATAGAAATCAGTTAAACCCCCTTCCCACCAGTTATGGAAATGTCTTAATAATATAATTAGAAAAGATGGTTTGTGAATGATATGGCTAAGAAAGGATAATCAAAATGCTTTTGCATTATCTGTCTGCTGTAAAGACCGAAACCCACAATAAATAGATCTTACCAGAGCTATCAGGAACTTTGTTATATTGAATTTTTAGTCTAAAAGAAAACATTTGGAGTATGATCTGAATTGGACTGGATAATGGTGTTTTATTTTCATAAAACATGTAAAAGGCTGTTGGGTTTCAGCCAGGAACGATTAATGCACTGATATAGCATAAAGCAAAATAAGTAGCCAGCTCAAAAATTCCTTTTTAAACTCTAATGGCATTACCAAGAAGATAGTAATTTAATTTTGCAAGTGGACAAATGGTTCTAAGACACCGAGCTCTTTACAAGTGGAAAAAAAAGTAAAATGAAATAAAATGGTTTCCTAATATAATACACGTATTTCTTTCTAGACATTCTCATAATTTATTTTTTATGTTCTCCATTGTAAATGCCATAAGCCTTTAAAGAGGGATATATAGAGGTTTTTCATTTTTTTTCTTATTTTAGTGGAAAATGCAAAATTAAAATAAAAGGTAGTGTTCAAGTAGAATATTGCAATTGATTATACATTTGCTTTATGGGGAAGATATTGTTTCATTCTTTAATACCAAATTGCACTGGCACAATGAATAATCCGTAAGACTGAAAGAGGAGCTAGGACTTCACTATATCAAATGATGTTGGGGCTTATCTTCTGCTCATGCAAATGGTAGTTACGGCAGCATCTCTTGTGGAAATTGCTACATTTATACATTAAACATTTGGGCTTAGATTTATCAAGCTTCATGAAAATGTACTGGACTGAAAGTGCATACGGATTTCTATTATAAAATAAATGCTAGTTATCAAAGGGACATGTTCAGTAAGCAAAGCACAGGCTATAGCCTAGGAAGGATAACAAAAATTGATGAATATATACCTTCATTTATTTAATTGCTTTCCCGTTCTCTTTTATCAGCTGCCTTCCAAAACACACACAGAAATCACAGGCCCTTTTGTTTATTTCCACAATCAGTAGAACAGGGCCTGTTTATCAGAGGGCTTCCATATCCCCCTCACCAATATTCCTTAAGTAAGAAAAAGCCCTTCATGTGCACTCATGCAGATGGCCTCTGAAGATCACTATAGAGGTGCCACTAGAAGAAGGATAAGTTAAAGCTGGGAATCAGCAGTGGTTATTTAGGTTTATGTAGACTTAAGAAACCGCAAATCTAGTGGACACATGTTATTCTGTGCAAAGAACATTCTTCCTTTGCATACTTATACATACAATTGGAGTTGGAGCTACCATGTTGTTTTCTTTAGCTACTGTATAGATCAGTACCTTAAGTATAAGCAATAGGCAATTTTGACTTCCACCCAAAACATGTTGTATGGTGTCATGTAAATAAGCTGAGGAGTGTTCCCTGCATACACTCCTCTGTAGTACTGCAAACTTGATGGAATATAAACTCAATTAGTGAACATGTTCAGAGTTCTGCAGAATCACAGTTTAAATAAGCCACATGAATTTCTTTTTCGGGGTGAAAAAAATGTATTCTCCATAAATCCCTATCATGCATTTTTGAAGTATGATATATGACATTCAGTAGCGGTTGTTGGATTCATTCAAATATATATAGTGTCCCTAAGCTAGTGCGCCCTACAATACATCTACAAGCTAGAGATACTGGGAATTGTAGTTTGGCAGCTACTGGAAAACTATGCCTACTTGCAAGCATTTGTGGCAGATTACTCGTATCTTTCTCACACACGTATTAAACCATACAAGGATAAAAAAAAAAAGGAAAACGACCTCCTTCAATACAATTTAAATCTTTATTGATGTATTTATAGGCTCATAAGATTCCTCTACTGCTACTCCTTTCTCTCCACTGCAGCAATAGCCTGCTCTCAGGAGCACTTTAGCTATTATATTCTATAAAACAAACATTGCTCCACAGCTGGCCCCGCTCATCTATTTTAGATGTTTTTTTCATTTTAACTGGATGGATATAATCTAAGCTCATAGTGCTATTTCTTTGGACTATCTTGTCCTGAGATGCATAACTTCCTGCTCAGCAGCTGTTGGAATGATAGTTCCCACCATCTCCAGTGGGCCTTTTCTGTGGAGGGTTTTCTAGTGCCTGTAACATTTACACAACATATTAAAAGCTGTCTTTTAGTAGGTCAGCAAACCAAAAAGGTCACATGTTATAATTATGCCATTACTCCTGGCTCTTCATGATAGTTTGGTCATAATGTAATTGTAATTGTACTACTTACATGAAAGATGCACAATGTGTAGCTGGCAATAAGCAGGCTAACATACCTACCTAAAGAACCATCCTATTCCCCCTGACATGATGCAATCATTCAGATGCACAAGTTAGGAAGCATCAGGGGGCACAGGGTACAACAGTGCCCCATCTCCCCTATGTCATGCATTAAAGGACAGGGCTCGTCTGTGCCTCCTGATGTTGCACTTTACTACTAATTTTCCAGCAGAGTACAGCTTTCCCTGAGCATGTGTTTGCTAAGTGAGTGCTAATAGTTGCACTCTAGCATTTGCTCACCAGAGTAATGTAAATGACCCTTAGTATATCTAAATGATGAGACAGGTATATGTTCTCCATGTTTGCTCTGATTTCTAATTATTGATCATGTAACAAGCCTCAATGCAGGATTTGTTTAGCCCTTTCACTCCCAATTACTGTGTTAGAAAATGTGATGCCCTAGCACTTCACACTTCAATTTTCATCACTCAATGGACAAATAAAAAGTCAATCATCCCCTATGGACCTGCACAGTGCTACTTCTCCCGTCTTCATTATCAGACTGCTAGGTGTCTCATTAGGAGATAAGCCCATGTGATTCTCTTCACTGGGTGCTTGTGGCCCTGTTAGCCACAGTCTGTAAAGTGACAAGTTTGTACATACATATGCAGAACTCAAACCCATATAGAAGTAAAGGTAAACATTGATCAGTATACAACATTTTTAGACCCATTTTATAACCTTCCTTGTTTATCATTATTTTACATATAGATCTCTGTCGGTAGATGGTTAATAAGAGTGACAAAATTCAGAAAATCAGTAAAAAAATATTTTTTTTGCAGAATAAAGGATAAAGTACTATTTACGGCATTCTCCTGCATTTACTAATGAGGGACACAATTGTTTGCTTTCATATGTTGCTTAAAGATCAGCTTCTGTCTTATTTATCCTGTATTCCAGGTAATTTTAAGCATAATGGGTGTTTTACCTGTATGTTATTATCTGTCCTGAAGGAGATGTTCAACCCTTTTTATCTCTGTATTTGTTCAATAAATATTTTAAGAAATTTATAAATCCATTGCTTCTTTAAATGTGTTGAAGTTCTGATTCTGGTAGCAGATTCTATCTTGCTGCTAAATATTATTTTGTCCTTTCCCTCTGTTGTCATCTTGCTGCTCTCCTGTCAATCTAATAATCCCATTACAAGAAATCAGTAGGGGTGTGGTCTAGGGGCAGAGGGGACCAGGCCAGTAAAAAAGTGCTGCTCATGGGAGAGCACAGGCAAAGACAAAGAACATTTGCATTGAACTAAATAAGACAAAACTACTAATGCTGAATATACTTTAGTCTGTTGTTTTAACCACGAAGATTCTATGGTATTTGTTATTTTATGAGATAAAGGGTAAAGAGGGAAACTGAATCTTATCAACGTTTGGTCCTTGACAGGTAGATAATTAAATTACCAGTAAACAGCCCCTCACTTCCCACTTTGTATGTATGTATTTATATTTTGTTGTGTTTCTTTTTTTTAGCAGGACTCATGCAGGAGGGTTATATGTGCAGTGGTTATTCAGTCCACAGATAAGTGGGTGAAAAATAAAAGTTGCAAAGATTGTTAAGGGTTGTGAGTCTGGTAAGGGTTTGCCCACAGGTCTCTGACAGATTCTATGTGAACATTTGTGGAGCAAGGAAGAAAATTGCCAGCACTCAAGACTTAATGCAAACAGGCCAAGCCCTGTGTGTTTATTGAGTAACGTTTCGGGGGCACGTACCTTCGTTAGTCTGGCGAAGGGGCAAGCCCCTGAAACGTTACTCCGCAATAAACAAGCAGGGATGGCCGCTTGCATTAAGTCTTGAGTGCTGGTAATTTTCTTCCTTACCCAAGTGCAATTGAGGGTGCCAAACCCTTTTTTACTGAGCACCGGACTAATATCCTTCAAGAGGCCAGGGTGTACTGGTGGACTTTTTCGAACATTTGTGGAGCCCAATTAAATAAGCAAAACAATAGAAGTATCTTAGCTGTAATTATTATCTCTTATGTATAATTAGCACCATGGAAAACATAACGAAAGACATTGGTTAAAAGTTGGACTTCAAACTGTATTAAAAGAAAACTATATCCCTGATACATGTAGATCTCTTTAAATTAATGCATGAAACAGCTGATATGTAAAACCCTGCTTCTTCTAAATAATCCATTTTCATAAAAGTATACTCTTTTTAAGTACTATATGCCATTCCTAAATAGAAAATTGCCATTTTTAAGTACTAAATGACTCCCCCTGGGACAATATATTTGTTGCGCCCAAACAAACCATAAATGTTAGATCACATGAGCCAATTAATAAGCAAAATTATTACTTCCAAGTATTCATTTTGGGGTATACGTTTTCTTTTAATTTCAGGATTTAATAGACCAAGAAAGCAAATCCAAAGGAAGAAATAATTAGGATACATATAAATGGGTGAAAGCAGCTAAAGTTCCTACAAGATCTCTTTCCATAGTGACCAACCCCATGCACCACGCTGAATATCTGCTCCCATTCAGTTGTATGGCTCTGTACCCACAGTAATATAAAGACAATAATAAACATTCAGATCATATCCAACTGTAATGTGTAAAGTAGCAAAATAACTATTCAGTTTGCAGGAAAGATGCTGTAGCCTCTTTGTGACACAGAATATTTTGCATAGTTTAAAGTTAAGGCTTGCACTGCTGGTACTGTGATCAACTGCATGCAGCTTGTGTCCATTCACTATATAAATATATATTTATGAATCTTAGATCATTACCAGTATTTTCAGTGTTAGTCCCTGGTCCCTCGGTATATAAAACCATATGGCTCAATGGGACCAATTATTCCATATGGAAAGGATAACCAAGCAGTTCAAACAAAGAAGGTTCAGCACTGAGCCTATTTTTATTAGAGAAGAGCACTGCACTTATGGACACCCCATGTCCTCTCTCTAGGGACTTTTGTCTGGCAGATCCAGCACCCTCAGATGAAAGTACATTTCCTTGCTTTGAAAAAGAAAATCAGTTATATTAGAAGTAGTTTGAGTGACAACCTCTTGCGAGTAGCGAAGCTGAAAATATGCATCATTTCTAGCCTATGCCTTTTCTTTGTTATGTTTTAGTTCTCCTTTAGGTTAGATATTGCTTTGCTTCATGATTAATTTACTTTATTTAAAAAAAACACCGTACATTATCCCATACTTCCATCTCTGTAAGGCTGTCTCTGTACTGGACATGTTTGAATTGTGGAACAGTATACTGTCTGTAAATGAAGAACTTACTAAGTGACCATATTATTTCACAAAGGGCTGACTAGAGAAAGAAAGAGTGTCTCCTTTTCTAATCTCTGTGGAAGCCTCCTAATCTCAGAAAATAGACCACTGGGAGATGATCAAGTTCCCATTTACTAGCATTAAAAGATATTCCATAATTTAACAAATACTTAATGGCTACCTTATTGATGTAAGAGGAATTTACTTGATAATTGATACTAATGCCACTTTATTTACTTTTCAGTGTCCAGGCAGCTACTCTTACTTCCTCTTACTCGTTTATTTTCAGAATCGTTTAATAGGGTGCAAAATATGAACCTTTATTTCACACAAAAATGACATTGCTTCATACGGGAAAGGGGTGCTATAGAAAAGTAAATACCAAGAAGACTAATTGCAGAATGTCACTGCTATACTTAAAGTTAGTTTTACACAGAATGGCATTTTAAAGCATATTACACATTTGATTGTTCTTTATAATTTTGCTTTATTTTTGATAGAGGTCAAGGGAATTCTTTTTTTTAAAAACAATAATATTTCCTTCTGCCCCACCTCAGCCTTTAAATCTATACATTTACATGTCTGTTTTAGTTTATATAATAGGAAGAATTAATCTATTTGCCCATGTGGCAATTAAAATAATGCAAAGTAATGCACACGTTAATGCTCTGGTACTTCGCCCATGGCATTGATAAAATAGCCCTTCTATCTTTTAAGTACAAATAAAATGATTATATATATATAATATGTAATAGGTAAAACATACAAGATTAAACTTGTATATTTTTGTAATAAGAATGCTGTCAACGCTTTGCAGAGTAAATACATGGTTCTTCTTAGCAAGAACATCCATTTTAAACACATTCTACTAATCACTTCTATCTGTGTTTTATTAACTGGCATGTTGCAAACCTTAAAACATGATGGTGAACTCTGCAGAAGTTCAGTCCACTTCGATATTAGTTTCAGCAATGATGGATTGTTGAAATTAACTTTGGACTTGGAAATAGATGTGTGTGGTTTTGTGGGATGAGAATCGTAGCTGGAACTGAACAATTTTATGTTTTGATACATTAGATTCTGAGAGACATTTGACATGTTTGCAAATGCCCCCACCCGCATTTCAATAAGAGTATTTGTTTTAGTAAAACTTAGTACTTACATTCCCTGTAGCTGTGAGAAGCTGGCATAAGGTTTTTTTTTTCCAGGGAAAGGCCTGAGTTTTATGATGCTAAATGAGAGAATGGTGAGTAGTTGAATTCTTCCATGAGACAAAAGAATAAGAATGTGTATAGTAAGCTTTGTTTTGATGACAATTAGCAATGTACAACCATTCACACCTCTTTGTTGCAGCCTAATCAGGAAAGAGTTGAGATATGGAAATAAAGTTGTATTTAAGTAATGAATGTATTTTTAGTAATTCTATTAGTAACAAAGGAGAGTGTTCTGGTGGTCTAGCACACTGCTTTAAGCTCCCCATAGACGCAACGATATTTCCCTGCCAAACGACCAATTTTAGGGAAGTCCGACCAATCTGTCAAATTATCGTGCGGTTAGTGGGATACAAACGATCGTTCATCTCGCGATTTTTCGTCCGACATTGGTCTGATGATTGATCGGCCAGGTTAGAAAATCTTTATCGGTCCCCATGCAATCTACCTATGTTTGCAGCGCAAGCAGGCTGCGATCCTTCAGTTTTGCTGGCAATATCGCCTGAAATGGTCTTTTTAGTTGATGGACACATCAGACATTTAAACGATCGTTTTGAGACAATCGTGGTCTCACGATAATTATTGGATCTTTCAAAAATCTTTACGTCTATGGCCAGCTTTAGGCTTGTAAAAGTGCTCCAATGTGACAGTGCCAGTCATGAGTAGAAAACATCCTAGACTAGTGACTATGAAGATTTTCATTCATCCAGGTCATGGTATATCTAGTATCTAGTATAATATCTATTACATGTAATATAATAATATCTAGTATAAGAATTATTTATACTAGATATTCTAGAGTAGTCATTTCCATAATGTATAAACCCCCTACTTTGTTGTCCATTATTTTGTCAGGTCCACCTTTACCCATTAACAGGGATACAAATAATAATTTCTTTTATACGAAATTGTTATAGGTCCAAGAATATCTAAGCATAAAATAATCATACACCAAATGCCACCATAATTAACCTTCATTCAAGCTTTTTGTAGTATCTGGGACAGGGATCCCCAAACTGTTTTACCTAAAATCCACACTTGAATGTAAATTGTTGGTAAGCCACACAGACATGAAAAAAATCCTTGGGGGAAGACAAATAAGGGCTGTGATTGACTAACTGATAGCTCCATGTGGACTGCTAGTCTGCATAATGCTCTATTGGAATAAACCTGTATCTTTATAACTCCAAAACTTTAATTTAAGCAGGGAATTTCAAAAAGGGCACTTGCTATAAAACAACTGGGAACAACATCATTGGTAGTGGAGAGCAATAACTCACAAGCCACTGATCTAGGACAACAAGAAATTCAACTGAATTCTAACTATAACTGGCCCTCAGCCTGGACACTGCTTTAACCTTTCTCAAAGGGAATAGGCAGCCCCACAGTCTATGTTACCCAGAGGGCTATGGAATACAGAAAAGCTATCAGTGGCATAACTAGAATCTCTAGAAAAGCACTCTCAGACCCCGATCCCTAACTTCTTTGGATTAGCATAAATTTATGATATTGGTTTGTCAGTGTTATATATTTTTAGCAGCCTTAGTTTTAGAAGCTTTGGGGTATAATACATTTCTAAACACTCAAGGTTTTTTTGCTCTAAAAATTCAAGTTTTCCCCTTTAAAAACTTAGCCAGAAAAATTTGAGGTTGAATAAATGGGCCCCTTACTGTGCTTTAATGTCCATTAACATCAGGCACCAAGCATATACTGCAGGGATAACAGTCTATACGTATGAATCAGGTGTCCTCTCTATACTTTTGCTAGAGGTAACTGGAAAATATTTAAAATTCAGGTTTCTCTTATCAAACCTATTTGCCACCAATCTGAGGTGCCCGTTATTCCAGTGGACAATTCTGCACCTGCTAAATAATTATACCATATATATCTTACAAAATGTTCAAAGGACCCCCCGAAATACAAAGTGTCAGTCATAATTCTAGTTAATGTTTGAAAATATTACTATTTAGCAAACTTCAATGGAAATAGAATTGAAAATTTTATAGTAATTGTATTTTACTTTTGCCCCTATTTTAGAAAAAAATATTAATAATAAATTTGCTTAAAATATGACTGCAATTACTTTTCAAGCCCAGTCTTTGTGAAATCTCATTCACTAGGCTGAGAAGATAGTTTTAGATAAAGTGACAAAAGAAGGATTTCAATAATATTTACCCAACAACAAATTTGACATTACACTGACTTAGTCAATGTTTTCATAATTTATAAATAAGATTTATAGTAAACATGACTTTATAAACATAGGGCAATACAAACAGTGGGGGCCTTCGGGGTCTCAAGGAAATACACAGGACCAAAAATTTGAAACAAAAGAACACTGAATTAACATAAAGAATAGTTTAAAGTAACCTATGTTTAAATTAACATATTTGATAAAAATATGCTTCAGTCAGGCGAAGATAAGCATTTCTGGAAAAAAGTAAAGCATCTGGTGTATCATGGGTATTGTATAATCCCAAAACTCCCCATTGTTAAGTTTTTTTCAGTGATGTGCATTCACTGGCTGGAAAAGACCTTCTGTGTTTTCAATGACACACTGATTATGAAAACTACATTAACCATATATTTAGTTGCACTGCTGTCATTGCTAATGCAGATGTGTAGAGAACAGTTTAAGTGTCTCTCTTCTGTTTAATTCCTCTAGGTCAGTTTTTCTTACTGATGGGGTACCAGATGTTGCAAACAGGCCCGGACTGGCAATCTGAGGGTTAGGGCAAATGCCAGATGAGCTGCTATAAGTTTCCATAGAAAGTCACAATTTAGTGGGCTGGTGGAGGCTGTTTGGGCCTCTAAGTGCGATGATTGGGCCTCTGTGTACCTGAAATGCCAGGGCCTATTTTGATTCTCAGTCCAGCACTGGTTGCAAATCTAAAACACCTAGTGGCAGGTTTAGTAAAGTGGCCGCCAGTAGCAGAAATTCGCCAGAAATCTCATCCACAGGGACAATGCCAATTAGGCTTAGAGGACAATTCGCTAGCAAAACAGACCGTCGCTATCACAGTTTCCCTCCCTATCACCTTTCAATCAAACGATTGTTACTCCACAGATTCACTGGGAATTTTACAGAACGTTTCCTCTTTTGCTAGGGTTTCCTTCACCCACTTAGACCAGGTACTGATAAGATGAAGCTACATGCTTCTCAATCTTATGTCACTGACACTGTATGTCCTTTATGCTGGAAAGTCATAAAAGTCATTTTTTAAAGTGGGATTGACTACAAAAGTCCTAACTATTAAAGATTTTTGTGTTATCATTTTCCCCCAGACATATGAAGGCCATGGAACATTATGTTACAGTGGGCTCATGTCTAGGGCATCATAGGATCGCTTTTGTCTTTATTATACTTCCTTGGACATTTGTAATAAAAAAGTGGGCACTTCAAGCATTTGCACCAACATCTCTAATAAAGACATCCATACGACCTATATTTAACCATCCTATTAGTAAGAGTACTAATGAAGTTTTGCTATGCAGAAATGAACGCTAGCGAAAGATAGCTATGAAATGGTCACCCTGATGTATTAACGCCAGCAAAATTTCACCAGCGTTTGGCTGCCCAGATGCAACTTTGTATTGTAGTGAATTAGCATAGTGGAAGTGAATTTTCATGTGGTGAAGTTGTTCAAATTATTTATCAGACACATAATTACTGGGGTGGCAGAGGTTGGCATTGCACCCAAGAAGAGGACAAGACACCAAATTTTTCACTGGGAACATGAGCTGCTACTGTGTCTTTAGATCTAGAGAGTCAACCTTTGACTACATTTTAAAAGCTACTTGGAGCTGTAGCCCAGCTGAAGACACATTGGTAAGGAAAACTGCCTAATTTATATCCAAAATATGAATAGAATATTTAATGCACATGTATGGGGTCTTTCTGACCATCAGCCACATGTCTACCTGGCAGCTTTAAAATTCGTGTGAGAAGCACTTTGTCCTGGTATCCTAATTTTGGCTCAGAGCAAAACAATTGGATGAGCGTGATCTGGTCCAGCACCTGGATTTACTCCATGACATTATTTAAGTTATTGTTTCATGCCACTTGAATTGACAGATTTATTTAAACTGCACCAGTATTGAGATGCATCTGTCCCCAGTATTTAAAGGGGTTGTTCACATTTGAGTTATCTTTTAGTATAATGTAGA
>CM044437.1:100421719-100434123 GCA_024363595.1 Xenopus borealis
GCCAAATCCGAAAAGTTAAAACCTGTCCAGGTCATGTAGAAGTCAATGGCAGAGGTACCTTGAACCATTTGAAGATGTTTTTTGCCTTCATGATTTTTTGGGTTTTTTACGTTGGTCTTTGCTTGAAAATCAATTAGAGTATTCAAGTTTTCCCCTGATTGCATTCAATTGATTTTTTTATGTACGGGTGTTTTCATAAATGAGTAAACATTCGAGTTGGAAGTTTATTTGAGGTAGAAGAAATCTCAAAAATTCTACCTTTGATTAATAACCCCCTAAAAGTCTTAATGAGTGTAAAAAAGAAAGTTTAGGAATTACAGTCACATTATTTCTGTATTATGCTAAGCAAACAACTTCAGGCCAATTTAAAGAATTGAGAGAGAACTTAGGATAGAAAGAAGATTTATTTCCTAAGAGATAAAAAAAATACTTTAAGGATAATAAAATGTACTCTTGGAAAACATCCACCCAAATATTGAGAAATGATGTGCCAGCTCTGAAATAAAACATCAAATGATTTTCTCATTCGAGTCCTGTTTCCTGATTTGCCCTGCAAAGAACAGTCTAAATTTTAAATGAAGAGCCACACAGTGAAATGAAGGCATGCAATATAAAAGAGGGGAAGGAAGTGCTAGGTCTCATGACTAGATGGATATCATGGTTGGCTCCTTCAGTCTCCAGTGTTATTTTGTTGTAAATATGTCTATTTTAAGAAATCTTCAAATATTCAGATGTGAGGGTAATTGTTATGCATCCATGCACACTCATTTTTAAAGCAATACTACACCATGTAAGCAGCCTAATTGGTGCAAGAGGAAGAAAACCTCCTTCTCAGTTTACACTTAACTATTTGGTTTTCAGGTGATCTATGCTGAAGGCATTAGACCATTTTAGTTTTTTTTTCTTTGCTCTGGAGACCTGGTAATTCAGCCTGAAGTTGTGCACCTTCTTATTGTTTAGTTAAAGCCAAGTGTACTCGTCTGTGTTCCCTTTGTGTTCCCATATACTGAGACTCATACAGGAAATTTGATGTGACAGCACTCCACTTATTACAATGCTTTTATTCATTTAGGGCACAGAATCAAGGTTGGAACTTCAGAGGAAACAGCGGGTTTAGGGGGCAAAGAGAGACCCTAATTACCAAGCAATTTTAATATATATTGGTAGAATTGGCCATCCTATCATTATCTTGGGGCCCTTAATTCAATTTGCTGTGGGGCCCAGTAACATCTAGTTACACCACTGCACAGAGTTGCAAAGTTTCAATCCAACAAGGCTTTTAATCTAACTTGATAAAGACACGCAGCCTTCTGAAATGAATACAGTGGTATTATTTTGCTTGCTTTCTGGCATAGGTGGACATGGGAGCCATAGCTTCGCTACTTTATGGGCCTTGTATTATCGTTTCCCTTTAATGGGTCTCTGTAAACATTTGTAGAGTGGCACGCTTCTGATTGTGACCCAGTGTACATTGGGTCACAGAGGCCTGCTTGAGAGGAGTGTAGGCAGACTTTGGTACAAAAACAACCAGAGCAGCAGAGAAATGTATATTGTTTAGTGCATAAGAAAAATTTAATGGAAAAGAAAGCATTTTTTAAAAACACAACTGTAAACAGAGCACTTAAAATTTAATGGAAAAGAAAGCATTTTTTAAAAACACAACTGTAAACAGAGCATTTAATTTCTCCTCTCCCGAAGGTAGACTAGGAAAGATTGCAGACACGATTTCTGTATAGATCTATTAAAGACTGATTAATTTTCCAAGCCAAAATAATTTACAATTGTCGTGACTCTCCGTGCTAACAACGGTTGGCATAAACAGCAGTTGTTATGAAATCTGAGCCACTAATTAATGCTGACTAGTACACATGACACATTTGGACCAAACACACTGTCACTTTTCCAGCAACACAAACTACTATCAATAGAGAGGCAAAGTGCATTATCTTTCAAAATTCATTTTTGAGCTTGCCCTGATGCCTGTGTGTCTAACATGTTGAACAAAAGTTAACTTCCCTATCCATCTCTCTAACCATTTGTTGAGTATTCAGCTTCATCATCTAAACTGGCTGTAAGTGTAGTAATATGTCTAGCCTACAGCTCTCTAACTGTTGTTATAACTTTGATAATTTTTTAGCAGTCAAAGACTGTTGATGGGGGCTGCCAGTGTTATTGTGCTAAGTGGTATGTGTACCCACACCTCAAACCCTGTCCTACATCTTGTTCTTACCGTACTGCCATCATTCCTATCATCTGCCATTTCCCTTCTGCCCCTGGCAAGTGTTCCCTATACACCTTTTCTGTATTTACTACTCTCCTCCCATTACCAATTACTTTGTCTGTTTGAAGCCTCTTGTTTTAAAGGGAATATACTTGTAGAAATTTGGGATGGGCAGCACTCCACACTTTCATTAAAAAGCCTTTATCCTTTAGCAGGGCAACAGCAACATTTTGAGCCTGTCAGAGCTCTTTATCAAGGGAAAAGATACACCTGTTTGTTTTTTCAGAGCAGTTGTGGGAGAAGGTATTTTGGTCAGATTCTCCTCACCTGATGTAAGTCCGAGACACTGGTAGCAATCATGGCGAGGGATGGAGACCAATGCTGATTTTAGGGATTTGGAGGCAATTTTATTATGGTATTGTGTAAATGATCTGTTACCTCTGTATAACTAAATTACATTTCTAAAAATCAAACAGCACAGTAAAAGCACTTTATTTATGCATGTAGATCATAGGTATACTTTTTTCTTTTATATGTGTTGATATAACGATCTGATGAATTGTGTTTAGTGTAGGGCAGTGACATGCAACATGTTGCCCACCATTCCCTTTTATGTTGCTCCCAGTGGCCTCAGAAAAGACGCTAATTCTTAAATTCCTAGCTTGAAGGCAAGTTTTAAAGACTCAAGGAACATATGCGAATCTATAGTTCTTGACAGACAATTCAGTTGCCTTCTGGAGGTTAGCAGAGGCCTAGAAATTGAGGTGACTGTGGATGAGATCTGTTTAGACTTTGCTAAAATATTTGATACAGTGCCACCCAGAAGGTTACTGATAAAAATTAGGACTTTTATTTCAACACTATCACTGTTGATGAATGTAGCGTGATGCACTTTGGTAGAAGTAACAAACGTTAGTGTGTTTGAAGTGTCCTTGATTGAGGAGGACCTGAGAATTTTTATGGATAACAAGCTGTGTAATTCTAGGCAGATGAGCAGATGAGAGTAATGAGCTGGCTTGCATAAAAAAGGGCATTATTACCTCTTTATAGATCCCTGGTAAGACCTCACCTTGAGTAAGCAGTACAGTTTTGGGCTCTAATCCTTAAGAAGGATAGCTGAAGTGCAGAACCATGTAATTTAAATTGTGATGGTAGATTCTAGTAATGGAGTGGCTTGGATGGTTTCTTGAACAAGCATAGTATCCAAGCCTAGTGTTTAACTGTAGAGTTAGCTTAGCATAAGTATGTGTGTGTGTGTGTGTGTGTGTGTATACAAGCCTAGTGTTTAACTGTAGAGTTAGTTTACTATAAGTGTGTGTGTGTGTGTGTGTGTGTTATATATATGTGACTGTGTGCTTTGCTTTGTCTTCTATGAACACAAATTAAATGTTTGCATCAGATTGGCTTCTGAAGTAAAAAAAAAAGTTTGGGGGCCCTGATAAATAATTATGGTACCACAATTTTTTTTGTCCATGCTATGGTAGTTTATATTTTTAGCCCCCACATTGGATTCTTGTTAGGGAAATATTACTCAATAAGAATGCTTGCATAAGGTGATTTGGAGGGTTTTGGTAAGCCAGTCTGAGGAAATAGCTGCTTAGGCAGGGCTAAAATGACAACATGCCTTAGTATAACCTTAATAGAAACTAGGCATGCAAAGTGGTACTGCCATTAGGATAAATCAGATTCCAGTTGATGGAATCATAGCATACACATACTATAGGTATAGAAGTGTGATAAAAATCAATTGACATGAAATATTTTCTGAATGAGTTAGCAAAAGTGTTCAGAGTCTTTCCTTTTAAATTATATTATATGGAAATACTGTGTACAAAACCTTCACTTTAAAAGCTGTGACCATTATTCATATCTCATTCAGTAAATGACTAACTGGTTTTATAGCAAATGAAGACCAAATGCCAAAAGAAAAGGGTCCCTTTGTCAGCACAGGCTTACTACCTAACACATGATTATTTAGTTAATTCAGTCACCAGAATTGGTGCAAAACATTTATTTATTTACAACTCAGTGTTATCTCTTGATCATGAGAATAATGGCTTCCAAGTAACAGTGGGGCTCATCTATCAACACTGGGAAAATTTGCCCATGGGCAGTTACCTATAGCAACCAAACAGTTATTAGCTTTTTAAAGCCAGCTGCAAGTAGAATAATGAATGCTTCAATCTGATTGGTTGCCATGGGTACTGCCTGTGGGCAAATTTGCCCAGTGTTGATAAATGACCCCAAGTGTGTCTTAGTAGAATTTGATTCCATCCAACATTTTAGAATTATTAGGGCACATGATTTGTATATTCAAATTCTAATTGCACAATTATTTGTTATTGTGAGATTTACTGAATGAGATATAGGTCAAGTATGTGTGATGATTTATGATCCCTTGCTGTTACGTTACAGCCATTTAGGCATTAGGGTGATCTTTCTGAAATGGTCACTTGGAACACTCTACATGCCCTTAGATATATGTCTCCCCATACCTGACTGTATTACTTTCCATAAGCCTCTGAAAGATGGTTTTTCAGCCTTCTCTGAGCTGTAATTAGACATACTGTATGCCTGTATCGGAAGAGGAATTGATTGCCATGTTTATTAAATCTATATTCTGACAGACTCATCCAGTTTCAGGCATATACAGTATGTGCACATATGTAGAAGCTACACATTACAGAAAGTTGTAAATGAGAAGGACACAGTATAACTCATTTATATGCAGATGTTTCCTTAGCTAATGTTAGTTTGATGCAGAGATAGATGTTATAGATGATTATATTCTACTATGGTTGATTCCATTTGCAACAGTTAAGAGGAAGTGATGGGGCCTACAGGTTTCCTTTCCCCCTAAACACCAAGAAAAAAGGAATTTGCATAACTTTTATTATGCTAATATTCTTCATGATATTCTCTGTAATTTAAAATTGTTTCAATATTACTTTGGGGCACATTTACTAAGTGAACTAAAAGTGAATTTTCGAATAAAATTTGAATTTTTAAAATTCGAATTCCGAAGTAATTTTGCGCTACTTCAACTATTGAGTATGCAAAAATTCAACTCAAATTGAAAAAATTCAAAAATTCGAATTTTGAATTACTGTCTCTTTAAAAAAAACTTCGAATTCGACACGTCCCCACCTTAAAGATGCCAAATTACCATTATAGCCTATGGGGGACCTCCTAGAACCTTTCCTGGAAATGCTGGAAAAGTTTTTTTTACAAATCGTTACATTCGAACTATTCGAATCCTATCAAACTTATCAAAATAGGTTCATTTTCGATTGAATATAGCCTTTAAAAATTTTTAATGGTCGAATTTCGAAGTTTTTTCACTTCAAAATTCAACCATTAGTAAATATGCCCCTTTGTCTTTAAAAGTAAACAATAACACCAATTCCATATCAATGCCAATTTCTTACCCATACCCTTTGGGGGTTAATTTGGGAGTAATATACTGTAGTTCTCGATGTTTAGGCTGCAACTAAAAACAATAATTTCAGGAATAATACCATTTCTCTGCATGGAGTTGCATTATCATAAAATTTTACTTTTTTTTGTCCATAATCATCATGTTCCATAAAAACATGAGAAATCTTTATGGGCCATTACAAGATAGCTTTACTTACATTCTGACAATGTGAAAGTCAAAATGTTAATCTTGACTCCAGATGGAAATTTAAAGCAAGACCTGTAATGGAAAAAAAAGGGTGTTTGTTTGGATGAACTTGCAGAGCTGAACATTACTAGGAAGAACACGGGTTCTCGAGTTTAAAGTGCTAAAAACACAGATCCAGTTCTTCTTGCTCTATAACACAATGTATGGTAACATATTCCAGATATAATATGGATTATGGGGGGAGCAGAGTCACCAAACCATTAAACTTTCACTTAATTGCAAATGTGGGGCGCACCTGGAAAATCTGTGAAATTTCCTGCAACACTTAAGGATATCAACACAATCACACTCCGCAGTTGGACTGTAACCCAAATCTGTCTTAAGAAAACTTTATGTAACGTGCATAAAGGGGATTTACATCCTTATCTAAATGTGTTGTTCTTTCCTCCACTGATTGCCCTATTTAAAAGAAATATCATAAAAATTTGAAGTGAACTGTTAAAAAGGTAAAGTAAACTTCGATGGGGACAGATTATACAGCATGCATGTAGGGTACTGGTTTATTTCTAACATCAGCCTTCTAGACATCTCCTTGTTCATGAGGAATGGCAGTTTGCAAGCAAACACGGCTCTTAAAAGTGTTTTTGTTTGGTATCAGAGTGGGATTTTTCACATTTCTTTTCAATACACCATCTGAGGGAAAAAGCTGAAACATTGTGTTACTATCCAGCTTGTTTTTATCAATGAAACCATGAGCTGCTGTAGTGCTTTTAAGTGTATTTGTATAAGTCCTATTTTAGCCACAATGAACCTTGATCATGCTGACTGATTGGACTGATTGGAAATCTATTTAAACTTTGTGGATGGTGGATCCTTTGCCAATCATAATCATCATTCCATTCAGTCAATATCAGTCTGGTTATAGGACTCCATATTCACCTTTTTACCCATTAAAATATTATTTAGGTAGCAGTGTACTTAGTGGTAAAGTTTCTAAAGTATAGAGACCTGCTAACAGTAAATAAATTGAGCGATAAGCCATTTAGCACGAAATGTGTTAAACCACACGTCCTAATAAATAATTTTAATTTTTACTATTGCTTTTGCTAAGGTATTTACTATTAGCAGGTCTCTATTCTTAAGTGGTTTTCTATTAGTGGCAACCCTTGGACTGGGGTATATATAGTAAGACCTAATGCTATTATTAATTTCTATATTTTTATACAAACACTTGTTTTTGGAGCAATCTACACGCACCATTCACTTTTCCTGTTTTAGTGATAAAGTTCTTAGCTAATTCTTTTATTTACTTATTTCCTCCATCCTAGTCTGTCCTTTACTTGGTGGTTAAACAACAATATGAAACTGTTGATGGAGGATCACACAACAGTGCATTAACTTATCACCCCATCAAAATAATAGTTATTTTAACAAACAAGCTCCCAAATTCATCTTGTACTAAATATAGGAAGATCTCCAGTGCTTTAGACAATATTAATTACTCTAACCTAGCTTTGCACTTTGAAGTCCCTTAATTTGCTCATTAAGATACTGCACATATTAAATGTGTCTGAAGATCTGTAAAGAAAGATTATGAAATGTCCTTAATTAGAACTAGAGGTATTTTGATGGCTCCTGTGGGTGGGTCCTGCAAAGCTGTGCTGACTGCACGCTTTGACTTAAATTAGCATTATAAAAAAATACCTATTTAGGAGCAGACGGTTCTTTTACTAGCATTATTGTAACCTTGGCCTTCCAAAGCTTTCTTGCATGATGAGGTCAAGAAAACATACTGGTTTGTGCAGTTTTGATGAAAGAGAAATGTTTTACTATCTTACTTGAAAGATCTTTTTACAAAAGAATTATATTTGTGTTTTGGCATTCAATTTATCAATATGTATTGTAAGGGGTTAGGTAACTGGGATCAGCTTTCTAGGGTTAAAAAGCCCACAACACAATCAAGGAAGTAGTCAAGGAAACAAATAAAATAAGCAGTTCAAAAATAAAATCCTCGCCACTTAATGGGCTTCTAACTAACACAGGTCAGTTTTCCTAACTAACCAGGAGTAGGCCTACCGCCTGTCTTCCCAAAACAGATAACAATCAAACACAAACAAATTCCCAAGCCTTGTGGTGATTTCAAGTCTCTAAGTGAGCTCACACAGACAGCTTTTCTGTGTCTTTTCCCAGCCTGGAACTCAACACTTTGGCTTGAGCTGCCTTTTTAATTATCCACCTGATGCCCCAGGACAACTGGACTGGACTAGCAGTCCCAAAACCACTCTGTTAGGAGCCTGGGGCATAATTAAGCTCTGCTCTGGACTTTCCCAGGTATCCTAGTAGTGACCTCAGCTCATGACATACCCCCCTTCTTGTTTCAATGCAATTGATTCCCAGCAGGCATGAAAATGAGACAGGGCATCAACATTGCCCATTTCTGACCCGGGCCTATGTTTCACTGAGAAACAGTAGTCCTGCAGCATGAGGAACTAACAATTCACTCGTCTATAGGTCTCCTTCTTTTGGACCATCCATTTTAGAGGTGCATGGTCAGTAATAAGGTAACATTTTCTGCCTAAGACGTAATACCTTAAGGTATCTAGGGCCCAATTTATGGCCAAACACTCCTTTTAAATCATGGCAAACTTACTCTCACAATCATTGAGCTTTTCTGCTTAAGTATACCACTGGATGCTCTTCCCCATTAAAAAGCTGGGTCGGTCCGAAGAAAATCCTACCTTCCCGATCAATATTGTGTCCAGATATGGGTTGGGAAGACCTGTCGGAAGCCCACATACACGGGGAGATAAGCTGTCAAATTGGGCTAAATGACCGATATCAGCAGCTTTATCTGCCCGTGTATGTCCAGCTTTAGGGTATGGGCACATGGGCAATTTTGACGCGATCTGACGTGAAGAAACGATGGCGTCAAGTCAGATGTGCCGAAGATAAGGTAAGTTTTAGGAATGACGGATGTAGTCGCAGTGTGCATTCGTCACAACATGACTGTCGGATGCAGATACTGCATCCAACAGTTGCATTGTGTCAGATGCACGCTTCGACTGCATCCAACATTTCTATTTCTTACCTTATCTTCACCGGATCTGACTTAACGCCAGCTTTTCGTCGTGTTTGGTCAGATTGCATCAATTGCTCATGTAGTTATACCCTTACACTCTTGCTTGAGTTGCCTTTTTAATTATCCACCTGAGATGCCTCAGGACAACTCAAAACACCCGGGCTGGACTAGCAGTCCCAGAACCACTCTGTTAGGAACCTGGGGCATAAATAAGCTCCATCCCAGACACTCCCAGGCATCCTAGTAGTGACCTCACGTCCTCACCACAGTATTCATGCAGCAAAATAATGTGTTTCTTTACATTGAAGTTAAGGGGCAGATTTACTAAATTCGTTTGAATGATTCGAAATTCGATCGAATTTTCAAAAAGTTTCTAATTTGAATTTTTGTTGAATTTTTGTGGCCACTTTGCCCATCGAATTTAAAAAATTCAATCAAATCGAATGATTCGAATAGATCGAATAAAAATCTATTTGATCATTCAAATATTTGATGGTCGAAGTACTTGCCCTTTCAAAAAAAAATGGAATCCCTAGTTCTCCAGATTAAACCTACCGCATTGCTGTATAACCCTATGGGAAGCTCCCATAGGGTTATTTCAGCATTTTCAGATTGAATTAAAAAAAAAATGCGATTGAATGGTTCAAATCGTTCAAATCGTTCGATTCGAACTATTTTATTGTTCGATCAAATTTTTCCTATTTGATCATTCGATTGATTGAATTTCGCTAAAACCCTTCAAATTCGATATATTTGATGTACAGTCTTTTAAATAGTTTGTCACCCAGTGCCAAAGATGCGATCAAACAAATTTAATTTGATAAAGGAACAAAAAGGCACGTGAAGAAGCCATCTTTAAAAAAAGTAGAAACACCCTTACTGCTCCAATATCTTCAGTTAAGAAGAAAGATACTGATTATCAAGTGCACTTAATCATGTGATCACTAGGAAATGTGTTCTATATGATTCTCCACACCCCAAGAAGAACTGATTATGCTGGCAACATAAAGAGTGCTTCTAGGTAGACCTGCAGTACATGAAAACTGAATAAATATGGATTATAATACACAAGAGCCATTAATGTTCTATAAATAATATATAAATGGTGCTCCCTGCTGTAAAATATGAGGAAATAGAAATCACCTCTGAGTTCCACAACATGTACAAAAGCACCTGGCCTTCAGAACATCTCTGTAACTTCTAATTTTATATTCTATTTTACAGCAGCAGATACATCATTCTCTCTCTCTCTCTCTCTCTTTCTATATATATATATGGATATATGATTGAGGACAATTATTATATACTGTGTTATGAACCTTGTATACATCCTATGGTTGTTAATACTAGTTCTGATTATTCCCCATTTATATTACATAACATATTATTTAACTATATTACAATATTATATTGTATTACAGTGTTATATATTATCATAAATAATATATATGATCAGGAGCAAATAATAGCACTCCTCTATTCTTGTCTATGTGTGTTTATTTAGCAGGAATTTTGGGGGCCAGTAGCGTGATTTGTTCACTCTACAGCTTGGTGTTACACGACAGAGGTAGAGGTAGTGGCCACTCCTTTTTTATTTTTCTGTTTATATGCTATATATATGCTACTTATACATATATCGTACAAATTTTTCGTGAAATCGTAAAGTGAATTTTGGCCTCTTCAATCATCGAATATCGAATAGATCGAATGATCGGATATTCGATAATTCGATCAATCAATGATCGTAGGAATTAGAATTTATTTAAAATATATTTAAAGTTATTCGACTGCCTACTTCGCCAGATTGAACCTACCGAATTGCAATAGAAGCCTATGGGAAGCTCCCCATAGGCTTATCGAATTGCGAATTTAGAGCTTTTTTCTGGGAATACTATTATTATTATTACTATTATTCCCAGAAAAAAGTATCCAACCATCGAATGCTTATCGAATTGTTTTAGGCTATCATTTTGCTCGATATCCGATTTCTCGACGAATTCGTACGATCGGATACCAGTCATTCGATTTCAAGAAAAAATTGTGAAATTTCCTTCGAGAGTCCGAAAAATTTGTACGATTCGATTGATCGAACGCTCCGATTGTATGAATGGTATTCGGGCAGGACTTAGGGGCAAATTTACTATTATTCCCGAAAATTTGCTCGACTAAATTTGAAATTCGATAAGCATTCGATGGCCTTATCGAATTGTTTTAGGCTATCATTTCGCTCGATATTCAATTTCTCAATGAATTCGTACGATCGTTATTCGATCGAACTTCAATCATTTCACGTGAATTTCGTAAATTGGTCCCTTAGTAAATCTGCCCCCAAGTCTACTAGAAAATCATGTAAGCATTAAATAAACCCAACAGGCTGGTTTTGCTTCCAATAAGGATTAATTATATGTTGGTTTGAATCAAGTACAATCTACTGATTTATTATAAGAGAGAAAAAGGAAATCATTTTAAAAAATTTGGATTGTTTGATTCTAACAGGCTTATGGATAACAGATCCCATAACTGTATTAAGAGTCAACTGAGCACCATAAGGAAAATGCATGAAATGAATGTTGCACTTCTGATGTGGACATAATTACAATTCACTTATTTGTCTTTATTTAGGACAGAGGCTCCCAGTTCACAGACCAAACAGACTTCAATACTTCCCCACAAGTGGGTGTAGATGCCAGACATATATGTATATGAATGAACGCAGATTGCAGTATGGTATAATTTGACCCAATATTCGATTTATTTGGAAAGGGTACAAACTTCGGCTTTATATTATATTTTTCTCCATTCCAAACAGTTCAGAATGAAGTTAAGACAAATTCCCCATCCCTTAAATCTACCAAAATGTATTTTTGCTTTCTCCCAATGAAATACACTTGGTCCAGATTTACACTTTATTACTTTAATGACTCCTCAAACCCTGGCACAATGGGATGAAAGGCATCTCAGCGTTGATCTGATTGAGAACTAATAAAAATCAGTAGTGAAAACTCAAAATAGAATCCTTATCATCTTTCTTTCATTTAGACCTGATTACTAGGGGATTATAATGCAATCACAGTAATGTGTGAGAGGTAGCTATGGGAACCAGTTTTAACTGTTTATCTAGCCAAAGATCTTAATTTAAATTTGAACACTCTGATTCGTTTATATGTAGGACACCAAGGAGACAAATTCACAAGAAACAGATGCTCACTTGTTCATTGTAGTTAACTTTATAAGCTACCAGCCAATTTGTCTTTCAGGTACAAAATGAATTTCTGATGACAATGTGAGCAAGAAATAATCTACAGGATCATGTCCTGGGAAACTTGCTAATGCAATGTAATGTTCAGGAATTATTTAGCTCAACTAAAATGCTTCCAAACTCATAGGGGACATCTGTAACAGGGTTTCCTTTGTCTATAGCTAGTAACTCATTCATGTGTGTGTTCACTGCACCTTTAGGGGCAGATTTACTAAGGGTC
>CM044437.1:100448496-100471418 GCA_024363595.1 Xenopus borealis
ATTCCACGGACACAGGGACTGGACGCAGAGACACTTGAACTTTATTATATAGGATATGTGAAATGGGTAAAGTGTTAGTTGTGACAAGTTGTCACTATTACTATCTCTCGGGAGTCACTGTCACAAACAGAAGCTCCAGATCCATAAGTCACATTAGGAATGGAACACCATAAAAAGAAAAATGACATGATAGTAGTTCACCCATTATCCCATAAACCCTTGTAAGCTGTAACACATTCTAATGCTGGCCCCATTCAGTACAGTGAATGATTTTTCTTTACTAACGAGGAAACATTAAAATAGGAATATTATGGGGCAAATTGACTAAAATTCACCCAAAATCCTACGAATTTATTTGAAATCCAATAAGCATTCAACTATCGAATGCTTATCGAATAGTTTTAGGCTATCATTTTGCTCGCTATTAGATTTCTCGATGAAATCGTACGATCGAATACAGATCGTTCGATTTCACAGAAAAATCGTGAAATTTCCTTCGAGCCGCCGAAAAATTAGTGCGATTCGAATGATCGAATGCTTCGATTGTACGAATGGTATTCGAGCAGGACTTAGCCAAAGAAGCCTATGGGGGGGGGGGGGTCCCCATAGGCTTCTATTGCAATTCGTTAGGTTCAATCTGGCGAAGTAGGCATTCGAAGGATTTTAAAATTTTGATTCTTTTGATCATCGAATGATAGAATTATCGAATATCCAATCATTCGATCTATTTGATAATTCGGTATTCGATGATCGAAGAGGCCAAATTTGTATATTCGAATATCCAATTAAATCGTACGATCGTAATTCGGTCATATTCGATCGAACTTCGATCCATTCACTTGAATTTTGTAAATTTGCCCCTATATGTAAAATTTATTACATTTATAATATATCTTTGTCCTATAACTAAGCATGCTTAAATGTATTATCCTTATTTTGCACAAGGAAAGACATGATAGCATAATGTCAAGGCAGTGTACCAAAATTCCCTAAGATTCATATGTCTAATTAAAACCTATTCTTGTGCTTGAGGGAATAATGTATTTAATGAGCGAAGCCATGATGATAGAAAAAAAAGTCTTGTCAAATCTGCCTTTCACATTGATTAGCTTCTAAAATCCCCCCAATAAGATTCTTGCAAGAAGGAGAGCTGTTCTGATATCACTATGAGGATGTAAGCTGAACTTCATAAGGAGGGAAAACATCCTTTGTTTTCCCATAGCCTGTAAAGAGACATAACCATAAATCTCTATGTTAGGTATTTCCTTGTATTATACAAAATTGTAGAGGAAAGTGGGAAACTTTAAAGGGAAAAATTAAATCATTTTTAAATGATTTCCTTTTTCTCTGTAATAATAAAACAGTACATTGTACTTGATCCCAGCTAGGATATAATTAATCCTTATTGGAAGTAAAAAACAGCCTATTGGGTTTATTTAATGTTTAAATGATTTCCTAGTAGTCTTAAAGTGTGAAGATCCAGATTAAGGAAAGACCCATAAACCAGAATATGGAAAATAGGACCCATACCTGCAACAGGCTTATCTGATATGTATGAGTTGATGAGTGAAATTCTGTAAACATTAAAAAAAGGTTTCAGATTTTTAAGAATTTGGTTTCTTTATTTCATAAATTCTATTTAATCCTGTTCCTTTGGCAATGGTCGTTCTTTAGCAGTAGGTATAGACCAACTTTAATGGAGCCAGAGGGTAACATCTAGCCAGTGCCATTGCTCAGCTGTCCTTGGTGCTGAACAGACTCAAAATACATCTTAGAGATTATGGACACCCAGCAAGCATTGTCTGCAGCCCATTTCCATGGCACTGTACCAGGACCTAACTCTGAAACACTTCATCATAGCTTAGTGTATTTCCATAATGTATTTGAAACATAAATGGGAGCTACCTAATATGAAACAAAGGGCACATTGAACTAGCTATCCAAACAGTAAGTGAGAATTCCATGTATACAGTATATGGCTGGAAAAAAAAGCTTACATTTTTGACGTGCTGCAATTAGAACACGGCTGTGCATTAACAAATTCTGTATGTAGCAGCTAAGGTGTCTTTCCTTAAACCATTATATTAAATCCAGAATAAGACTTAAGAAAGACTGTCTGCAAGAGAACATAAAGCTTCTTCATGCAATAGCTACAAAAGAACTTCTCTTTCCTCCAGACTTTTCTACCAAACACAGAGCAGGTTCCTATTAGTAGTACTATCTAATGCTGGCTAAAATTAAAGGAGTGGTTCGCCTTTAAGTTAACTTTTAGTATGTTGTAGAATGGCCAGTCCTAAGCAACTTTAAATTGGTCTTCATTATTTAATTCTTATAGATTTTAAATGATTTGCCTTCTTCTTCTGACTTTTTCCAGTTTTCAAATGGGGGTCACTGACACAATCTAAAAACAATGATGTGTAAGCCACACATTTAGGGGCAGATTTACTATTCATCGAATTTCGAATTAAAACAAAAATTTGAAATTCGACCATGGGAATAGTGGGGAAGTAAAATCCTTTGAATTCGAATATCAAATTTGAAGGATTTTACCGCAATTCAATCGATCGAATGATCAAATAAAAAAAATTGATCGCTTCGAACAATTTGATCGATCGATAAAAAAATTTTTACTATTCGATGGTCGAATTTGCCTAATTTGCCTAATTTTTTTTAAATTATGAATCACGTGAATTTTGTAAATTTGCCCCTTGTTATTGCAATTTTTTTATTACTCATCTTTCTATGCAGGCCCTCTCCTATTAATATTCCAATCTCTCATTCAATTCAATGCATGGTTGCTAGGGTAGTTTGTACCCTAGCAACCAGGAAGCAAAAGGGAGAGCTGCTAAATAACTCAAAAACCACAAATAATAAAAAATCAAAACCAACTGCAAATTGTCTCAGAATATTACTCTCTACATCATACTACAAGTTAACAACCCCTTTAATGATTAATAATATTTAGAATCATACTATCAGATTTGAAGTGCATTGGAAACCATTTCTAAACATATACAAGTACGGAAATCCATTATCTAGAAAGCTTTGAATTATCCCACAGATTAATTTTAATCAAATAATTATTTTTTTTGTAATGTTTTCCTTTTCCTTTGTAGTAATAAAACAGTACCTTGCACTTCATCCCAATGAAGATACAATTAATCATTATAGCATGCAAAGCAATCCTTTTGGGTTTAATTTGGGGCATATTTGTCCAAATGTGAGTTTAGAGCTTAATAAATAAAAACTCACCCAATTCAGTCCAATTCACTCTTTTTTAGAGTTGTATTTATGAATGGGTAAAAGTTAAAAAACCATTTGATAAACACGGTTCTAAAAATCCCATAGGGATGAATAGAATGTGAGTGAATTTTGGATAAATCTGCCCTTTTTATGTTTCAATTTTTTTGGTGATCCAAATTACAGAAAGAACCCTTATACATGATCGAATATAAAAAATTCGATCGAATCAAATTTTTTTAATTCAATCTCAGCTAAGCATTCCCAATTCGGTATCTTGATCCTGGCGAAGTAGGTGGTCGAATAAAAATTTAAAGGGGGAGTATTGGACCATCGAAAATTAGAATAAAATTTTATTCGAATCATTCGAATTCGAATATTCAATGGTCGAATTTGCCTAATTTGCATATTTGAATATTCAAATTTATATAAAATTCGATCGAACTTTGAATTATTCACGTGAATTTTGTAAATCTGCCCCCTAGTGTATACAAATACATTTTTTCTTACATACCCTTCAAGAAGTTAGAAACATGAAGGCAGCTGGTTTTGGCCTTACAACAAAAAATCTGTTCCTTCACAATGGGGCATCAGGTGTATGGGGTATATCTGCAGCAAATTTTATATACTGATGGGAAGGCTGGCTTGCACCACTTAAAATAGACCAAGATGGTGTAAAAGTGTATTTTAAGCATACATATAAGCGGTTTTAGTTAACGTTTGACTCAAAGGGATACTGTCATGGGAAAACATGCTTTTTTCAAAATCAGTTAATAGTGCTGCTCCAGAAGAATTCTGCACTGAAATCCATTTCTCAAAAGAGCAAACAGATGTTTTTATATTCAATTTTGAAATCTGACATGGGGCTACACATATTGTCAGTTTCCCAGCTGCCCCAATCATGTGACTTGTGCCAGCACTTTATAATGGAACTACTTTCGTCAGGCGGTTATTTCTCCTACTTAATGTAATTGAATCAGTCTCAGAGGGACTTGGCTTGTTCTTATATCTACCAGAGAGCTGTTATCTTGTGTTTAGGAGCTACAATCTGGTTACCTTCCCATTGTTCTGTTGTTAGGCTACTGGGGGGAGGGGTGATATCACTTCAACTTGCAGTACAGCAGACTGGGGGCAGCTGAGAAACTGGCAATATGTCTAGCCCCATGTCAGATTTCAAAATTGAATATACGTATGCTTATTTATGAAACAACTTGAATGTACAAAAGTTGAATAAATGCAATTGAGGGGTAAAACCACAAAAAATCATGAAGGCTAAAAACATCTTCAAATGGTTCAAGGGACCTCTGCCATTGACTTTTACATGAGCTCAACAGTTTTAGGATTTTTGGATTCAAACTTTTTTCAGTGTCCGGGCATAATAAATCTCAAAAAATTCATTTTTTTATCCTGGAAACTCCAATCAAAAACATTTTTCTGGAACAACACAAATTGACTTTTGATAAATAACCCCCTTAGTATGTAGTATCTGGTTTGTTCCCCTGAACCTGGCCTGATAGTTTGAAATACCCTTCCATTTACTGATCATATAGCACAACTTGACCATAAGCATACTGTTGCTTTTGTCTATTGTGAATTAGACACACAAATAGCCAACATGCCAGGAAAATATGCAATTATGGGATGTATGCACGGCTGAGTGAGGGAAACTGAACAACTATAGAATTGAATTAGTATAATGGAGTCAAAGCCATATATATAGGTGGCCAGTTGCTTCCATATGGTAAACAGATAAAAAACACATTAACTTAAAGGGCAACTAAAGTCTAAAATAGAATAATGTTAGAAATGCTGTATTTTGTATACTAAATATAAGCCTGAACTTACTGCACCAGAAGCCTAATAAGACAAATGATTTATGCTTTCAAAGTTGGCCACAGGGGGCTGTCATCTTGTAACTTTGATAATCATCTTTGCAAGACCAAGACTATGCACATTCTCAGTGTGGTCTGGATTGTCATAAATGGTCAAAAAAGAAATTATCAATCCCGGCAGAAATTACTCAATTTAATAATGATACCCCTGCTCCAGTTCTCCATACACCATGTTCCTGTGTTATGCATTAGTGCTGCTGGACCTGCATTTTAGCTGGACTTGGACTATTTGGAAGTTGAGAGCTTCGTTTTTACTGGACAAAACAAATAATGACTAGTGGTTCACATTTAAGCTAACATGTATTATCTTGTAGAATGGCTAATTCTAAGTAACTTCTCAACTGGCCTTTTTTTCTTTTTTTATAGTTTTTGAGTTTTTTGCCTTTTCAAACACTTTCCAGCTTTCAAATGGGGGTCCCCGACCCCATCAAAAAACAAATGCTCTGTAAGGCTACACATTTATTGTTATTGCTACTTTATTTTACTCCTCTTTCTATTTAGTCCCCTTCTTATTCTAGTCTCTTGTTCAAATCCGCGCATGGTTGCTAGGGTAATTGGAACCATATAATTGCAAACTGGAGAGCTACTGAATTAAAAGCCAAATAACTCAAAAACCACAGATAATAAAAAACGAAAACCCATTGCAAATTGTCTCCCTCATACTAAAATTTTACTCAAAGGAGAATAACTAAAATAATAAACAATAATTCAAGGCACAATGCAACACTTGGTGGTTTGTTAAATAGAATATTATTTAATGGATTCTTCCCTTACTAGTTAGGGCAGATATTTCAGATGTTGTCACCTTTTGTTTTTGTTTGAAAAGTATATTATAAGCATATAAGGTCTTTGTAAGGGTGGTCAAATGTCTGAACATGCTTCACCTCACATTTTTAATAGCTATCAGCTGATGCACTGTACTCAAGTGCCCTTTCGAATAAAAAGTGCTCATATGCCATAGGAAGTGATAAAGCGTTTCTCATCCTTTTAGTTCCAATATGCATTAAAACTTAAATATCCAGTGATTATTATTGGGTTATTTAGCTGGTTTTAGCTTGATAATAAAGATGATACTGAAATTCAGTGTGCTAATATCTTACAGGTTATTATTTTGTTAGAAGCAATAGCTCATGAAAATACCTCAAGCAGTACTGATTAACAAACATAACAAGATGAAGTCAGATTCCATTCACTGTTTGCTTAATTGTAGGTCATTAATACTCTCTTTTCCTCTGCTGTAATTACTAAACTATCATCACAAGGTTTTTCATATCCACTTTATAGCCAGGTGGTAGAATATGAAGTAAAATTGCTTTGTGAAAAACAAAAAAACAAAACAGTTCTGCACTTCCAACTGTAACTTACATAAACAGACTCATTTACCAACACTGGGCAAGTTTGCACCTGGACAGAAGGGAAAGCTGCATATTCTACTACTTCTGCTTAGCAAGTGAACATTGCCAGTGTATCCCAAGTATAACATGGCCATTGGCATGCCTAGGGCTCTGTGACTGAACATTACCCCTCCTTCAAAATAGCTTTACTTAGTATGCAGGCCATATGTTCTACAGCCATAAGCCAGGACATATGCTTGGTATCTAGGGGCTGTACAATGAGACATTTTCATAACTACTGTGAGCAATCTCCCTTTCCCATTGGGGACAGCAACTTCCAAATAGAAACATTTTTTTAGATATTAATGCCAACAAATATACCAATTTATTTGACATGCTCTACTTCCTCTTCACTGTCAGGGTCTAAAAAATAATCATGCCATAATTACATGATCAGACTCAGAGTCCTGTTTGAGGTTTCCTTTACGCTAGAGGGCTCGTGCAGAGTACACACATTAAAATGTTGGACACAAAAGAACATTTTAGGAATATTAGGGCTCACTCCCCTTAAGGACAATGACAAATGATGAGACTAGAAGCCCCATGTGGTTAACATGCCATGTATGTTTTACCAGTGGCAATTCATTTGTTATCCAGAGGGGGAGCATTTGGAGGAGACAAGTCACCTGCGCTAGAGGAGACTAATCGTGGGGCTACTAGTCTCGTCATTTGTCATCTTCCTTAAGGTGAGTGATTTTGTTCCCCTCTGTGCCCTTTTTTGTCATTGCCCTAATGCTTATTGTAGAAGCATTTGTTTCTAAGGCATAGCTGTAGTTCAGATCAGATTAAAAACTCAGCACAAGGTGCAGAGTGCAGTGCTAGTGGGTGGAATGCAGGAGGTAAACAGGAAGTAAGTACAGGGCTCCATTGCAGCATGCACTTGCTGCTGCAACCTTAATTATGCTTTGATGCAACATACCTCCCAACATTTTGGAAACAAAAAAGGGACAAAAAGTTTTCGATCACAGCAAAAGTTTGTTTGTCCACGCCCATTTCTGTGGCCACACACCCTAATTACCATGCTCATTTTACAACATTTGGCAGGTTATGAAAGTTTGAACATATTTCTGTGTGTTTTTTTTCCAGTTATTACAGTTTTGCTAATGAAGGTGAATTGCCCTTTAAGCTGTGAGTCTAACTGCTGGTGTGGCTGTTCTGGGCTCTCTGCCAAAATCCAATTAAGTTAGAAGCTTTGTTTCTTTTTCTGGCTGTTCAATGCAGAGAAAAATTGGACTTTCAAGTACAAATGAGAGACTGCAGGTTGAGTTGTCAAAAGAGGGACTGTTCCTCTAAAAACAGGACAGTTGGGAGGTATGATATAAGCCAAAAGGTAGGAAAACAGAAGCTTTAATTCTGAGCTTTCTATAGAACAGATTGCATACAGTATCTGTACTGTCTCATACATATATGCTGCATTGATCACTACAGTTGCTGGATCATGATGCAAATAACAGTTCCCAATCACAATCATGTTAATATATAAAGGAACTTAGTGTGCCTTCAGCAGGGTGGTGTATAATTTATGATATTCTAACTGTTGCACACCTTCTTGTATATTTTCATGTCAGAAACATGTTCTGCGATTGCTGCTCATTACAGGAATGAATGTTTCCAACCTTGTAACCTCCACCTTCATATAATACGCTCTTGTTCTAGAATTGTTCTAGAATTACTTGTTTTTGCAAAACCTTCTTCATCTGACCTGTATAAAATCCATTAGTGCTCACCATTTGTTGTGGTTTCTTATTTCACCCCTATTCTGTTTCTCCTCTAACCTATAGATATCAGGTTTTTCAACTATTTCCTGTTAGCTTTTAAGGAAATATGAAAAGAACTAGCTTTTACTTAGAAATTGCTGCCGATGTCATTTTGTTAAAAGGCTGAAATATTGCTCCTGATGTATTGAACAAATAACCGCATAATAGCAACTCCCAGTAGAGGTGGTAAATAGGCAAACTCATAATCAAAAGAAACAAAATATGAATAATAATAAAGTACATGCAGTGTCTTTCTATTCCTACATGCATAATACTGCTTGCAACAAGCCACTTTGACATATAGCCCATTAGAACCAGTTGAATTTTTTTGCAGTCGGCAACACTGCTTAGTAGTCCAATTACACCTGAGGCTTTCCAGATAAGGAGTCTTTCTGTAATGTGGATAACCATACTTTAAGAGTTCCATGCTAAAATCTGTTATCTTGGGACTTTTTTTACCCAAATTGCTCGATTATAAACCCAGTATGATTGTTTTGCCTCCGATAAGGACTGATTATGTCTTTGTTGGGATCAAGTACAAGGTACTGTTAACAGATACAAAGGAAATGATTTTAAAAAATGTGAATTATTTGATTAAAATTGAGTCTATGGGAGATGGTCTTCCTATAATTTTGGGTTTTAGGCTCTGGATTACGGCTTTCCAGGTAACTTATGCCATACCTGTACTTGCTTTGAACGCTAAGGGGCTGATTTACTAAATTTGTGTGAAGGATTCGAAATCAGATCGAATATCAATTCTACGATTGTTTCGAATTTCGAATATTCAAATTAGGTCTCTTTGACCATCGAATTTTGCAAATTCGATCGAATCGAATAGATCTAATAAAATTCGACTATTCGATCATTCGATAGTCGAAGAGCTTGCACTTTAAAATGAAATTCAGCTGCCTAGTTCGCCAGATTAAAGCTACCATATTGTAATAGAAGCCTATGGGAATCCCCCATAGGCTTTTTTTTTCTATTACCTGTTCGAATAGAAATCCTGCGTTCAAAATAGTACAATTTTTTTCAAACGATCGATTTCACGAAAATTGAATAGCTCTCAAAACTAGTGAATATTTCATACGATTTTATCGAATTTACATTCGAAAATCATATTTTTTGCAAATTCGAGGGCTTTTAGCCCTCGAATTGGTGAATAATGATAAATCTGCCCCTAAATTACTTTACATGTTCCAAGACTACCAAAATTTAATTAGATTATACTTTTGCTCCAAGTGGTAAGATTTGCTTTTTATTAGAAGACAAGACTGAGGCTGATAGAGATGAATAATCTAAGAAGATACAATACAAAGCAGCAAGATGTATAACTGTAGTGTGTACTGTAGTTTTTGATAAAAGGGGGATACAAGCTTAAGTATATGGAGACACAAGGGATGGATTATTTAAATGTTCCCCAGCTCCCTCCCCGGTTATTGACTGAATAATTTATTGTGAACCTAACCCCTGTGTGGGGAGGGCAAACTATGAACTGCTGACCCTGACACCTGCAATGCTATGCTAATGAGCATGAATGAAATGTTACCCATGGAATGTTATATTCTGTTAGCTGAGATGTCACAACTAGTCAACTAGTAATTCTGGGTGAGGCTGAATACAAATATTAGTCACTTATGCTTTATAACTGTAGCGAAAGGGACAGACGGCTGATATTAGGAAAGAAAACGTGACCGTTTACAACAATGTGGGTGCAAGGAGTTAAGGGTTGCCCAGGTTGAAAAGTGAATTTAGAGTATGGCTATTGCCAATAAATAAAGATTTACAGTTTGTCATTTAAGACAGTGGTTAGCTGTACCGAAATGTAGGATTTAATGTAGAAACTGAATAGTGAGAAATATTTTAGGGACATTTTCAGGGCTATTGAAGTATGCGGGGGAGAAGCAGGACAGGGGACTTTGTAGGTTAGTAGGTAGATGCTTTTCTTAATTGGGGGTTTAGTTCTCCTTAAAGGAATGTAAACTCAATAAGAATATATTTTTTACTTAATTTGGCTTGTTAAATTGGGATTTTTTGAGTACCTGCTAATTTTTGGAGATCTGGTTTAATCCACTCCAGCTGGCTGCAGTTTGGGGCCTGGCACCCAAACCCGATATTTCTACTGGTAAGTTTATATACAGTTTACATCTATGGGGGGTTATTTGTTTTTCTTCCTGTAAGTAGTAAAATGTTGCCCTAGTCCAATTAAACTATGGCTTACAAACCAAGTATGTTTCATATAGTCTGTAAACATTGTCATCGTCAACATTCAGGGGTGATTTAGTAAGGTTGAAATTTCAAAAATATTTTCAAATACTTGAATTTCTGGAACGTATTAAGCACAAAAAACTCGAATAACTCAAATATAAAACTTCAGCATCTAAAAAGCTTGTGAGTTCACGTCAATGGGAGTTGTCCTTTGCAAAAATAAAGCCATTTTTCAAGTTTTTTGAGCCTGTAAACTCATAGGCAGTATTCAAGTATTTCATGGTAGAAAAAACCTCTAAATCCTCACAAATTAGATAGGTGAGCCCAGGGCCGCCATTAGAAATCACAGGGGCCCCATACAACAAAATGTTCAGGGCCCCCTGGGCCCCGCCTATCCCATCCCCCAAGCCCCGCCCACTGCACACCACAGTTAAAACACCACACAGACATCAGCACTAAAAAAGGTAACCCCCACACACACAAGTTATAAAAAGCTACTGATGGTCAGGGCTCCCTTAAAAAAACATTGGAGCCCCAAAGATTATTTTTATAAAAAACGTTTGTGCCAGGGCCCCCCTTACAAGTTTTTGGTGGCAGGGGTCTATAGAGTATTAAAATAAAAAATTGGTGGCCAGGGGATTGAAAAAAAAAACCCACATTGGTGTCAGTACAATTGAACTTGTGGCTTCAGGACTTCAGTTATCGGGTATTTTCGCTGCTTCAGGACTTCAGTGTCGGCTCCTTTCGTTAATTTCCACCGCTTCAGGACTTCAGTGTCGGCTCCTTTCGTGACTTCGTTAATTTCCACCGCTTCAGGACTTCGTGTCGGCTCCTTCATGACTTTGGGTCTTTTCCCGCTTCAGGACTTTAGGTCATTTCGGCACTTCCGCATTCACGAAGAAGACTTCAGCACTGCTAAGGGGGGCCCGGCTCTTCGAAAACTGCAGCACGGCCGGGCCCCCCTTCAGCCCCGGGCCCGGGACACTTGTTGGCCCTGTCCCCCCCTGATGGCGGCCCTGGGTGAGCCCATTAATAACAGCAGTAAGTTAGGCAACTCTTTACAGTAATTTATAATGATTAATTAAAATAGGTTCCACAAACCTTTTTTTGCATAAAAGATTAATAAAAAAAAACAAAAAGATCTTTTTCCCTACTTAAGGCTGTGCTAAAAGTCAGTCTTTGACCTCAAACAGCAATGCAGTACATGTTTCGGGAAAGTTAACTTTGGTGTGGCTAAAAATTCACCCCAGCAGCTTGCCCCTGCTATATGAGTATACTAGTTCTGTTCCAATAAAAATAAACATTTTCTGTGATATTTCATATTTATCATCAATTTACCAAGTTACTGTAGATATTAACAAAAAGAACTGGCCTGTGGTTCATGTTCAATATTATTGCTTGCCAGTAGGAAACTTCTTTCCTCAACAAATTGGTTTTAACATCCACCAAATTGCAGTTCACAAACACTGACGGAAAAATATGAAGTGACTAAAAAGCATTTTGTTGCAATGAATAGAGCCCTTAAAGCCTGAATCTAGTTAATGGAGTGAAGTTAAGAAGCTGAAGGATTATTTTTCCCATAACTTTTAATTGAAACACAAGAAGTAATTCACGTAGACTGGCTTTTTTTCTCACATAAATAATTAATACTACATTTAAGACATATAAAGTTTGTATTTTTAATCAGCTAATTTGAGTGAGGAACAAAGATGTCTTTATTTTCCCTCTATCCGAACTAAAGTCGCTTGTTTAAAAGTTCACTGTAAGTTTGGCTCCAGTTCACGTTCTTTGCAGCCAATTAGTTTCCAAAGTCTATATTCTACAAGCCGCCTCTCTCTCTCTGTATTTTAATGTTACAGAATTTTAAATTGAACATCACACAGCTCCTTGCATTACAGGGCTCAGAGTTAAAATGCTCAAGGTTAGGTAAGGTCACCTTTCCCGAAATGCTAAGAAAAGCTATGCTGTGTAGTTAGGAAGAGCCACTGAGTAAATTTGTGGTGATGTTACCGTAATTTACCAATTCAAACCAACAAAAATGATGGTGGGTAAGGAGTTCTGTTACACTTACATTTACTATGATGCTGCTTATAGACGATAATTTGTATTTTTGGAAGTCTCATTTATCGGAACCATGTAAATGTCCCTGCTGATAATTTTTCTTAATTATATAGCACTTGATGTAGCTCATAGTATCACAGCAAATGCTCAAGCATTCAAATTAGACACAAAAACATACTGATGCTAATTTTATCATAATACATTTGACCTAGCATTATGTCTTTTGGCTGGAGCTGGAGCTGAAAGTGGAATATCATGCAAACACAGCTAATTTGTATAGGCAATTAATTTCTCCTTTTAATTGCTATTTTATTTTATTTAGCATTTTGAAAATACATAATTCGCAGTTCTCAGATTCTCTAGTGTAATAATGCACAGCGTATTGCAATTTTCTGATCAAGTAGAAATTAAATTCTTCCAATCTCTAAACCTACTACTGTTACACAACCCCACCAAGCTGTGTCTTGTCAGATGAATGTATGTTTATATGTATGTATACCTTTATTTGTAAAGTGCTGTTACAAAGTTTATTTGTAAAGTGCTGTACAATGCATAAAAGTGCAATTCATAAAAGAACTATATATAAAACGTACACACAGGGAGGAAAAGTCACATAATAGATGCAATAAATATGCATGTGTAGGAGGGTGTAAAGTGTTGAGAGTGTTGTGTGAGTGGAATATTATCTGGGTATGAGACAAAAATGTACGCGTGTAAAATGTATGTGTGCTTAAAATTTGTTGGGTGTAATTTGTCAATTTAGGTTAAGTGTAATTTGAAACCCAGACACCAGAGGGAAATTTCGGGACACACAGGGCTATAAATGGAGGTGCCTCACCCAAGGTGAGTTGTCTTGATTGGATGGCGTAGCCGGGAGAGCATAGTAAGCAAAGCAAAGTTAAAATCTTCACAATAAACCAAATGATATTCATCCCCCAGTGATTGTAATCACTTACTTTATAGCAGTGATCCCCAACCAGTAGCTCGCGAGCAACATGTTGTTCTCCAACCCCATGGATGTTGCTCCCAGTGGCCTCAAAGCAGGTGTTTATTTTTGAATTACTGGCTTAGAGGCAAGTTTTGGTTGTATAAAAAACAGATGTCCTGACAAACATTCTCTCCTGTAGGCTGCCAGTCCATATAGGGGTTACCAAAAAGCCAATCAGAGCTCTTATTTGACATCCACATGGACTTTTTCATGCTTGTGTTGCTCTCCAACTCTTTTTTAAATTTAAATGTGGCTCACAAGCAAAAAAGGTTGGGGACCCCTGCTTTATAGCATGGGACAGAGCTCCTGCAAGCAGACAACTGCAACAGCCCAAGCTTTTTCTCAGTGAGCACCACAGAGCGATCCTTTTCTTCTGTTTCTATCTTTGCGTAAGTATTCATCCACAGTAGCGTGAAAAGTTTGTACATGCATGACCCCAGGCATTGATGAAAGAGAAGAAGTATCACTCCATGGTGCTCATTGAGAAGAACATGCAGTTTTCTGCTAAGAGGAGTGCCATCCCAGGGTATCAGGCAGGTCCCGACTGGCAATCTGTGGGTTCTGGCAAATGCCAGAGGTGCTGCTATAAGTTGCCATAGTAAGTGACTAATAAGCGGGCTGGTGGGAGGGGAGGCCACATGGGTCATGACTGTTTGCTTTTGAATTTGAGCTGAATGCTGAGGATCAATTGCAAACTAACCGAACAGTTATGTCCCATGTTACCCCCCTTCAAGTCACTGACTAACTCAGAATTAGAGAGCTGAAAGTAGTGTTCTGTCCTATTCTGCTAGACATCCAGTCACTCCAGCCTTTATACATTACATTTTTTTTGCTAACTAACTGTATTAGAAAAAAAAATTTATTTTGCACAGCCTATCTATTTACCCAGTTTTTATATTTATACTGAACTGTTACTTTAAAGGAACTTAGCAGAAAAGCTACTACTTGCAGTGCATCTTATGAGAATGCCTTCCCATTGTGCAATATTTGGATTGCTGCATTAATGCAAGACTTAAAAGGATGCTAACACAAAAATACTACTTTTGTTATTATGAATGTACATTAAAAGTTACCCATAGATCATGTTGATAATTTTTGCTGAGAGGTCTGTTTTTGTAAGTAACTTTTAGTTGACGTTCCTAAATCTGACTGTTTTGCCAATCTGACTGTCCCATCTGTCAGACAGCCTGTCAGTTTAAAGTTCCTAATCCTAACGGACAAATATGGCAGCCCCCTCATAGAGAAACATGGGGAGTTTGATAGGTAATGTAAAAGCATTGGGCAAATACTTTATGGCAAAATTATAAGTAGCAAACAAATCCAATATTGTGATTGATGTCTTTATGATTTCTGGTGTCAGTATCTCTTTGATACATATTACTCATGGTGTTGCGGCTTAATCATGGGAAAATGTGCAAGAAGGTAATTTTACACGATTAAGGCACAGACCACAAATTGCACCGTGCACCATTGCCCTTAATTAAGCCACATACTGGCTTTTCACGATTTCCTTGTAGTGCTTAAATTTGATTTGACATTTAATAATCTTGATCCTTATATGAAATAGAACTTTCCACTAATATCAAGTCACAAGTAGTGTAAAGATACTAAGTTCCCAAAACACTGCATTGTTTTCATTGGCTCAAGTAACAAGGTCCCTAGCAGCCAATGTTTGTAGTGCTCCCCCAAAGACTATTATGGCCAATTAGTACAAACCCAAACTCAAACCATAAAAGTGAGTTCAACCAACAAATCTGTCACAACAAAGGAACCTTCAACAGTAGAAGATCATCCAAGTCAGCATTACACAACTGGGTTAGCCTTCCTTGCTGGGCTCATGTACAAATGTTAAGGGCACAAGTGTTTTAGATCATTAAAAGGAACAAAATGGAAGACTTGAGCTAGATTTTCAAAAAATTACTATATTTGCAATTTGAGATTTTTCATAAATATGAACATCACAACCATTGCAACAAAACACCCCATGTTTAATAAAGATGCCCCTAAGTGTGCATGCAGGGAGCAGCAATTTGCAACCCCTTGGATGTTGCTCCCAGCGGCCTCAAAGCAGGTGCTTCTATTGAATTCCTGACTCTAAGACAAGCTTTAGTTGCATAAAAACTAGGTGTACTGCCAAACAGAGTCTCCTATAGGCTTCCAGTCCCCATAGGGGCTACCAATAGCCAATCACAGCCCTTTTTTGAGTCCTCTGCTTTAGAAAATAGGCAGGAATTAAGTACCCCCCACGCATTTTTGATGCATTTAGAATGACAACAAACAGGATAGGGCTAACCTACTATCTTCCCATGAACACAAAGTGGGTCAATTCTTTGCACCCTATTCTAGGAGTTGCACCTCAAGGTTCAAATGGCAGAGCAAAGTAGAAAAAAAATGTACAGTTTTGTTTTTGCACTTATTTTTTTGCAAATGAGTTAAATGAGGCCTTACATGCACAGCACTGCATCAATCTGTCCAAAAACCCAGCAGGGTAGTTATTAGACTTGAAATTGTCTAGTAAATAAATATAAGAATGACAGCAGTATTAGATCCATTTATATCTTGCACCTTTTTTTGACAAAAGGAGACCAGGAATATTTCCACAGGAACAAAAATAATGAAGGCTTCTCCAAAATGGCACCAACTGTCATATATGAGAGTATGACTGAAAGAGCCTAAAGAAAGTTTCCTAATTATTAGCCAATCAAAAGCAAAAACTCATCCTCCTTTCTTAAAAAGGCCTACGGATATATGAAAATCAGGATATATTTGGCAGCCTTTTATTGCCTAACTAGTTAAGTGAGTCTGAGAAGTCTCACGTCAGAACTACTGCCATTTAAATTGCAGATTTTTTTTTTTTTTAAACCTAAACCTACACCTACCAGCTTGCACTCATTAAGAACAGCAGGATGTATATCCCCAGAGCTATATCCATGCTAGGCTTGCCTGAGTGACTTTGGGCTGCACCCGAGCAGCGACACACTCACTGTAATTCAGAATACTCATTTCACTAACAGGTGTTGCATTGTGAGTTATAGCTCAATAGTAGTTACTATTCAATTAAACAGTTTTACAAACAAGCGAGTTTTTTCATACACTCTTCATTACCCCCAGGCCTTCATATTCTTTTAAGTACAGAAAATTTAATTAGATTTTGACCACAGATCCTGCATTTGACTTTCTCTGACAGGGCTTCCATTAGTGTAATCTGTGGGGGAATTCACTGTTTTAACATCTGTGTGCCTGAGGCCTATCTCACATTTACTGCCGAAATCTGAAAAGGCTCCCTTGTATGGCTGTATGTTTCTACGTGCTCCCAATTTCACAGAAGTCATTTCAACACCACAAGGTAATTAGCAAAGGGATGGGCTATGGTTGACATGAATGCGATTTATTGTTTTCTGGAAGGGCCCCAAACGCAGCAAACAAAGAACACAGTCTTGCTGTCTGGAATTTTATTAACTTAATTGTGCCGTATAACTTACTGAAGGGATATTGTGCAGCAGAATTCAGCAGCCATTGTTCTTGCAATGCAGGAAAAAAATATTAATTTCCTTTCAATTAAGCTGATTTTGTGGTGCTTGAGGATGGAAAGTTGCCTTCATAATTGTGTTCTACATCAGTTTCCTCACGACAGGTGTTTTGCATACACATAACCTTTCATCGCTGAAATCCCCAACAGTTTGGCTACTCTGCAGCCCTTCTTACTGTTTGCTGATTATGTGTGGTTAACTAATGAATCATTAATAAATGAATTGCTAATCTATTTTATGGTAATTGGGTCTATAACTGATTACAGGCTTCCTTGGCCTTTCAAAACGGCACAAACTGAGTAGCAGAGCTTTAATTGTTTGCAGATGATACACCACTGATGGGCTTTCTCGCCCTTGTACTTTATTACTGGTGACTCATTATTCGAGTAAAACCTTCACAATAACAGCTAAATGTTGCCGATAAGAAAACAAACTGGAGGAGGAATGACGCATTTTGTTTGTTTTTTTTTGTTTTTTAAATCTGTCAATGATATTAATGGTTTTTGGATACATATAAAAAAGTCAACACGTGTTGTGCATGGAATTTACAGATGTCGTTGTCCTCGGCCCAAATATCTCCATTTGCTTCACTTGTGTTTATGTGTTTTTAGAGAAATATTGTTGTGGGAATTGTAGTTGAGAGTGATTAAACCAGAACCAATACTATGTTTGTGTATATTAAAAGTCGATTGTTAAAAAGCACCGAGAACTTTATCCTAGAATCATTGTACTTCAAGTAATACCATGATAATCACAGGTCAATGGGCTTGTTTATTTCTATAGCCAGCCAATCACCACAGATCCTACAGTCCACTTCTTTACCAACAACCAGTTCAGAAACCAATAAGGCCACACACAATTAGGGATGCACCAAATCCACTGTTTTGGATTTGGCCAAACCCAGAATCCTTTGCAAATGATTCTCCTGAATACCGAACCGTATCTGAATCCTAATTTAAATATGCAAATTAAGGGAAGGAAGAGGAGAACATTTTTTACTTCCTTGTTTTGTGACAAAAAGTCAGGGGATTATCTTCCACGCCAGTAATTTGCATATGCAAATTAGGATTCGGTTCGGCCGAATCCCAATCCTGCTGAAAAAGGCTGAATTCTGTCTGAATCCCATACCGAATCCTGGATTTGATGTATCCCTACATACAGTCCCGGATTTAGAAATGAGGCGCCCCTAGGCCTTGTCTGCTGATCTCCCCCTCAGCATCTCTCTTCCCTCCCCGTTTGCTTCCCCGTCTGCTTCCCCATCAGCTTCTGCTGCCTCCTCTGCATCTCTCTCCCCTCCGGTCTGCTTCCCCTTCTGCTTCCCCCTTTGTGTCTCCCTCCCTTTCCCCCTCAGCATCTCTCTTCCCCCTGTCCTTCTACTCTTCTGATCTCCCCATCCGTGTCCCCCTCCCTTTGTGCTGCAGCATGTACATAGTTTGAATATGTGAAGTTGCGCATGCGCAAATGACTTTAATGCAGTTGGGCGGCATGCAGCCCCTGAATTTCTGCCGCCCTAGGCCCGACCTATGAGGCCTTGCCACAAATCCGGGCGTGCCTACACACAATAGAGGAGTCCTGCCAAACTGTTTGGTTAATAATGGATCATCAGCTGATCAGAACATGGGGATTCACTGGATAAATATGGACAGAGTTTGCACTGATTTGATCAAATTTGGAAAAAAAATATTGACTAGTGTGTGGCTCAGTGCTATTATAAGTGCCATCTTACTATATCTGCTATCCCACAGACTCAATCACTTCCAAAAGGCTATTATTCTACTGTTACTATAGGCACCATGTCTCATACTATACCTGCTATCCCACAGTCACAGTCCCTTGCCAGATGCTGTTATACCACTGCTACTCTAGGTATCATCTCTTCCCACTATACCTACTATCCCACACCACAACCCCTTTCCAGAGGCTGTTCTCCCCACTGCTGCTATAAGCACCATCCCATCCCTACTATACCTGTCATCCCATTGCCAAAGTCACTCCACAGCAGCTATTATCCTCACTGCTACTATAGGCACCATCTCTCCTTACTATACCTGCTATCCCACAGCCAAAGTCCCTTCCCAGGGTCTATTATCCTCACTGATACATTAAGCACCATTTCTCTCTACTATACCTGCTATCCTACAGCCTCAATCCCTTACTAGAAGCTGTAACCCCACTGCTATTATTCCCTTCCCAGAGGCTATCATATCACTGCTACCACAGGCACAATCTCTCTGTTTTTATACCTTCTATCCCACTGCCTTAGTCCCTTCCCAGATGATATTATATACTATAGGCACAATTTCTCCATACTATACCTGCTATCAGAACTACTAATATAAGCATTATAATGTTAGCATCATCTCACCCATTAACTGGTACTAACAGCCAGAGCTCCTTGCAAAAGGCTTCTATTTCCCACTGCTAAAACATTATTTTGCCCTAATATATATGCCTTTAACAACCATAGTCCCTTCCCAGAGTCTATTATCCCCATTGCAAATGTAGGCATCCTCTCATCCTTCAATAACTGCTATACTGCAGTCCCTTATCAGAGGCTATTATCTTTATAACTACAGGAGCTATTTTTCTGCCTACACCAGTGATCCCCAACCAGTAGCTCGTGAGCAACATGTTGCTCTCCAACCACTTGGATGTTGCTCTCGGTGTCCACAAAGCAGGTGCTTATTTTTGAATTTCAGGTTTGGAAGTAAGTTTTAATTGCAGAAAAACTAAGTATAGTGCCAAGCAGAGCCTCCTGTAGGCTGCTAGTCCACATACGGGCTACCAAATAGTCACAAATAGTCAATAACAGCACTTATTTAGAACCCCAAGAGACTTTTTAATGCTTTTGTTGCTCCCCAACCCTTTTCACATTTTAATGTGGCTCACGAGTAAAAAAGGTTGGGGATCCCTGGCCTACACAGACAAGAGGTACATTTGTGTTGTATTATTTACCTTTCCCCTCACTCCTACTACCTACAGTCACTGCTCTGTGGGGTCCCATTATGTGAGTAATGAAGCCACCCCTGCTGAGACCCTGCTAAAGACATTTGTTGATTGTTATACACCTTTCCCTCTTCCCAGTATAGTCCAGTGGTACAGGTACCTTAATAAGTATAAATGTATAAATTGCTGTAGTGGAGAGGACCTTAGAATACATATTCCCTGCAGAGTAATATTAAATCATTTTCTCCAGTAGGCGTTCATTATTTTTGTGTAAAACTACTAGCCTCTATTAAGGGTACATTACATCCAGAGGTGCCTGCTACCATTCTTGATGTTAATTTAATTTATTATCTTCCTTGAAATGAGAATTCTACATTTATACAGTAATTGCACAGAAACATTGTATATTGAACTTACAGCATCAAATGACAAGAGTTGTTGCGTCAAACTGTGAGACAAAAACCACATTTTGAAAAGTTGTGTCAGAGTCTCATTAAGATAACTAAACCAGGTGGGAAGTTTCATTTAATGAGCACTTCCATGAAAGCAACATTACTAATGATAGTTTCAAAGAGGCCTTTGTCTTGCCATGTTCTAATGATCACATTTGCAATTATGCAGGAAGGCCCCCTAGTATGTTACTAATGATGAGTAAATAAGAGCAAGGCGTGGGCACATGAAAGGCCCATAATCACAATATAAACGAGGAAGTGTAAATGAGAAATTAAATAAGTTATTTTTGTATATATATATGTATAATCATGTAGTTGGAGAAACTGCACTGCACAGGACTTACTAGAAACTTAAGACTTTTCTAACGTTTCTGCTGCATCTTCAACCTATCTCAAAGTACAAATAATGTAATAAAACACCCTACTAATTATTACATTATTTGTACTTTGAGAAAGGCTGAAGATGCCGCAGAAACATTAGTATGTGCCAAAATAAAAAGTCTTAAGTGGTTTCTCCGACTACATGATTATTTAATTCACTGAACACTGCACCCTGGCAATTTTTTCATGAGTGACAATGTTCATTTGTTTCTATATATATATATCAGAAGTAGTGATGGGCAAATCTACCCCGTTTTGCTTCGCCGAAAAATTTGTGAATTTCTAGCGAATTTCGCGAATTGGCGAAAAAATTCGCGAAACGAGTCGCGGCATGTTTATTCGCCAGCGGCGAATCGCGGGAATTCGCCGTGAATTCTATTACACAGAAAAAGGCTGGTGTAACAGTTTAAACATTGGCTTTGCATTAAATAGTAAATTTGGCCAAGATAAGACCTGTGGGTGCATATTTCCTTCAATGCATGGGTATATCATAGTAAATGTAGTGTTACAGAACTATAATATATTGCCTTCTCTTGTAATAGTTCTTCTAGACTCACAGAGATTACCTGTTCATAGCAGACCAGGTATCCAGAAGGCTCTGGTGTTTTCTGGATAAGGGTCAGGCCCGACTGGCAATCTGTGGGTTCTGGCACATGCCAGAGGGGCTCCTGTAAGTTGCCATAGAAAGTGACTATTAAGTGGGCTGGCGGGGGGCTGTTTGGGCATCTTTGTAGCAGGAATGGCAGGGCCTATTTTGAATCCCAGTCCAGTCCTGATAAGGGTTCTTTCTGTAATTTAATCACCATACATGAAGGCTACTAATAATCATTAAAGAAACCCAATAGAATTGTTTCTCTTTCAATAAGCATTCACAATGTCTTGGTAAGGAAAAAACAGAAACCAGTGTTTTATTATTACAGAAAAAAAAGAAATCCTTTTTAAAATGTTTAATTATTCTGATAACAAATAGTTTATGGGAAATTGCTTTCCTGTAATTCAGATCTCTGCATAATAGAGGCCTATTTGTCAACGGTTGGATTTTAGTGTTTTTTTTTTTTTTTTTTTTTTTTTTTTTAAACCACGACTAACTCGCACACTCTTAAACTACGAATGTCATGACATTTATTTAAATAAGTACAAATGGGGAAAGTCGCACAGAAGCCAGCGTAAAAAAATATCCCAAAACCTCTAAAACCATGAATCAAAGAATGATGTAAAAGAGATATCTGCCATTGACTTTCACATGTTTTAGCTGGAGTATTTTTGTATTTGGAATTGTCACAGTTTTGCCGCATAATAAATCCCCACCCAATAAGTCTGCAACTTATTCAGATTTTTGTCGCCAAAAAAAACCCACTACTTAATAAATCGGCCCCTTACTGTATGTGTACGATTTGAGTGCATTCACAAATATGTTTCTTCCCTGCTGCCCACTAGTGTGTCCTTGTCCCTCAGATGAACATTGGCAGATTTTGTAGGATTCCCTTCATGTAGAAAAGGCGTCCAGAAACCATTAGCCAAAGTGCTGCATCTTATCTGACCAGATGGTTGTTAAACACAGTACATTTGGAGATGCACACTCCATTTCTAATGTTGATAGCCCTATAAAGCAGGATTTACACAAAGATGGAAATTATCCGTTGACCCATATGAATACATTGTGGTTGTAATGTATAAAATGATGAATATTGCCTTGCAGGGTTCCTGTGCTAGGTGAAAATCCCCGCACAACGTGCTCCGTCTAACATAATGCATGAACTGATTCATTTTGTATTGCCAGGTAAGCTCAGACCTTATTTTGATTTCATAAAGGCTGTTATACTTGCCTAAATCTATTTTCCGTTTCCTTCGATGTACTACAATGCACTTTTTTAATGTATCTCTTTCTGCTGGATTTTTCTTTTTTATAACACGCAGAGCCAGTTTTGCAAATCTTCTAGTTGAAAAATAATGGTGTTTTTTGTGCCAAATACAGTTCATACAAGGTAATAAAATCATTCTGCTATTCACTAAATCACTTATTCGGCTAAACAAAAACTACCAAAACAAAGTGAGAAAGGGTTCACCCATTTGAAA
>CM044437.1:100513601-100545741 GCA_024363595.1 Xenopus borealis
TCCCTTCTGTGATATCATAGAGGGTCGGGCACGGGTCTATAAATACCAATGCTCGTTGGGTTTGTGGGGCATCACTAGAGTCTATGGCCTTCACACAAGTCAGAAGGTTCTGAATAACAGTGTAAGGGATACCATACCTGTATAGGCCGGTATTGTTTTTTTCAATAACGTAACTCAGCAATGTTTTCGTCATTCTGAAAGAAGCATGTTGCACGGTTACCTGTTTCAATCTCAATTATCTCTCCCATCCCTTATTCTTAGACAATATAATACATATTTTTTTTAGAAAAATAAAATAGTAACCTATGCATAAACATCAAAAACCATGCATTTAAATTATAGATGTACTCAAATAATAGAAGTATATTAGCATGTAGAATTCTAAGAAATAAAGTGCATCTCTCTCTCTCTCTCTCTCTCTCTCTCTCTCTCTCTCTCTCTATATATATATATACCCAGCCTACACCTGTACATAACATAAACTAAATCAGAATAATCATTTACAGTACAGTGTTTACTTTATACATGTAATTTGTTTCCAGCCAATTGTGAACTCTCCCAGTGCTTAGATAAATACAGAAAAGCCTCTTTATTAAAGGTTACTATGGTGATGCACTCTAATCATATTCATATAAACCTTAATTAAGGACGCTCCATCTGACCCAGCATGACACACCGCACAATTATTATACCATAACAAGGGATGAAGCTAAGAATTAGGTGACAATGATTACGCTTGTGGGAAATCTGAGCTGCTATTGGAGGCAAGTTCTTGTAATAAAGGGGCAATATTCTCCCTACTGTATAAGTATATATATATATATATATATATATATATATATACACATACATACAGTACAGAATAGCCTGGGATGCTTAAAAAATTCTCAGGGCTGTATAATCTGTTGATTAGATATTGCAATTGTCAGTTTAATTATCCTTATGTGAACATGACTTACTGTCCTATGAACACTAGATGGCAATATGTTCCCTTGTACATGCAGCTACACCAGTTTGCAGAATTTTAAAACAACTGGATAAACACATTTAAATCTGACAGATTTCCATATATTCAATAAAATAATTAAACAATAAGTAATGTATATAAGAATTGTTCCTACTGTAGTCTCACTTGCTATTGTTGACTTCTTAGACCTTTGATAGGGCAAATCTTTCCTGTATTAGTTGATGCAAACTTCATGTCGTAGTCCCATATGAGAGTGGTGTTCTGCATGTTAGTGCCTAGAATAATCATACAGTCTGTAAGAGGTACTATATAGAACTAGAGTTGCTGTTAGTGGGTTCCCTGAGATACAATTTCCAGGACACTATGTAGCATGGTAGGGCTAGCATACAGTATATGTCAACCCGTGGCAAGAGAACTGAGGGCGACAGACAGTTCCTGTGTGACAATGTATCTCATTGGATATGTGACAATTTGTTCAGTATTTTTTTTTTTTTTTAATTATTGTTCTCTGCTTAATAATGTCAACTGCACAGATGAGAGAAACTGGTGAATTGCTAATTAGGTGAAGCTATTTAAAAAGCCATCCTGTTCTCAGCCTCAAAACTCTAGGCTGGTTAGTCTGATGTCAGTGGTACAAAAGCTTTTTGAAGGGCTATTAAACGATAAGATATTTGACTTAATTGCTAATAATAGTATTATTAGTTTGTGCCAGCATGGTTTTATGATTAATAGATCTTGTCAGGCTTATTTAATTGCCTTTTATGAGACAGTGAACAGGAACCTTGACTCTGGGATGGTAGTGGATGTTTTCTACTTAGACCAGGGGTGTCTAACCTTTTGGCTCCCATGGGCCACATTCGAAGAAGAAAAATTGAAACATGAAATACATAATGCTTTTGATGTCTAAAAATAATGGAAATACACAGAAATGAACAACAATACCAGCTGGCACTGGCGGTGTCATCAGACGCAGTGCACCGGCGGTGACATCATATGCATCGTGCTGTGCGATCTGATCTATTCTAAATGCAAAATGACTATTGGGTTGCGAGACGTTGCACGCAACAGAACATTTTTAAGCTGGGCCGCATGGTTATCCATCCCGGCCCACATGTGGGCCACCCCTGACTTAGACTTTGCTAAAGCATTTGTTATAGCACCACACAGAAGATTGCTGGTTATATTAAGGAATAGAGAACTGAAAAAAAGATAGACTACAAAGAGTGGTGGTAAATGGAACATTTTCTAATTAGACCAGTGTTGTTAGTGGGGTACCGCAGGGCTCTGTACTGGGTCCCTCGCTTTTCAACTTGTTTATTAATGACCTGGATGTGGGCATTGAAAGTACGGTTTCTATTTTTGCAGATGATACTAAATTGTGCAGAGCTATAGGTTCCATGCAGGATGCTGCCACTCTGCAGAGTGATTTGTCTAAGTTGGGAAACTGGGCAGCAAACTGGAAAATGAGGTTCAATGTTGATAAATGCAAGGTTTGGCAAAAATAACATATATCCGAGTTATACACTAAATGGCAGTGTGTTGGGAGTTTCTGTGGAACTGTGGAGTTTTGTAGATAACAAGTCTAATTTCAGGCAGTCTTGCATAAAAAGGGCATGAACTCAAGGGATAAAGCATAATTTTAACAAACAATGGAAAGTTGTGCTCACCACTAATTTTTTAAAACCATTAGGCGGGGGTGCAATGAGGCTGTGAACACAAAATACATAGACAAATACAAGAGGTCCTCTGCACTCAACCCATTATCAATATTCTTAAGACACAGACATTTTGTGCATACAGCTACTAAAAAAGGCCTTACCCTGTAAACAAAACAGGGATTGTTTGTCCATATATTGCAATATATTTAAGCTGGCCAACTACGTCAAAGTCACCCCATATCTGGCCAGTCCTACGCTCAATTTTCCTCTGATTCATTAAGAATTCCATTACTTCATTAAACATTTTACAAAGGGACTAAGTCTTACCTACAACTTACTTGCTGCTTTCAAAGTAAAACTCCCAAATTGATTGCCCTTTTATTAGACACCTGTGGGATCACCTGACTATAGCTGGGAGGGGTGGGAGCTACAACAAGGAGCTAGTCACTGCTCCTATATGAACTATAACAAACAAGGGAAAGTTGTGCTCACCACTAATTTTTAAAAACATTAGTCAGGGGTGCAATGAGGCTGTGACTACAGAATACATAAATAATTTTGCCTCTTTATAGATCCCTAGTAAGGCCTCACCTGGAGTACGCAGTGCAGTTCTGGGCTCCAGTCCTTAGGAGGGATGTAAATGAGCTGGAGAGAGTGTAGAGATGTGCAACTAAAGGAATGGAATACATAAATTATGAGGGTAGACTGTTCAGGTTGGGGTTGTTTTCGCTGGAAAAAAAAGACACTCTTTACAAGTACATTAGAGGACATTATAGACAAATATCAGGGGATCTTTCTTCCGACAAAAAGAATCACCGCACCAGAGGCCACCTCTTCAGACCAGAGGAATAGAACTTTCATTTTAAGCAACTTAAGTGGTTCTTCACAGTTAGGACAGTGAGGTTGTGGAATGCACTGCTGGGTGATGTTGTGATGGCCGATTCTGTTAATGCCTTTAAGAGTGACTTGGATAATTTCTTGGAAAAACATAATATCCAAGGCTATTGTGAAACTATAATCTACAATTACTATACATATTGGTGTATATGCTGTATACAGTATATAGTCTGTGTGAGTATATGGAGGGGTCAGTGTGTGTATGTATATGGACGCTGGGTTTCATTTGGAGGGGTTGAACTTGATAGTCTTTGGTATTTTTTATCCTGATTTAACTATGTAACTATGAGCAAAGCTGCAAAAAAATCTGCCAATGAATAAATGTGGAAATCTGCTACAAATTCATGCATGGAGTAATTGGGTGGCTTCTCATTTATAAATGGCTAATTACAGATCTAACAGCATTCGACATTTAGAAGAGGGACTAAAAGTTCTGCATGGTAAATTTTTTTCACCATGCCCATTTTGTGACCACACCCCTAAATTCCATGTCCATTTTACAAAATTTGGCAGGTTTTGGAACGTCTGAGCACATTTCTGGGAGTTTTAGGGCCACGTGTTATTACAATTTTGCTAATGAAGGTACGTTGACCTTTAATCTCCAAGTCCCAATTCTTCCAAGAGACCTGCTTATCTTATCAAAGTGCAAGTGCGGATTATTCTGGGCTCTCTGCATAAAAGCTTCTTTATATAATGATGTTTCAGAAACTTGTATTTTTTTCTGGCATCAGACATTTCAGTAGAAACCCAGGACCAGCCTGCGTTGTCAAAATTGGGACAGTTGGTTAGATGCTCCTTGACCTGCTTTTGAGAGATGATTGGATCTAGGAGAATCAGTTGGAATTTTGACAATAAAAAAAAGCAAACAAGTTGCCCATTTCCCATGGGTGCTGGAAGATACCCTGGTAGACACTGGGTGAATGTGCCAAGAATGTTCTTAGAAATTAACAAGGAGGTTCTGCTTATAGTTATTTACACTTGCTGTCAGTCCAATATAGAAGATTTATGTTCTTCTGAGATTGCTTCTCTGATGTTAATGGGCCTAGCATCTGTTTCACTTTCAGTACATGAACCTGTTACTTTGGATGTGAAAAAGTCTCAGATACTGTGTACCAACTGCTATTTTAAAGACTAAATAAATTTAGACCATTAATATATTAATCAGTGCACCTACCAAGCAACTTTATAGTTGGTTTCAATTAAACTGAGATTGGGTGAAGAGAAGCATCACCCTTATCTCTAAATACACCATTCTCTCTTCAGGTGGGTGGGGGATAAGGCCAGTTGAACTGGGGAGAATTGCTATTAGTATGAGCCACCCTAAAGATGACCTGCCAACAGCCCAAGTCTGCAGCTTATTGGCCCGTGTATGGCACCCTCCGACAGGCTTCCCTGATCTATATCTGGCCGAAAGTCGGGCAGATGTCAATTGGACAGGACTAAAAATCCCATCAGATCAAGGCCTCATCTGTTCGTTGAGGCGGTCTCGCGATCTGACCACCCCTTGACACTCAACGTGGGCATAACGGGGAGAGATCCTCTTGTTTGGCAACATCGCCAAACAAGCGGATCTCTCGGTGTATGGCCACCTTAATACTGCTGTGAGCTCATCTAGTGTGGTGGTCCCCCTCAAATTGGGGAACACTGTTCTAGGGGAAAAAAAAGCTTTCCATCAACATTTATTCTAACCTCTCCTCTTTATGCAGGTTCTCACACAGTCTTTGGAGTGACATTTGGACAATCAATCTGAATTTAGTGATGGGCTAAAAAGAAGGCTACAGATGAAACTTGGATTTAGCTTTTCCTGGTCAGCTGTTTGCAACTGAATAGCTTATTGCAAAGGTGCCCAAAAGATAGATTGGCATCTACGAGTAGACCTTTAGCTGGTGATCAGTTGATCTCAAGACACTGTCAATAAACAGCTTGTATATCACCTTCTTATTTCATTTTATTCGCTTTTCATTCAGATATTTATTATTTTAAAGTTACATAAGAAATAGTTAGTGTTAAATACAGCAATGTAAATTCTCTAATAAACCAATGTAATATTAGGTAATATTTTCCATGGAACAGAATGCTAACAATGATTTTATGGATGTAGATCATAATGGGACATCATTACTAAAAGTAGATTTCACATTAGCAAAGTATGGGCACTCCTGGCTTATTGGTTAATGCTCCTGGGCAAATGCATTTTACTTCACATAGGGGCAGATTTACTAAGGGGCTTTTAGCCCTCGAATTCAACGGGCTAATAATTGCCGAATAAATATTCGCCAAAATCGAATAAAATATGATCCGGTTTTGAGTGCTTTTCGAATATTTGCCAAAATCGTACGACCGAACGATTTTACGCAAAAAAACGTACGAATTGAATATTCGCATTGTTCGATCGTACGAATAATATTCCAGAAGAAAACTTTAAAAAAAGCCTATGGGGGCTTCCCATAGGCTTCCATTGCAATTCGGTAGGTTCAATCTGGCGAAGTAGGCAGTCGAACAAAAATTTAAAGGGCAAGTTCTTCGACCGACGAATAGTGGATCGATCGAATATTTCATATTCGATGGTCGAAAATACTTAATTTGCATATTCAAATAGTCGCACAATCGAAAATAGATTACTCAAGCGAATATTCTAATCCTTCACACAAATTTAGTAAATCTGCCCCATAGAATTTGCCAGAGAAATTTTACAGCTCTGTATTATTCGGTATAGGATTTTTAAGGGGTATCATTATCAAAAAGTGAAAATTGAGTTCACTATAATAAATACTCCTCAAAAAAATCCTACGAATTAACAGAGATCTGAGGAGTTCCCCTCTGGTGCACTTTCTTTTCTAATCTTTATGCTCCATAGGAGGATGAAAATCTGACAGTCTCAGGTGTGATCATAAATATGGATTTATTAATTATGATGCCTAATTCTATGGGTAACCTTCCTATAGGGCCAGTAACACCAGAAAAATGAAAGTTCCCTATCGTATTCCAATATTTGTCACCATTTCTCTGATGTGGGAAATTTTTATATGAAAATAGCTTTTCTGGAATCCATGTAAAATAATAGACTGAATGGGATTTTGTGAGTAGAGAGGAGGAGTAGAGCAGTGTATGGGCATGTTGGTTATTATGGCTGTATGACCATAGAAATATATCTTTAGGGAATGGTTAAAGTTACCCATTTTTATGAGCTTAATACCCTTTAACTGTAAGGCAAGTGTGAACATCTGTCTGGAAGTGAGGGACATCAAGACATCCAATAAGAAGTATAAATGTACATCCTTATAACAGAGTTACAGCCCTTGATTCTATTTGAATACAATTTTAGCAGGAGGACAATTTATGAGGCTGAAATATTGATTAGATATAAAAATTCAGAGATGAGCCAAGAGAAAATACATGGCTAAGTGTGACTCTCCAGCTCAGGAGATCAATTTTTCATCTGGAACAATCAATATTGAAAACAGAAGTTCGGCGGCAGTTTGTTACTCTGAAGACTTCGGCTATTACACCTTAATGCAGTTGTATATCAAATATACTTTTATGGATCACTGCATACACTTCATGAACGAATCCCAATTTTAGAGCATTTAAAAAATATATTACCTGGAGGGGGTCATCCTGCTGTGAATCATTTATGGAGAAATTCTAGTAGTCGGCTATTGGCATGGGCTCACAGGCACCAAAGGAGGAAAATTATATTTTTGGTGGTAATGGTCATAGTGGGACTTCATAAATTCTATTTTTAACTAGGACATAGATTTTTATTATCAAATTTAGTTCTATTCTTGCATTTGAGTTGCTTTCATTTTTACACAGTTACAATCCCTTTGTGAACTTGATATGTCCACTGAAAATGTCAGTGCTTATTGGGCAAAGCTTTAGTTCACTGCCTCTTGTGGCCTGTTGTGCACCACTATATCACTTGGCCACAGGCAAAACATCCATTTGTATAAATATTTGTATCAGTACCAACACCACCATCAGCAAGTCCCCATGCTGTTTAAAGGGGAATTTTATTTTGAAAGTAATGTTTGGTATGACGTAGACCAGTGCTGTCCTAGGAAGAGCACTGGGGCCAGCAAAAAAAAAAAAATTCTGATGAATTATAACTTTTAAATCTCATAATTATGACGTTAAAAAGTCAAAATTATGATTTTAAATCTCATAATTATGACGTTAAAAAGTCAAAATTATGATTTTAAATCTCATAATGTTAAAAGTCATAATTTCGACTTTTTAAAGTCATAATTATGAGATCAAAAGTCATAATTATGAGATTTAAAGTCATAATTTTGACTTTTTAAAGTCATAATTATGAGATTTAAAATCATAATTTATGATAAATTCATAAGGAGCTCCTTACCTATTCTTCTGGTTGCTATAGGTAACTGCCCATGGGCAAATAGGTAACTGCCCATGGGCAAATTTGCCCAGTGTTGATAAATGAACCCCCCCGTTTTTAAACCATGCCCACTTTAAACCACACCCATGTTACCACAAGACCATGTCCAAATTAATTGTTTGTGGTAGCACACCAAAAAAACCCAAATGGTTGGTGTGCACTCCAGGGATATCACTCATCACTCATATGTGAAAAAAGTTATCATACCTTAAAGGGGTTGTTAGCTTTTAGTATAATGTAGAGAGTGATATTCTGAGACAATCTGCAATTGGTTTTCATTTTTTATTGTTTGTGGTTTTATAGTTATTTAGCTTTCTATTCAGCAGCTCTCTAGTTTGCAGTGTCAGCAATTTGGTTTCTAGGGTACAAATTACCATAGCAACCCTGCATTGATTTGAATAAGAGACTGGAATATGAATAGGAGAGGGACTGAATAGAATGATAAGTAACAAAAAGTGGCAATAACAATACATTTGTAGCCTTACAGAGCATTTGTTTTTCGATGGTGTCAGTGACCCCCATTTGAAAGCTGCAAAGAAACAGAAGAAAATTGCAAATCATTAAAAAACTATGAAAAATAAATAATGAAGACCAATTGAAAAGTTTCTTAGAATTGGCCCTTCTACAATATACTAAAAGTTAACTTGAAGGTGCACCACCCCTTTAAACCCATATGCCTCCTCTTCCCCTGTGGATAACACAGCACCCCCAGCACATGAGAAAACATCTTAGGGGCCCCTAACTATAATTATGTTTCAAATGCTAACAAACCCCCAGAACAAATACAAGGCTTATGTTCCACAGGCAGAGCAGGACACACACAGGCAGAGCAGGACACACACAGGCAGAGTATGTCACACACAGGCAGAGCAGGACACATACAGGCAGAGCAGGAGACACACACGCAGAGTATGTCACACATAGAGAAGGCAGAATAGAGCAGGAGAAACACATGAGGACTACTCTTAAGATGTACTACATACAGTGACACAGTGCTGGTGCCCCATTAGCATTTTGTATAAAGTGTGAACAGGTGAATAATGTGGGCAGTTTCAGTCTGGGTCTCAGGTATGAACAGTACAGGGCTTTAGGGGTGTGAACAATAGAGGTGTTACAAGTGTGAACAATGCAGTGGGATCATAGGTGTGAACAATACAGGGGATTAGTCTGAATTTGAGGTTTAAACAATGCAGGGGCCAGTTTCTCTCTGTAGTGATACCATTTAAATCTTATGCATGGTTAAGTAAGCACAGCAGGTAGGGGGCACACTACAAACGCAATAAAAAGAAACACTAAAAAAAAATACACAGAGCAATAGATTTTGGCTGCTGAGGTCAGCGACCCCCATTCCAAATATGGAGAGACTCAGAAGAAGGCATCAAGTTATTAAAAAAGAATAGGAAATCCAAAAAAAAAATGAAGATTCATTAAAACGTTAACATAACTTTTATATTTTATAACATATTAAAAATTACCTTAAAGGAGACCAACCTCTTTAAGATTCCTAATGTCACCCTTCCCTATTAATTTTTTTTGTCTTTGTTTTGTTCCTCGTCTCATTGCAGTTTTGGTTCTTTGTCCAGGTTTAGTTATGACCACTGCACCACCAGGCATGCAATTAATATTTACCTCTCTCAGGAGCTAGTCAATCAGCATGACAAAATAGTATATGGTTAACCTAATAAAAGAAAATTAAATTCTAAACAAATTTCTGCATACACTATTTTTTTTGTAAATGTAATTGCTATTGAAAGCAGTGTGTGTCTATTATACATTTCCTCTCTCTGCTTTTACTTCTTAAAGCATTGTAGCAGAAGACTGTGCTCCAGGTCTGTTAATCAGCTGGCTTCCAATATATTGTTCATTTCATGAGTCAGAAGCAGGAATGCAGAGAATATAAACAGCTAGGCGGAAATGCTTTCCAATAGCAATTTGATTTACAAATACATTTAAACCATATATTTGTAATCAACTGTAAATGTGTAGATGAAAGTTGCTTAGAATTAGATTATCTTTCACTATATGAAATACATTATTTCGGGTGGAGATTCACTTTAATAACTTTATATGGCCTGATAACATGCACACAACTTGACACAAAAGGGGTTCGAATGGCTATTAAAGGTAACCATCTTCACCTGTGATCTGTTTGCTTGTAATTAGTGGGTGTGTATAAAAGGTCAATGACTTTCTGGACTCCTGACAGACCCTTGCATCTTTCATCCAGTGCTGTACTGATGTTTCGTGGATTCTAAGTCATAGGGAAAGCAAAAGAATTGTCAAAGGATCTGCGGGAAAAGGTAGTTGAACTATATAAAATGGGAAAGGGATATAAGAAAATATCAAAGGAATTGAGAATGCCAATCAGCAGTGGAAAATTAGGGGTTTTGTTGAAACCAAACCAAATATAACTAAAATCTCAGCCACAATGCTAAAAAAATTATTCGGGATGCAAGGAACACCCACAAGTAACTTCAGGTGAAATACAAAAAATACTGGAGGAAAATTTGCACTTTTCAGCCGGGAATCTGCGCATGGGAAGTTCTTGGACATTCCAACATGACAATGATCCAAAACACAAGGCCAAGTCGACCTGTCATTGGCTACAGTAAAATAAAGTGAAGGTTCTGGAGTGGCCATCTCAGTCTCCTGACCTCAATATCATTGAGTCACTCTGGGGAGACCTCAAACGTGCAGTTCATGCAACAGCCCAAGAATTTACAGGAACTGGAGGCTTTTTGCCAGGAAGAATGTGCAGCTTTACCGTCTGAGAAGATAAAGAACCTCATCCACAACTACCACATAAGACTTCAAGCTGTCATTGATATTAAAGGGGGCAATACACGGTATTAAGAACTGGGGTATGTAAACTTTTGATCAGGGTCATTTCGGTAGTTTGTGTAGTGATTATGATTTAAAAAGAGTAAACACAGTTGTTTGACAATAAATGGCTTCAGCCAAGCACTAACCATGAGAGAAAGAAAAGTGTTTGTGTTATCATTCATATTCTCTGAAAAAGGGTTAAGAAATCATAAATTCTGCCAGGGCATGTAAACTTATGAGCACAACTGTATAGAAGCACTATTATAAATATTTCATGATGGCACTTGGGTCTCAGGGTTGGTTCCAAGCTTGTCACGATCTGCATGCTCTTATTTCTAAAACAAAGAAATAGTGAGCCCTTGGTCTACAGTGATCTCCAACCAGCAACATGTTGCTCATTAACCCCTTGGATGTTGCTCCCAGTGGCCTCAAAGCAGGAGCTTATTTTTCAATTCCTGGCTTGGAGGCAAGTTTCGGTTGGATAAAAACCAGGTGTACTGCCAAACAGAGCATCTTGTAGCTATAAGTCCACATAGAGGCTACCAAATGTCCAATCACAGCACTTTATATTGCACCACCCACAAACATTTTTCATGCTTGCATTGCTTCCCAACTGCTTTTACATCTGAATGTGGCTCATGGGTAAAAATGGTTGGAGACTCCCTAGTCTAACCTGTTAGCACTAGACAGTGTTGGATGTAAGTAAGTAATTATAATTACTGAGGCAGGCCTAACCAGTTGGCAACCATAAATGAATCTTTCTTGACAATGCTGACCCTGAAATCCAAGGAACATTTTAAAGTCAGAGGGAGGCAGAAAAGAAGAACCAAATCATTCATAATCCCAATTATTTCCTAAATATTTTGGAATACCACAATGTAAAAATAAATAGCATCAGATGACCAAATTTCTTCACAGAGGAGGGCACTGAACTACTGCTCTTTTATTATTATTATCCTTGCTTGCACAATGAAATCCTGATAGACTCTGGATATGCTTGTTTGCGTGATAAAATACAGCCCGTTTTGGCTGGTGACATAGTCACATCCTGAACAGCAGAGGAAAAAACCTTCCAATCAGCAGAGCATATAAAAGGACATCCAATTCTTTTAAATGGGAAACAAGGTGGTCCAATATTTTTTTTTTAAAGGAAATAAACGAGATCTGATGGCTGATGAGGAAAACAAGAAGAAATATCAATGGTAATAAAATATCACTCACCCAGGGAAGCATTACCCCAGCTGTAGGCCCCACAAATATCATTGCTTCCCTTCTGTTGTTGCCATGACAGAAGAGTCAGACGCTTCCCATGGCCTTCTCCACACTAGGTTGCATTGGGTGGAAAGGGATTACAAACATTGCCTCAAGCAGGCCAGTGACTTGGATCTCACCCGAGCTTACCCGGGATAGGATTGATGGCAACGACTTACAACTACACATCATTTCATTAGTAAGTCCCAAGTCCATAACCAGGGCTCCACTCCTGAGGAAGCAAGACAAAAGCTACTGAGAAGACAGGAAAAAGAGAAGAGCAAAGTTGTTGTCCTGCACCCAAAATGTGAAGTTAACCCCAATTCTGAGCATTTCAGTTTGGCATTAGCGGAGATTCCATGGGGTACACATCCTCAGATCTCTATTTCCCAACCAGTATTGTTTTTTGTATGTTTTTGTTGATTTCATTTAATGATACTGCTACTAATGGCCGACAGTCCTGTACAAGAGAGTGACAATAAGCAATGATACTTAGAAACGCCAGGTTGAAATCATGTGGTCCATATACATAAATCTGTGCATTATTTACAGCTTTTTTTTTATTCTGGTTTGAATTGCTAATATTTAAAACACATTACAAAGCACTTTAGTAAAAAATGTCCTACAAGTAAAATTGTGGAAGTACGAAACCTTGTTACCACAGCTCATCAACTGGATTTGCATTGAATTGCTAAACACTGCAACATACAGAGATCAAAGCAAGGAGCCCACAAAACCAACAAAGGAACCAGTTATGGCAATATGGGTGTTTTCATCCCTGCAATCCTCCGTGACAGCTGTTCTCTGTTGTGACAGTTTTAAGTTTCTACACTTGTCTGGGAAACAAAGTACAGGGAAATATACTGCTGTTTAGGAACCTCCATCAGCCTCGTGTTGCTGCTGCTGTGCTTTGGTATTTGTCATTCAACAAAAGCTGAAGAGGTGCATATTGGACAAGCCTGTAGCTAGAAGTGCCAGGGAAAACATGGTTAAACTGTATTGTTCTACTTTGTGCTAATTGCACACTTTTTCTTGGGGAGCCCCTTTTAAGTTAAGAGATTCAGCTTTGTGACCCAAAAATTAGTTTATAATCATATATGCATATTATCTTGAGTAATGTTTTCTATTATAAGAGATATCACAGGAATCATGGAGAACTACACAAACAGCAAGGAACCCCATTTTGGAATCCTGAGCCACAGGTTACAAATTCTCTCACTGTTGCATGAAATAATTTCAGCAGTTTAGAAATATATTTTACATACAGGAGGCATCTCCATTATACATGAATTAGATGACCAACTCCAGATAGTTCAAACATTGGGTTGGAGCAGCAGAATCATTATACATTCAATATCAATATGGAAGGTTTATATTATAATTAGTAGGGATGCACCGAATCCAGGATTCGGCCGAATCCTTAAGCATGTGCAAACCGAATGCTAATTTGCATATGTAAATTAGGCGTGGGAAGGGAAATCAAGTGAGTTTTTGTCACAAAACAAGGAAGTAAAAAACATTTTTCCAACCTTGTCCTTTCCCACCCCTAATTTGCATATGCAAATTAGGATTCCGATTTGGTTCGGTATTCAGATGAATCTTTCACGAACGATTCGGCCGAATTCCAAAAAGTGGATTTGATTCATCCCTAATATTTAGAAAGTAATTGTCCTGAGAGCACAGGGACATACAAGGCTTGGTGTGTGCACGCCTCATCCCTTTGCTTTTTATGTTAGGAGTTACCACGTTACTTTCCTTGGGTTAGGCCATGGTCAAATGGCTAAATACAAGTATCCAGAATGCTCAGGACCTGGGGTTTTCCCAGATAAGGGATTTTTCTGTTATTTGGATCTCCATACAATGTTTACTTTAATTTATACATGAAATAAACCCAATAGGATAGTGTCACCTCTAAAAAGGATTAATTATAGCTCAGCTAAGATCAAGTACAAGGAACCGTTTTATTATTACAGAGAAAAAGAAAGTAGGACAATAGAGTAAAGGGAACTATCTAAAGCAGTAGCATCTTCCTTTTCTCATAGGTTATGCAAATCCCTCTGTATCAGTTATGAACGCATAGATACTCCCCCTGCATTAATGGAGATTCTGCAGCAGAATTAGCCGGCATACTGACCCTATAAAAGGAAAATAAAAATGCATATTCTGGACAAGAGAAAGTATCAGTTACTACTAAATATCAGCTTTGCCTGAATGTGCAGAGGATACACGAGTGCCCCAAAATTGATTTAGATTTTTAATATACAAACACGCAACATTTCTCATTTATGGCTATTTAAACTTTGACGTGTAGTGGCTTGGGCACGATTCACACTTATGCATTTTTAAATAGAACACAAATTAGGACCTTGACTGATTGCCATGATGCCCCAACAGGGGAATTATTATCTAGCCAGCTATTGATGCTTAGGTCCTCTAGATAAATGGAGCGAGCACACAGCAATTTAGAGCTATTTTATTATGTACAGCAGTGGGATGGTCAGTTTCCAGCAAGTGACTATTAATTATAGCAACTAAATGAATGTGAGTACAGATAAATGCTTTTCCATGCCCAGCTGCTGCTGATCACTCTCTGCTAGTGAAATACAGATACTGGAGAGATATGCATTGTGTAGAATCTTTCCTTAACCAGATTTCACACTGAAATTTAATATTAAATGCCATTATTTGCACTTGTTTCTTGGGTAAAGAATAAGGGAACACCCGCCTTACAATATAGGAAAACTACATTTCTGATGAATATCAGATGTGAAACAAATGAAAAGCCATTAGGTATGTTAAGTAACTATATGAAGACACATGGGCAATTCTTGTTGTTTGAGTGATTTCCTACTGACTAGACAGGCAACCACTGAGAATCGCTAGCCATTCATTCCTTTGGTAATAACTTGCAGCCTAAGAATGAATGTGGGCTGGGGTGCATTTGTATAAAGTCACACAAGGGCTTGTGCCTAGGATGGTTGTTTGAGGAGGCGCCTCCAACCTGCCCCTGTGCTCAGAGGTAAAAGGCTCAGGCAACAAAACATATGGGACGGCCCTTTATGCCATTACCCTAAGGGTCATTAATACAAACTTCTAAAATAACAGCAGTATTATTTGGTACAAGTATGTTTGACATTTATGTAACTAATCCCCATGATGTCTGGTATTGGTCTCCAGGACCCCTTTTAAATAGTTCCTCCTAGTATAGAAAATGGAAATTAAACGTATGCACATAATTATTGGGTCACAAAGATGAATTGTACTCAAAGTGGGCCCATCAGCCAAATATAGGTGCTTATCTATAAATATACAAGATTATGAAGCAAGTTTTGACAAGGTACAGTACAGTACATTATACAAAGCCCTTTCATTTGGTGTTTCTGGCCTTTTAATACTCACCTGTATGGTTTAGTTTATTCGATTCGTTACTATCAAATCAGCTCATTCAGAAGGAACAGAAATCACCTTTAAAAAATTGCAGAGATCAAAACATTCTGTGTGCTATTGCTCCTAGTGCTTAGCTTGCAGAATGATGGCAGTTTTTATTTGTGATACTTCTAATTTCTCAACAGCACCCCTTGATCTGGCTGGTAGAATGCAAACAGCTTTCCCCCATTAAACACAAAACTGCACCAACAGGTGGTTATGGTAGAGATGGTGCCGTTGTATTGATGTGTAAACGTACACAGTGCTAAAACCAAGGCAACCAACACAGCAATCCCCACACTAGTGTGTATAAGTGTTAACATTTCTAGGAGTGGCCCATGTACATAATAAACTATGCCAATAAATGTGTGGTCTGTTTATGGGAAATTAACTAGATGATAACATTTTAATGGGGTGTATTTCCCTTTAATTGCAGAGACACTATTTGATCGGCCAAACCCTGCAAGTTGTTTGGAAAACCCGCATTAGAAATGACTGGTAGCACTATAACCCCTCTGCCCCCAGCTCATCTGCCAGATTTACAAGACAAGCCTCTGGTGATGGCTGGGGGGAGTTTTTTATTTTGCTTTTGAGAAACTTAATCTAGTATATATAGGCACCCAAGGGCCGGCTCCTTAAAGGAGGAGGAAAGGTAAGTAAGCTTTATCAGAAAGTCCTATATAAATCCGCCAGTAAACCCTCAAAGTAATTCTATCCTCTGTCAAATGAAAGACCACATTTTTTCCCTTCTATTGTGTACACATGGGCTTCCTGCTTTCAGCTTAAACTTCCAGGGCAAGGGCTGAGCATGCTCAGTTTGCTCCTCTCTCCGTCCTCCCCTACCTGCTGTAATCTGAACCTAGAGTGTGATGACACAACAACCTAGAGCATGATGTCACACCAAGATAATATGGCAGCTGCTATCCTAAACTAAAGGAGATAGCTTCTACAGCTGTTTACTCAGGTACAGTAAAGCATGTTCTAGCTTTCACTATTGTGGTTAATCTATTCGTAATAAACTGCCTAAGTAGCTTTCCTTCTCCTGCCCTAGGAACAGGCCCTTGTGTACATATATAAATATGGCCCTGACTGTAGTATGCATTAATAGCACAACAGTTTTGGTATAAAGGCACCACCAAAAGGTTTGTTTTGAAGCAAGTACAGAGGACATGACCCCTAGAAACGAGAACACCATCCCCACGCCATTCAATTCTATATCAGTTTCCCCTTAAATGAAAATAAAAAGTGACTTTGTCTGTACAGTGTATATCTGGCATTATCCAGTGTTCATTTGCTAAAGCAGGTCCAGATTTGTTTCTGCTCAAGGTCATGGCCTGTTGGCAGAGTTGTTTAGCTGGATATCACGAGAAGGTCACAGTTTCTTAGTGGTGAATATCTGATATGGCTCATTTGATGACAACCATACCAAGCTATTAATGAACCGTCTCAGAGGCGCAATTACCAGGTCTGTAGGCCTGAAATGTAGTCCTAAGGACAAAGGTGTAGTCCATTAAACATATACTGTAGAGTGTCCTTAGTTCGACTTTGGGTAAATCTTTTCATAGAAATAGTTTGGTGCTAGAACATACAGTTCTCCATCTTTTTCTCGTACTGCGTGTGCTCTGACAAACTGGAACTGCTCTAGAGCAAACTCGTAGAACTCATTCTCCATCTTCCATATGTCAGACTGCTGAAGTTTTGCAGTGGTCTCCTTTGAAGGGGCCTTCTTTTCTGTGGTTTTTCTGAGATGGGATTTCTTCCCTTTAGGACATGAGAAACCATAAGAAATAGTTAGAGAAGTGGAGACATAGCCTGGCTTAATATCAAGACATTCATATTTGCAAATATGTTGTTGGTTAAACACCGATTCCTGCAGTAGAGCTTTCTTAATTTTCACTTACAAAATGAACAAATATGTCATTTGGCCAGAGGTGCCCAAACTATTGCATTCAACTATATGTAGCACATGCATTCCTTTGTGCTATGGGTAAATATGCAAAGAAAATGTGTTACATTTGTTGGTAACACTATAGCAGAAAACAGTATAGATTATTCCTTAAAAATAAAAGATGAATTCATGGGCTGTTATTACACAGACAGCTATCTACGAAATGGCAGTGGAATAAATTAGAGACGTTAATGGAAATGAGTGTCACAGGCATAAAAACACAGACAGCAATGTAAATAAAGAAAAGGCCATGAATATAAAAGGTTCAGCCGCATTAAATTTGTTTAATATTAAATCTGATCAGTGAATTTTATATTATGAATAGCATTAACATTAAACCATGGTGCAATTCCAGTATTTTATGAAGTTGTGAAATGGGATTGTTTCTCCCAAATGTTTTAACTGAATTATGGCTCCTCTATGAACTCTATGGTACAGGGATAAGCTCCAGTGTTATGGGCAAAGTCACCTAGTCCAAGTCATTGCTATGACTTAGAAAGCTGAAGACAGAGTATGAAGGGGTTCAGTCCAAGACAACGGCTTGAAGAGACAAAAAGGACAAATTATAACATTTATTGGTTGTCTCTGGTCTTGGGTGCAAGAGCAAATTATTCGAAGACAAAACAATACTAGTATAAAAGTACAAGAGACTAGCAGGGTAAATGCAATAAAGGGGGTAATGTAATGAAATGCACTAAGTTTGCCCAGGAGCAGTAACCCATAGCAACCAATCAGCAGGTAGCAGTCTCCTGTTTAAAAGCGAACATTGTATTGGTAGCAATGGGTTACTGCTCCTGGGCCTTTTATTACATATAGGGGAATTACAGTAATCTTTGCTCACATCTAGCAACAGCTGACCAGTAAATGCTGCCTGCTAATTGGTTGCTATGCGCTGCTACATAAGCAGTAAATCTTAAGAACCTTTATTACATTATCCTTAAAGGAAAACTATACCCCGAAAATGAATTTTTGAGCAACAGATAGTTTATATCAAATCAAGTAACATATTAAAGAATCTAACCTACCTGGTATATATATTTAAGTAAATATTGCCCTTTTACATCTCTTGCCTTGAGCCACCATTTGGTGATGGTCTGTGTGCTGCCTCAGAGATCACCTGACCAGAAATATTTCATCTCTAACTGTAACAGGAAGAAGTGTGGAAGCAAAAGACACAACTCTGTCTGTTAATTGGCTCGTGTGACCTAACTTTATAGTTTGTTTGGTATGTTTGTGTGCACCGTTAGATCCTAGGATCCCAGGAGGCCGTCCTTATTTTTTAAAATGGCCATTTTCTATTTATGATTACCCAATGGCACATGCTACTAAAAAAGTGTATTATTATGAAAATGGTTTATTTACATGAAGCAGGGTTTTCCATATGAACTGTTTTATGTAATATCTGTTTATAGAGACCTACATTGTTCGGGGGGTATAGTTTTCCTTTAAAGACTAACCAATACCTTTTACATCTGCTCAGTTCTCAGAACTGAGAATAATTTTTTCCCTTCAGATTGCAATTAGCATGCATTAAACAACACTACCATAAGTCCAAGACATGCCTTGTTAAAAACTAAAAAAAACTAAAAAATTAAAAATGTGACAGTATAATTCTGTATGTACCTGAACGGTAAAGCTCTGTTGCACCCCTGAAGAATCTGGGTAATGCTGCTTCTAATAACATAATAAAGTCTTCAAGTTCCTCCGTGACGCCGACTAAAAAGTATTCATTAACAAGGTTGTACTTGGCTTGGTCCAAAGCCCATCTGCTCCCCACATTCCTGAAATGAAAGTTTAATTATAGAGATCTTTTCAAACACAGAAAAAGGGGGATTTATAAATCGACAATTTAATATGCTGAGCAGTCAATGCAAAAGAAGCACCTATTTTTCTCCATTATTTTGCATCTCCATAACCGTTACTATGGTAACTGTTGTACAAAAAAAAAAATACAACTGCTAGGACAGATTTTTTGCCAGGGATATAAACAGAATCAAGAAGAATTGCTGGTAATATTATTTTATATGCCTGCTCTATCGCTGGGTTTGTTGTGCCCTAGCACAAAATATTTTAGCACAAAGGAAGCGGACACCATTTCAGTTCCATTTTTTTGTTGGCATTGCATGGATTGGAACAACAATAGCATATTAAGGAATTTAAATAGATTTTTTTAGTTATAAAAACAACTTCTTATTTATGCATTTATTTTACCAATGGTAATTTTAATCTTCCTCTGGAAACACCAGAGACGCTACCATTCCAAACAGACATTCAACATTAGGGTTCTGATTGTGGCATGAAAAAGAATATAGTAATTTTTTTACCAAGTATGTTGGAATAGTGAAATCTATATAACTATGTCTCCAGGTAATTATATACAGGCAATATACAGGAACAACGGACTGAGCAGTTATCTATGAGCTGGAAGGATGCTTGGTTTGTGCTTCATGCTAATTAGCCAACTCTGGTAATAATGGTGAAAATTTTCTTTAACACTACATGGATATATATATATATATATATATATATATATACACACATATATATATATATATATACACATATATATATATATACACATATATATATATATATACATATATATATATATACATCTTGATAAAGACTCCTGTGAGAGTCGAAACGTCGATCCAAATAAATTTTTTCACTTTTTTATAAGTCCCAAGAGTGCAACAGCATTGTTTGTTCTATTTATGCATATATATATATATATATATATATATATATATATATATATATATATATATATATATATATATATATATATATATATATATATACAGTCAAATGAAAAAGTTTGGGAACCCCCTGCATAATAATTTACTCCACTTTCAACAAAGAAAAGAGAACCGTGTTATATCTTTAATTTCCCAGGAACATCGGAGTACTGGGGTGTTTTCTGAACAAAGATGTTTAGTTAAGCAGTATTCAGTTGTATGAGTTTAAATCAAATGTGAAAAACTGTCTGCAAAAATTTGGGTACCCTTGTAATTTTGCTAATTTGAATGCATGTAACTGCTCAATACTGATTACTGGCAACAACTAATTGGTTGGATTAGTTTGTTAAGACTTGAACTACATAGGCAGGTGTGTACAATCACGAGAAAATGCATTGAAGGTGGCCAATTGCAAGTTGTGCTTCTGCTGGACTCTTCTCTGAAAAGTGACAGCATAGGATCCTCAAAGCATCTCTCAAAAGTTCTGATAACAAAGATTGTTCAGCATCAAGGTTTAGGGAAAGGTAACAAAAAGCTATCTCAGAGGTTTAAAAAGTCAGTTTCAGCTGTAAAGGTGGCCATAGACGCACTGATTATAGCGCACAAAATAATTTAGATGCATGATGCATGGCTGCACATAAATCAGTTCAGTCTGCAACGTGCATCTAAATGTATTGCTAATTAGCCATGCAGGCTGTGTATTCTATATGTGTTCGGTTTTAAAGGGGTGAGGTGGCAACCCTAGTCTGATGGTGGGATACAAGCCTACCGATATCAGCAGGCTTAAATATTGGTCGACTTGTCGATCAGGCTGGACAGAAAATTTTGATAGGGTGCCTTTGAAGGCAACTGAACATCGGACACTGTTTAGAGCTAAATAGTGAGATACAGGTAGAATTCTATTGTTTCTACTTGTATATCTTGTTTAATGAACAATCTTTCTTGGAAAGATCTTTTTCCAAGAAAGATCACAATCGTTATGTCTATGGCCAGCCTAAGGAATGTGATCAGGAAATGGAAGGCCACAGGCACAGTTGCTGCAAAACCCAGGTCTGGCAGGCAAAGAAAAATACAGGAGCAGCATATGTGGAGGACTGTGAGAATGGTTACAGACAACCCAAAAATCACCTCCAAAGACCTGCAAGAACATCTTGCTGCAGATGGTGCATCTGTACATTGTTCTACAATTCAGCACAATTTGCACAAAACATCTGTATGGCAAGGTGATGAGAGAGAAGCCCTTTCTGCACTCACGTCACAAACAGAGTCATGTGTTGTATGCAAAAGCTCAGTCATTTTAGAACAAAGTGCTTTGGCTCATAACAAAAAGTGCTTTGCATGGTGGAAGAAGAACACCACATTCCAAGAAAAACACCTACTGTCAAGTTTGGTGGAGGTTCCATCATGCTGTGGGGCTGTGTGGCTAGTTCAGGGACTGGGGCCCTTGTTAAAGCAGAGGGTTGGATTAATAAATCCTTCAGGATACTGTTCAAGCGTCAGTCACAAAGTTGAAGTTACACAGGGGTTGAATATTCCAACAAGACAATGGCCCTAAACACACTTGGAAATCTACAAAGGCATTTATGCCAAGGGAGACGTGGAATATTCTGGAATGCGCCACAGTCCCCGACTTGAATAACATAGAAAATCTACGGGATGATTTGAAGCACTGCTGTCTATGCTCGGCATCCGTCAAATTGAACTGAACCGGAGAGATTTTGTATGGCCGAATGCTCAAAAATATTGCCATCCAGACACTGGACAAAGGCTGTTACATTTGCAAAAGGAGGCTCAACTAAGTATTAATGTAATATCTCTGTGGGGGGGGGTCAAATGTATGCACCTGTCTAATTTTGTTATGATGCATATTGCATATTTTCTGTTAATCCAATAAACTTTATGTCACTGCTGAAATACTACTGTTTCCATAAGGCATGCTATATATTAAAGTTGCTAATTTGAAAGTCAATGCAAAACACAACTTAAGAGGGTTTCTGAAACATGTTCATAAATAACATACATACGTAAACACATAAACACATACATACACTCATAATTCATGCCACCTCAGACTTGGGAAAAGTAAATAACAAAAATTGCTATAATTCAAATACAAGGTGTACCATAGCAATAATGTGCTGGCGAGTCATTTCACACACGTATGTACATAGTTTTTGCATGTGGCTGGCTAAAGTGTTTCATATACCCATTTGACATGTATAAATTGCTTTCAGCATCCCCTATTAGACATTTTAGATGCCCCAGATATTCAGGCTAGGCCTAGCTATATAGGGATTTGCCATGCCATAAACTGTTACTGCTGACCAGTGATCCCCAACCAGTGGCCCACAAGTGACATGTTGCTCTTGTTGGCCTCGTAGCAGGTGCTTATTTTTGAATTCCAAGCTTGGAGGCAACTTTTGGTTGCATAAAAACCAGGTGAATTGACAAAGAGAGCCTTCTGTACGAGGGGGCCAAATAACCCATCACAGCCCTTATTTGGCACCCCAGGAATTTTTTTCAAGTTTGTGTTGCTCTTCAAATCTTTTTTTTGCGGGTTAAAAAAAGCTGGGGAATAGTGATCTGGCCCATTTTGCTTTTCCAAAAAAGTCAAAAAAGTTACCAAATGCATTCCAGTCAGTGGGATTTTTTTCACGCAACACTTTTTCAAACTATGTTGCATTATTACTATCCATTATAGTCTATGATTGTTGTTTTTCTTGGCTACGCAAGGCAAAATATTTTGCTCATCCCTACTGGAGACCCATGTTGTGGACTGCCCCCATGATACATACATGGTTGGGAAACATTTAACAATTATTGGTTTCTCTGTGTAAGATCCCACTGACTGTTGCATCTCACTGACAGTTTGCAGAACACCACTGTAGATGGTGGGCAGCTGAGGGGTCTCTGGGATTACCATGGGGATCCAAAAGTAACCCCATATTAACGGACTGTTCTGCTTCTGTTTCAGGTAGATCAGTACTAATTTATCTATTACCAAAGGCAAACAAGCGGGACAAGTGTCATTTCCATGCTATGGAAGAGTGACACACAGACATAAGTGCCGTTATTAATTCAGCCTCAGAATTGGAATAGTCTGCGCACAGCTGGATACAAAGCAGTAAAACCTTCCCACTTATTGGGAGTCTAATGAGTGCCTGATCTTTTCATAAATATTTAAATGAAAGTGTTAAAAATTCATTAATATCCTGCTGTCTGTTTACAGAGAGTTTGGCTAATTAGTAAATTTCCAGCTCACGAGAAAGATTTGATTCCATCCTGTCTCAAGCATTTACTTAAGAGCCTGTTTTCTGTTTGAATAGAAAAAGTGGTCTAGGTAATATTTTATTATCTAAGCAGCTTGATTGCTAAGAACAAGGGAGTCACTAAAATCAACAGTTTGCTTTCTGTATTCAGAACTCGATCATGGCAGCCGTCTACTGGGAATGTGGAAAGAAATGCATGGAATATGTATTATTCTTCCAATCACAAGCAGTAGAAACTACCCCTATATGTAATAAAACGTGCTAAGTTTGCCCAGGTGCAGTGACCCATAGCAACCAATAAGATGTTTGCTTTTTAAACAGATGACTAGTAAATGCTTCCTGCTGATTGGTTGCTATGGGTTACTGCACCTGGGCAAACTTAGTGCCTTTTATTTCATCACCCCATATAAATCTAAATGAAGGAGGAGAAAGCAGCAAATAACCCACTACACCCGGTGAGCCTAGGAATCCACACTAGATCTATAATCCGACCCTATTTTAGAGCACCATATTTCTACTCAACCGAGTATTGCCTCTAGGAGAGGTATGAACATATGGTCTTTGGCATTTCTTTACAGAACATGCTACCACTAGGCCTACTCATTGGCTGGATATGAAAGGCAGCTGTAAGGGAGAGGAACTCTGCAATGCATGTACATTTATGGCTCCATCTAAAGGATTTATGGAAAAGAACAACTCTAAGAAATACAGTATTTTTATTTTATGCTAACTGCAGTACAAGTGGAGGTTTGGTGATGTGAATGTTTAAATATGCAAAACTATTAGACCGGTTAGAAAGCAAATTTCAGAACACATCAATGGTATAAATAAGAGTATGAGTTCTGCAATTGCTAAACATTTGGGTAATATCATGAACGCATCCAGGAATGGGAATTAAATAGTTTTGTGGAGTAAAATGATGGAATATCGTTTGATATTTGGTTGTGTCTGTGGAATTGTTTTCTGTGTTTTTCTCTATACATTTAAACCCTATTATATATTTATATACATTTATATGCTGAGGTTTACTATATCTTTTCAGCATTGCCAGTCTCTGTGCTTGCACTCATTCAGCTCCGTGATCTAACCTAGGCATACCAGCAGCTGTGAAACTACAAATATATATTAACCTTATAATATATTTATATACATTTTCTATGCTGCAATTTACTTTGATCCAATTATGAATTATTTAAGTGATATGTGACATTTTATTGAACTAGGGTCCCTAAGGGGTCAATCATATGCATGTTTTTAAGTAATGTTCTTATAAAACAAGGGTTGTTTGTAGGGGGTGCTATGGTTTCTTAAGAAGCGACTGTGCAGTCACATAAGGCTTTTTCTCCCTGCCCTACTGCACTTTTGTTATTTAAAATGGACTAAAAGCGCATTACATTTTATTGGATTGAATAATCCTCATCTGTTTTGCCCTATGATGTGATCTTAACACAACTTATTGGAGTCTGTGATATTATGCTTTCAAAACTGCATACATGCAGCTCAATTAATAGCCAGCTTTTAGCATGGGCTGTACGGTACTGGCATTGCCATCCTGGCTGCAAGTGACCATTTAAGACATCTGTTTTGTGAAGGTGAACTATCCCTTTAAATGTGTTACTTGGGTTCCCAGTATGTTGCAAATAAGTGTGACAAAGAAGTAAAAAAAAAATCTAATAACTTCAACACAATTTTGGCTCTAGAAACTTCAAAGAATGCTAATAATGCCAAACCTTGGGGAAATTAATGAGAATTTATTCATGAGAAGTTAATTATGTGAAGTTAATTACTGTTTTAATTGCATTATTTTCCCTTTGTATTTGCCTAATTTGAAATATTAAGTGAAAATGATTGTGTTAATCTCCTACAGGCCTTTCCGTTAATTCTATAGAGGTGTTTGTAACTCAGCTTAAAGATTTTACCTAGCCTACAGAGGCGGCTCTTTTCCTTCTCTCCCAAGATCCAACCGGATGTGCTCAAAGTGCAACAGCACATAGGACAACTCCATGTTAACATTTCCAGCATGGAGGGTTGCCAGAAGGCACTGGGAATTGCCCTTCCACTGGCTTGAATGTTTTTTGCCTGCACCCTGCAGGTGAACTCATGAGTCAGGCAGTTATTATACTGGGAATCCACATGTGTCCCGACCCTAAAAGCTGTCATGTTGAAATAGAATGACTTAGCCCATGAGACTGTGCTCTGAGGCAAAAACTGAGCATTTAACAGACTGATTTATATAGCCTCAATAATTTAAGTTACTGAAATAAGACATCTGCTTTTATCTCTATATTATTTATGTATGCCATCATCATAGAATTTGAATTGATTAAAAAAGCTGCTGCTGCGTCCAACTGTATCAGAGTGGTATTCTCAGTAAGGTAAAAATTCCTCTCTCTTTACATAAGTTGTACTTGTGTATAACAAGATGCTCCAGGCCAGGGTAAGTTTATTTGTTAAACTGCCATTGTCCATTTTCCCCCTAAATGGAGTCAAATGTATGGTAAACCAGTGGTCCATGAACTGGGCACTAAAGGCTTAGCATGAGGCTCAATTCTATGGATAGAAGACACACACTGAGGGACAACAAAGTTACATTTTAGGGTGAATTAGTTTCTTTATTGGATATCCTCAGTACTATAGTAGAGGTTGTCTGCTTCCATACATTTCCCACCATTATCTGAGCTCAAGGGGTGTCTGAGAAAATGCTGACCCAAAAAAAGGAGACCAGATCCTGCTTACAAACTTGCTTTACACCAAGCAAATTAAATGAAAATGAAGATTTCATTGAAATTCGCCAATAAAGCCCCTGGGTTGTTTGAGGCCCATCCCCTTGGACATCCCCAGATAACCTCTCTAGTAAGTGCTAAAGTACCTGGAAATGTCCCATATTAAGGAGGTTACAATCATAAATAGCCTTTGTTTACTACTAAACTTCTACCAATAATGTTTCAGTGCACCACCCAGCAAGCAACTATTCATTCACGGTCATCATTCAGAAAGAGTCACAAATACATATCTAGGTAGATTAAAACTATTGAGGCCTCTCTAATAGGTTATAGTGCTGTAAATGTTATCAATGCAATCCAGAAGACATGCCAATGGGATCAATGACCCTGCTATAAGCCTAGTGTTTTCTTTAAAGTCCTATATATAGAACATGATTTATATTTTGTAAGGAAGGATATCTGCTCACTCACACAAAAACTCAATAGAACTCTTGAAATTGCATGTTTGAAAAGTATGAACAAGGCTCTCACAAGAGGTTAAACATACACGGTCATGTCAGCTCAATGTCTAGCCTTGCACCACCCAACAAAAGAGTGTCTTAATTGATCTAATTCTGCCACACAGACCTGTACCAAGATGAGTGGAAATAAAACCCTGAACACAGGAAAAACAAACCATCTTGATCAATTTTTTCTGCATTTAGCATTGGTCTCCACTCCTGTGAGAACTCAAGGCCATACTGTGGAACCAAATAGATGCACAGCAAATGCGTGTCAATAAGCTTGAGTTTACAGAGCCTTGGAAGCACAAGTGAAACCTCGGAGGGCAGTAACCCTTTAATGGAATAATTAGATGTTGGATAACTGCCTGATCTAGCAATTCACTCCCCAGCAGTAATGGCAATCCTCAGAACAAATGGAAACTTGTTAAATCCAGATGACTGTGATAAGGTGCTTAATTAACAAGGTAAGCCAGCTTTATCTTCCTACCAGCATTCTGAGCTGTGGCCACAGAAGAACGGGATCTGAAGCCAAAGTTTCTCTGGAGCGCAGTCAGAGCCTCCAGCTGCTACACATTCATCAAAGGTCTGGAAGAAAGATAAAGATGCACGGTGAGATAAACATACCAGCCCAACACAACACATTTAACCCTCTCCAGATACGAATGATTACAAACACAAATGTAGCCCCGTGGGAAAGACAGTATCAGAAAGACAAGTGTTTCTCATAGTGCACCCAAGGGTGGGGGAGCCACTGCAGCATTCTGAAGCTACCGAGACAAAACAGCTACACTGCAGCTCTCCGCACTCCCAGGCAACTAATATCCAGCTAAGAATGCTGGGAATTGGAAATCACAACAGCTAGAGGACAATTAAAATGAAATACCTATGCTTGGCATATTAAACTGGAAGAAAATGTGTCAACAGCCCTTCTTCAACTTTTGGCATTCATTATATATTCCAGTTACTTATAATAGAGATTTGCTGAACTTAAAGAGGAACAATCTTGAAAATGAAAATTTAATACAAGCTTCAGTATTAAAAATGATGTACTGTTTCTGAAATAACCAAGTGTATCTACACTATTCCTCTCTCAGCATCTGTTTTCATTCTGTCTTCATGGATTGACAGATCCAGTATATCTTAAAAGGGTGGCTCCTTTTGCTCACTCTATTAAAATCACAAGAAATCATGTCTCTCTACATGCAGAATTTGTACCAATAGCATTTATTTTGTTAGATTTTGTTTGTACTGGAATTAGTAAGCGAGTTTAAGTGAGCTCTAATTCATCTGCTAGGAAAGGAAGGCCCTCTATAAGATATATTGGATCTAACGGTCAATGAATATCTGACACACGACTGCTGCAAGAAGACAGAATGAGGAAAACAGATGCTGAGAGAGGGATAGTGAACATTAACTTGAATCCTTCAATGCAGAATATTAAATTTTTTGTGTTTAGAGAGTTTCTTATTTCAGTATGCTGAAGCTTATATTAAATGGTCATATTGGCAATAGTTCCCCTTTAACAGAATCTGTTGTGTAAAATCAAGGAAGCATTCTAGAACTCTTGGCATTCATTATATATTTCAGTTACTCATAATCTAAGCTGTGCTTAGCAGAATCTTTTGTGCAAAATCAAGGACACATTTTACTTTTTCAGTGGTAAATTGGCTGTTGTCTACAGATAAAAAGTTACTCTGTAGAGAAGAAGAATAAATAGAGATGAACAAATGAATAAGGCTCCCTGTGTATAATAATCAACATCCATGGGCCAATGGCAGACGTGGCGATTTTTGGCTTGTGGATAAACTCCGCCCCTACAATGCATATCAGCCCCTTCCTTGTCTGCATCCGGAATGACTGCGTAAGACAAGTTGCAGACACACAAGGCGGATTTTAGCACCAAAATCCAAAAGTGGTTCCATGTGCAGGCGAGGAAAAGGCTGATTTGAAGTGTAGTGGCTCAGTATAGGGGTGGAGTTTACCAGCAAGCCAACAATTGCCATGTTTGTTATTAGTTTCAGTATCCTTAAATGTAAAGCCTGCTTACAATAAGAATACAATGTCCTTTTAATGGTGGTGTGAGTCATTATATTCTTGTCAGTAATAAATTCTCTTAGTATAAAAAGTGCAGTAGAAAAAAAAAGTTGCTCCTCCACAAACAAATAAGGAAAGCTTTCTGGGACCCATCCCCTGCCCTGCTGTCAGCAGCTGGAGTCCAAGTAAGTGTTGGCATTCTGCTGTACGGCCCAAAGGAGGCATCATATGTCATAATTCAAATACCTGATGAGGACAATATCCTATAGCTCTTCAGCATTGACCGTCTCTATGCTTGTACTTATTCAGCTCAGTGATCTAGCTAACCTAGAGCAACTACAAATCTCTTTACCGCTAAAGGCTTTTGGGGTATTCTGGGAGTTGTAATTTACAAAGACCTGGAAGGGTGTGGGCTGGAAACCCCCTTCTTATGCTCATTTTTTTCTTATAAGGTATCTGTTTCAGAAATCAGAGGAATCATGGACATTGCAAGTGAGAAACACTGGTTTTCCTGTTAGGCTTTCTTTCCAAAATAAAGGAGACCGTAAACACTACAGAGGGGCTACACAAGCCGAAAGCGGACAGGTACAAATATTGAGTAGTTAAGACTTTATTGTACAAGGCTCATTAAATACCTTTTTATCTCCCTGCTTACGCCTTCGTAAACCTGGTCGATAGTCATCACCAAAGCGCAGGAAATAGTAATAGGAGACAAGTCTCTCGATAGGATCTCTAATCACATTTATGTAAATGGGTTTCTTTTTTATGCCAAATCTGAAAGGCAAAACAGGACAGGTCAGTTAAGGTTGAGAAAGCAGTTCTATATAAAGCACCAACCTATTCTGCACCTCTGTACAATGGATTAGTGGATGAATACAAACATAACAACAAACTGAAACAAAACATTTTACAGGCAACAGAATAAGAATAAACAATGCTAAGACACATGGTATCTAGTCTGTTCTCTTCACTGGGAGAAGCAAAGTTTTGCTATAGATCCATAATCGTAATTACTGCTAAACTACATCGCTCAGAAGTCCATGGAAGTCTCTAGCTGCTGGGGAATACGGAGTATCTTAAGTTCAGCAGATAAAGAGCACCAGGATATACTGTACACATCCTTCTTTTAGAAAATTATTTATTATACTGTATTCCGTATCTCATTTTCAGCAGCTGAACACTAGAGGGAGCTGGGGTGCAACATCGCTGGCCATTACACTGATGAGATATAATCAGCCTGCAATGTGTAGCAACTCCCCAAAGTAACAAAAGATTAGCTAATGTCTGCAAAACTGCATGTCTCGCAAGCAAGCAAGTATCCAGCAATCTCTTACAAGACAGTTACCTACTTTGTAAAATCCAAAAAGGAAACGTGTCCATGATAGAAGCCTGGTTTCATCTCTCTCCAAGAGCTGACATTCTTCACAAAGCGCATCTAGAAAATGCAAGAACAGTAGGATGTATTACTGCAATACATAGTAGGAGCAAGTAAGAGCTATTATGGGTTTTCCTAGATAAAGTTACAATCCAAGCAACCACCCTGAACCCTGTATACCCAACTGAGACCCGTAGATTCAATTCCATGCACTTCATATTGGCACCTTTGTAGAGCAGTCTTTAGGCCATCTTTTCTTGAAAAATACAGTGGGGTGCCATGCTTATTGCAAAACTGCCTACTTATTGACTCTACTAATGATGGCACAGTACTGGGTAGTTTCCCTGGGCCCCTTGACTTCTTAGGGCTGCCATGAACACACAGATAAGCAGATTTCCTAACTGTTAAAGGCGCAATAGACTAATAATGTGACTACACTGCTCAGACTTCTAAAGCTTGCAGGGACCTACCTACATTTAAGGGCTGTGACACACTGGGCCATTTGGGGAGATTTAGTCGCCTGGCGACTAAATCTCCCCAAATAGCCTAGTATGTCACAGTCCTAAAGGAGAACTAAAGCTTAACTAAAGAAGTAGCTTCTGTACCAGCCCAAGGCAACTGCAGCCCTTTAGCAGTAAAGATCTTTGTCAGTAGATGCCCCAGTAGCTCCCCATCTTCTTTTCTGCTGATTCACTGATTCACATGCTCTGTACTGCTGTCACTTACTGAGCTTAGGGACCCACTCACAATATAAAGTACACATAGAATAGAAATGTCACAATATATGGCTGATTATTATATATACTTAACATATATTTGTATAGCACCAACATATTGTGTTTTAATACAGATAATTACTACATGGCAGCAGGGGTGTGACCCCAAAACTTTGCACATACAATAAACATGCAAAGCAGTTGCTTGTAACAGATCCTGTGTGCCATTGGATTTCTTTATTTAGCACACAAACCAGTGCAACTAGCATTAAAATGTAATAATTAGCCCTGTAGCATCATCTTATATTACAGGCCAACCTAATTTTGTGCTGGATCATTTGCATCAACCACTAAGCTTAGTCCAGAGAGAGGGTCTGGCCCGGCAGGGGCCCATGTTGTCCGTGGCCCACCGTGTTTTTTCCCTCCGGGCCAGTCCGACCCTGCTGGTGCAATGAGTTCAGTATATAAGACATGCCATTTTTAGTCATATTCATTTTTAGGGTTTAGTTCTCCTTTAAGAGGTCTGAAGCCAATGACTTGGTATGGGACACTTTGGAAGCTTTATCTTTTTCACCAAAAAGTCGTGTTTGAAAATTTTTCCTCATCAGCTGAAAGGGACAGAACAATTTCAGTAATGCCTTATGTAATACTAAAAGAAAGCAGGTGATGAGCTCCGGTTAAACTGAAACAGGACGGGTTGTGACCTCCTACAAGTTTATTATTCTAAAATTAAGACCAAATGGGGTCACTTCAGGATAGCCGTCACATGTGTGGTGATTATTTATAAGCACTGGACCAAATTGCACCAAGGCAGTAATCCATGGCAAGCAATAATATATTTGCTTTAAATTTTTATCTGCAAACTCCAGGTAGAAAGATGAATCACTGACTGGTTGCTATTGGTTTCTGCCCAGATGCAAGCAATGTAGGTAATAAAAAGCAATGTAGGCAAGTTTTGAGCCGTTACCCCAAGGGGCAGATTTATTAACATTTGTTGAAATTCTTTCTAACCTTTGCCTTTTTACCCCTTGAGAATCCCCATGCCAATTAACCGTTACAGGTATGGGATCAGCACTGCACATTTGCCGGGTACTCAGATAGCTTACCCGCAGACCCCAAAAGTTAGGGAATCAGGGATTTTCTACCCACAACTTGACCTCATTGTGGGTATTCCGTGGGTACCCAACCTGGTGCAGAACTCTATCTGGGACTATAGAACACTAAGAAGAATCTTGTTTCTGGAACAAAAATACTGCCAGAAAATAATGGATGCCAAATTAACTTTTGTACACAAGGCAGACCACTTGTTCTCTTCTAGTTCCTGTGTGGCTTCTTGTACAGACACTGGTAGGGTCATTTATTAACACTGGGCAAATTTGCCCATGGGCAGTAACCCATGGCAACCAATCA
>CM044437.1:100553121-100569633 GCA_024363595.1 Xenopus borealis
ATGTACCCAAAGGCTGGACAAACTCAGCTCTTCAGCGTTGGGCAGATTAGTGGCCGCTCTGTTCCACTAACGGCCGAGTCCCAGAAGCAGCTCTGCCGCTCCAAACTCAGGCTTAACCTCAATACCTTGCGCTCAATACCCAGCACGTCCCCTTCGCGCAGCCACAGAAATCTCTGCTGACTTGACCCGCTGCATCTCCGGCACTGCTGAGACATTCGCTGACACAGCTGGGGTAGGCTATAAGTCTCAAGTCTCATCTAGCGAGACTTCGACGTCACAGCCAGGAAGTGCGGGTTAAACCTTTGGGCAGGTCGCGGTCTACCAGGAAAGTGACGGGGATCGACTGGTAGACCACGATCGACGTTGTGGGCACCCCTGGGTTAACAAATACCAATCTGTGGAATGAGGGTGTTTGATGGTTTTTTTCTAATATATTGTTTCTACCCCTTTTCTACATTAACCAGGTGTGGTTCATCTTTAAGTTAACTTTTAGTATGTTATAGAATGGCAAATTTTAAGTGACTTTTCAATTGGTCTTCATTATTTATTTTTTATCATTTTTTTTTTTTTAAATGATTTGCCTTTTTCTTCTGACTCTTTCCAGCTTTCAAACAGGGAGTCACTGACCCCTTCTTAAAAATAAATGCTTTGTAAAGCTACACATTTTTTACTATTGGTACTTTTTTATTACTCTTCTTTCTATTCAGACCTCTCCTATTCATACTCTAGTCTCTTATTTAAATCAGTGCATGGTTGCTAGGGTGATGCTGAAAATTAAACCAATCGCAAGTTGTCTCAGAATATCAATATCTACATCATAATAAAAGTTAACTCAGGTGAATAACCCATTTAAGTAGTAAATGAGACATGGATTAAGGGCACTTCTTTCTGAAGAGTTCAGCAGTGTTAAACAGCATTCCTGCTAATATTATACCAGTTACTTTATGGCACTTTAACAAACGGAATGACTGTAGGTTACTTTTCTTAGCAAAACAGAACTCAGGGGAATAAGGCCTTATACACTCACACACACAGACACACATACTCAAACACTGATAAATCAGCAAATCCACTGAAAATAGCTTAAGTTCTGCTAAGGCATGAACATTTTAAATACATATTTATGAACTTTAAAAAGCAATTTCCCACAAGATCAATATGTACATTAGCTATATTTTGACTTAAACTGGTATTTTATAAATTGCTGATGTAAGAAATATGTGCCTGGGATCTGTGGGGAGTGAACTGAAGATAAATGGCTTATTAGCATTACTTTGGGAGACTGGGAGAAGATTATGCAAAGACATCTACATTTCAAGCAAAACACTGGCCTTGCAATATTGTGTCTTTCTTGTTAGTGTTTCTTTGGGTTGCTGGATTGTTACATACTGCAAGAATACAACATATAGGTCAATCATGCAAGCAGCTGAATGTGTGCAAAATATAAAACATTAATTTAATAAACAAAATCAAGGACTTCAGTAATTTAAAAAAACTGTTCCAATGGTGAACTGCCAAAAACCACACATACTGACTGCAGTTGACTTTTTAGGCGGAAAGCAGCCTATACACAAAGTGGTATGGGCATTAGGCACTCTGCAATCCAACAATGGAGAGATCTGCTTAAATTAAAAATTTCAACCAACCTTGGCTTCTGAGGAAGTGGCAAGGTCATCCATGAAACACATTAAGCCAGCCAAACACCCGTCCCACTGTTAAATTGTCAGCATGTTTAATAAAGTTGATTGAACTAAGAGGAGAACTACAGAGTGCTGAATGCCTTTACCACTCTTTGCACATATGTTATTATCTCCAGAGACAAAACAGAGTGGGGGATTTGAAGGCTCGGTAACCACAAGGGTACTTCTTTACTGCTCTGCATTCATATTCTGTTGAGCAAACGCTGCCTTTATCAGCACTGGCACACGGTTTCCATTAACGTCTACAAGATCAGGTAAAGGCATTTTGAGAGCTTTCGCTGGCAGAAAGGAGAAACCACTTTGTGTGACATCAGCCTAAATTTTGAACACCGACAATATTAGATATTCATCTTACCTGATCTTGAAGAGACATGACTGGATTATTTTTGGTTGTGTTTATGTGAAGCACGTGGTATTTATTTTTTGCACACAGATCGTAGGCAATGTTTGTAAAGGAAGTGCTGGCAGTCTTTGGAACTCTGTTGTAAATTATTAAAATATCTTCATCATCATCAAGCGCAATTTCTTGTCGGGAGCCGTCCATGGAATGCCGCTGCTCTATTTCCCGTACTTCATGACGCGCAATCGCCCTTTCTGAAATTAAAGCAGAGAAATTAAAAATGTAGCTTGATAAAGGGTCCTGGGCCAACAACTGGATCAAACTGTGGGCCAGCGGAAACCGGCACAACTCTGGTCCATGTCTTAGCCAGTATTGGTTTGGCAGGTCCTAAAGAGCGTCCTACACAGGCCAATAAAGTGTGGAAATGGTTTGGGGTGGGGGGGCTAAGTCGGCAGCTTTTATCAGTCTCTGTATGGCCCTTTAAATGACAGCACTAACTGGAGGAGAATGCTCAACATTTTAAAATGCATTCAGAATTGAAATTACTGCTTTTAAAACTTTATTAAAAAGTACATATTTTAAAATATTTGCTTTTATTCAGTTTCCATTTAATTAAATGTGGGATAACTATAGTCAATTTTAAATCAGTTTAGTCATAATCCTAAACAGAGATTATAATTGAATTAAATAGGGATCTTGGGACAATATTTCTGGCATAAACAACATTACATTAGAATAAAGTGTTTTTTAAATTCAGTGTTATGAGAATTTAATTTTGCTCTAAAGACTATATACCTTTATTAAGCTTTTGACAGTATAGCTCTCAATTAAAGTTCTGCTTTACATTAAGCGACACAGTATTGAGACAAAGAATAAGTCAGCGCAGGAGAAGTGGCTAATTAACTTTATTTGCAAACACTTGGCACAGGCCCTGGAAGTTTATTTCAGGCAGTAAGCTGCATTTTTCTATAAAGCATTCATTTTTTGTTACTAAAAAGTCAGTTGAACATTGAAATATTGCACCCAGCTGAGCTACAAGTATTTTGTTCGGGTTATTAAAAAGAAAACAAATGGTACAAACCTTAAACAATAACTGCCTTGATTTCTGAGCCAAGCACTGTAATATGGACTGTAAGCCACCTTTAGGAAACAGTGTTCAGACTACTGCCTGCAGAACTATGCTCTATTTCAAAACATTAATTATCTTTTATTTTTTTTTGGATATAATAAGAACAATAATAGGTTATTTCTCAGTGTAACGGTTTGCAGAAAGTTGGTATTAATAGGTATCGAAGATGTCGAAGACAGGAAGGCTGGTATTTTTTCACAGAAAAGCTGTCCACAATAAGGGTCAAATTAAGAGGTTTACATATCATGCTGTATAAAAAGTGGAAGGAAACATTACCAGTGATGTTGCCGAGAGTAACCAGTTAGATCTTGGGCGTTGATACCTCTGCTCCCCTGCGTTCCAGTTTGCTGCGCTCAGCCGCAGGGGAGCGCATGCCTAGATGCAACGCTACTTACCAACCAACCTACGTTCGGCGTTTAAACGAGTCTGGTGGGTACAACCTCATTCAAAAGAATTGCGTGCGCCTAGGCCCCCTTGCGGCTGTATGGGCATTTGTATGGGCAGTTTGGATGATATTGACTATACTGCCTGACCAAATGAGCATGCATTACCAGCCAGGAGGTAGATAATCCCGCAGTCCTCATGGATCAAGGATTATCAACCCTGATGAAAAATTTTGATCAGTCAGCCTCGGCTTTGCTGTTCGTCTTCCCGCAGGGTTTAGTGGGTCAGAGTATTATTCAGGCCACTCTTTGTATGTCTACTTTAAAGGAGAACTAAACCCTTACTTTGAAAAAATCCTCCCCCACCTTCCCCCCCGCCCACTTAATAACCCAGGCAAATGTCCTTAACTTTTTACTAACCACTCACAGCAGATTCAGGAGTCAGAGTTCATGGCAGCTATCTTCTTCTTCAGTAATCTTCGTGTACTGAACAGCCTTTTGGCGCATGTGCAGTTGAAGCAATTCCCGGTTCCAGACAACTGCTCAAGCGCCACAACTCACGGGAATTGCAGTAGAAAGAAACAAAGATTACTGTGAACTCCAATGCCTAAATCTGCTGTGAGTAAAAAGTCAGGAGCATTTGCCTGGGGTAGCAAGTAGGGTGGGGGGGGTGGGTCTACGGGCGGGTAGGGTTTTTTTTTTTAAAGTATTTGTTTAGTTCTCCTTTAAAGGAATTGTTCAGTATAGTCGCTGACTAAGAGTTAGAGAGCTGAAAAGCAGGAAGTAGAGCTCTGTTATGTTACTGTTACTCCAGCCTTTATACATTACATTTCTTCCTGAATAACTAGGTTAGAAACATTTTTTTTTATTTTGCACAGCCTATCCATTTACCCAGTTTTTATTTTTATACTGAACAATTCCTTTAAAAGAACAGTTCAGTGTAAAAATAAAAACATACATAGATAGGCTGTGTGAAATTAAAAATGTTTCTAATATAGTTAGTTAGCCGAAAATGTAATGTATAAAGGCTGGAGTAACTGGATGTCTAACATAATAGCCATACACAACTTCTTCCACCGAAGTCATTGTTTTTATTGTTTGCACCACTACCATATCATATTTTTAGGTCATGCTGTGCTGTTAGAACACTGTGATTGCTGCTGTGTTGCTCATTTACTCACTTTATTTACCTAGGCATAAAAAACAGAAGCTACTACAGGTATGGGATCTGTCTCCCATAGACTAAATCATTTTTTAAAAGGATTTCCTTTTTCTCTGTAATAATAAAAAAGTACCTTGTACTTGATCTTAACGAAGATACAATAAATACTTATTGGAGACACAACAATCCTATTGGGTCTATTTAATGCTTAAATTACTGTACTTTGTTTTGTAGACTTAAGGGGTTAAAGTGGCCATACACGGGCCGATAAAAGCTGCCGACAGACTGCAGCTTATCGGCCAATACGAGGGGCCCTCCGACGGTCTTACCCGATCAATATCTGGCCGGAAGTCGGCCGGATGTTGATTGGACAGGACTAAAAATCCAGTCAGATCGCAGCCGCATCTGTTCGTGGATGTGGTCCTGCAATCCAACCGCCCGTACCTCCTCAGTTTTTATCCGCTGGGATCAGTACAATATCGTCCACCTCAAGGTGGGCATATTGGGGAGAGATCTGCCCGTTTGGCGACATCGCCAAATAAGCGGATCTCACTGTGTATGGCCACCTTTATCAAATGTCGAGTTGTTTGTTCCACAAAAAAAAATTGCATTTTCGGGGGGTATTTTTCAGTAAAAACTTGAATTTTCTGGTTCTAAAAAAAAAATAAAAAAATTGAATTTTTCGAGATGCATTATACCCTGAAGATGGAAATAGTCTGAAAATACACCATCTACAACCTGTCACTGTCATGTAGTAGTCATTGGCACAGATCACTAGAACCATTTGAAGATGTTTGTAGCCTTAATGATATTTGAGATGTTTTCGGTGAGCTTCCCCTCGAAAACTTTTCAAATCAATTGGAGTGATTCTAGGTTTTTCACCCCGACTACACTGAATTGAGTTTTCTTACATTCAAATGTTTTTCTTAAATTAGAAACCATTTGAATTGTGAGTTCGTTCCAGGTCTAAAAAAAGCTCACAAAGATAAAAGTTGACCTTTGATAAATAACCACATTTAAAGTATGGTGATCCAAATTACAAAATGATCCCTTATCTGGAAAACCCAGCTACCGTGCATTCTGGAGAACCGGTTCCATACCTGTACCAGATTTGTATAATATGTAACAGCAAGCACACGAAGGGCTCTTACACACACACAAGCGTTTTTACCTACGCTCCTCTGCACACTCAATGAGGCTATACTCACACAAGCGCATGTAGGCACAGGAAAAATGGCTCATGTTGCGTCTGAACCTGCGTTCGGCGCCTACATGCGTTCGTGTAAGTACAGCCCCATTGAAAAGCATTGAGTGCGTTTATAACTTCGCTCCCCTGCGGCTAAACGCAGCAAAACAGAACGCAGGGGAGAGCAGGTAAAAACTCTCGTGTGTAAGAGCCCTAAAAGAACATAAAAGAGTTTTGCTGTTGTTAGTGAGTCTACAGGAAAAATAATTCCTGTTTTATAGTCGCGTTTATTACTCCACAGAAGAAAAGGTGGTCACATAAGACTGGGTATGTTTTTGCACTGGGACCTTCGTCTTTTGTGATCTTTCCACTTCTTTTGCCCATCGTAAAGTTTTCGCTGAATAAAATTCAAAGTTTGAAAAACAAATCAAATAAATTCTGTAACAATTATTTCATAGGATGAAAATGCCACAGTGGAGAAAATGTCAAACCTTGAAGGGAAACATATGATTCAAGGAATATGGAAATAGGACATTAAACATAATCAACCTGTTTTTCCTCAAAGAGAGCAAGAACATAGTGACATTTTACCCAGTAATTTGTATCCCACAGGAAAGCAGATTGCTGTTTATTATGTGCAGCTTGTTGTCCAATTAAACACCCATTTGGCATATATTTTGATTGTCTGCTGTGATTATAAAGTTATTACCAGCACTGGAATTTAACAGGCAAAATGTGTTAAAAGAGAATTTATACAAAGATAAAAAAAAGAAACAGATTTCATACAAGCTGGTGATCCATGGAGTATAAAAGCTTGTCACTATGGAATAGGTGTGTGAAGAAACGAGGCACACAGCACCACAATACAAGCATGTGTATTACAATCAAGTAAAGCTGGCAGCACATGGACTTTTTAATTATGGCCTCCCATAAGCAAACGTGTGAATGTAGAAACGGATCCGCACACACAAGTATTTGCAGTTGGAGAATGTGCCCCTTTTATTATGCTACCAGACCGTCAACGTTTTGGGGGATACAACCTCCCTTCATCAGGTGCATTAGGTGCATGTCTGGTGAATCAGCTGATCAATGAACATGTGAGAGAAGAAGCAGAATGCTACAGCAGACTAAACCATAAAACATGGAGATGAAAATATATAGTATTAGCCTACCATATGAAGAAATCACTGTTTCTGGGAGGGGCAAGCAACTTGCTTAACCTGATTTGGATCACCATTTAGATGGCCAAATTGGACAAAGATCTTCTTGTGTGGTAGGATTTTGTAATATTTTTCTATATTTATTTATTGAGCCACGATTCCACAACTCTGAAATCCCAGAAATTGTAGCTAATCATCACCACCATCAACATCTTAAAGGTTGCAAGTTGCCTATTTTTGCTTCATAAGTCATTATATTTGGATGAATAATCAAACCCTCACATTTCTTTGTAATGTACCATATATAAGGGGGTACTTTAAACATCCACAGATATAACATGCCTCCTAATATTTACAAACTGCCCCAGGAAAGAAACATTTAAAAACACATTGAGAAACACCCTCTAACTCACCAAACCCAGCCCCCATCAAGACACGCTGTTGAGAGTTCTGCAAATTGAAACTGTGCCAAATCCAATAAGGTCCGCACTCTCAGGACTTTTATATAAGTAAAAAAGAAATTTATTTGCAAAGTTACAGACTGACGTTTCGGCCTGATCCCAGGCCTTTCTCAAAGTAACAATTTATAAATTGAACCTGCATTATATACATGTTTTGGCGGGAAACCCCAGTCTCAGTGACGTGATGCAGTCATCCTGATTGGGTAACTGCTAAGATAACATCCTATCACCACAAAGTAGTATTGCATAAATGACTAACTTACTAGACAGCACATATTTACGATTAGGAAATATTTTTTTAGATATCAATTGAGGTTTTTATTGATTTAAGTTATGTGTGCAGAGCATCACCATTGGCTGCAATAATCACACGGCCCCCTCACCAGGAGTGAGAATACAAAGATGGATTCACGTAACCTAGTGGTAATGGGAGATTAGTCCATTTGCTTTAGGCTTGAAGCCAGACATCCACCGCTATACAGTTAATTATTTTTTATATATACTAGAGAAAATACGAGTAAGTCCTGTCACATCCTCAAATTTTGACACAGTAGCACTTATAGCTAGAACATGCCTTGTAACAATAATAAAGCCACTTTATGTTTCATTTTTCATGAAGTTGAATATTAGAATGTTTCAAAAACACTGCCTTTAACAATTTTGACAATGTAACAAGTTTATGGCATATATAAATGAACATGAGTGTAGTGAATAATGATGCTACTGGATGCTACCGCCAAAACATGTATATAATGCAGGTTCAATTTATAAATTGTTACTTTGAGAAAGGCCTGGGATCAGGCCAAAACATCAGTCTGTAACTTTGCAAATAAATTTCTTTTTTACTTATATAAAAGTCCTGAGAGGGCGGACCTTATTGGATTTGGAGTAGATATTTATGATGGACACTGCACCCAGGCATGTAATGGGTTTAACAAGAGTGCCGACATTATGGAGCAATTATATATATATATATATATTTAAATAGACAATTCCATATATCTATGTCTCATTAAGGAAATCCCCTCTAGCTGCATGTACATAGATGGCGCCCATGTTAGCCTATTAGATGTAGACATTAGTAACCTCTCTTATGGAGGAGATGGCCAAGAAGTATAGAGCTACAGTATGTGTGCGGCTCATACACTGGGGCAAGGGAAAGAGTCCTCCACCTACTGCCTTGCCTTTTCTGTCTCTCCTTGTGGAAACTACAAAGACCTCTGTTCTGATACCTTTAATCCTTTTGCATTATTAGGATTTATTATAACTTTATATTTATTCAGGATTTATTTTAACTTTTCTGGTCATGCCATTTCCTATTACTTTTTATCTGCCATTCAAATCACTAAATAACAAACCATACAGAAGTTAAAATTTCTTTCATATTCCCATAGAGCAAAAAAAAAAAAAAGAAAAAAAAGTTAATTCCCAAATCATGAGAAAATTAAGCAAATCAATAAAGCGACTAGTAAGACCTATTTTGTGTTTCTACAACTTGGATCACCTTGAGTTTATACTCAAAAAACATTTCAGAATTGTTCTGCTAAGAAAATTAATTTATGCTAAGTTACCATCAACTACAAAAAAGGAAATTACTGAAAAATTAAGACAATTAACACATTGTGCAAAGTGCAAAAGCTGCAAGATTGAGGCCTGTATAATTCAAGTTGCACCAAAGTGCCAGGAATACAAAACATTTACAAACAAACCAACTTATTTGCCAATAGAAGTAAGGTTAGGGTTAACAACTGATCAATATTTTATTAGCATGGCCAAGATGCACCCAGCTCTGAAGGGATACGTGTTGGCATCTGTGTGCTTAGCAATGAGGTTTGCTCAAGGATGGTAATAAATGTGTAGTGGGTGGCAGCAGGGAAGGTTAAAAGGGCCAGCTCTAACTGCATACCTCCCAACAGTCCCGTTCTTCATGGGACAGTCCCCATTTTGACAGCTCAACCCGCAGTCACAGATTGTTACTGAAACGTCCTGACTTTCTCTTTGATTTTCTGCACTGAACAGCCATAAAAAGATACAACATTTCTAACTTGATTGGCATGTAGCAGAGAGCCCAGAATGCATGAAAGGTGCACTTCGATACTTTTATAATAATTTAAGAAAAGCAAAGAAGCAATTGTAACAATACAAGATAAGCAGGTCTCTTGGGGAAACCGACTTGCAGCTTAAGGGCAATTCCCCTTCATTAGCAAAACTGTAATGACCAATAAAAAACACAGAAATGTGTTCAAACTTTCATAATCTGCCAAATTTTATAAAATTAACATGGAAATTAGTGCGTGCAACCACAAAAAATGGGCATGCTCAAAAAATTCACCAAATCATTTTGTCCCTCTTTCTAGTTCCAAAATATTGTTAGGCATGTCTTATTGGGATATTGCCATCCAACCCAGTGGAACCCTTATCTGTATCTTCACTTTTTTCTTTTCTAGTTCCTAATTATGCACTGTTGTGTTAACCTTACCCAATTCTGTCTTGGTCTAGTTCAAACTATGTGACCTGACTGAATATAGACCCCTGGACTAATTACAACCCACCCTAATTACTTTTATTACCTTCTACAAGTTATCTCTGTCTACCTGTAACTTTCTAATTCATTGCCCATAAACCCTTTTTTCAGTGATCTATTAGTATATATATAATGTTCGTTTTCAGCTTTCATTTGTAGATTTGCCTGACGAAGGGGCCTGTGTGCTCCAAAAGTTTGCAATTGTTTCTTATTCAGTTAGCCAATAAAAGGTATCACTTTTACACACAAACTTTAAATTTTTTTTTTCGATATTTGAAAAGGAACAAAGTCACCTGCACACAGGTAATAATGCTAGCAGGGAGAACCCTTGCAAGGTTTATTGCTGGATGCAACGTTTGCCTGACAAAGGGTTTTTTGCCCCAAAAAGTTGCATCCCTCAATAAACCTTGCAAAGGTTCTCCCTGCTAGCATTTTTTCCTGTGTGCTAGCGGGGAAAATGAATTTCGGAAAATGAAGTGCCGGGTGCGCTTAGTGTAGTTGACTTTTCATTACAGAGGAAGGGAAGACACGTAAATCTGCCTGTGTATCTCCACACTTATGGTGTCTTATTTAAGGAAACACTCAAATGGAAAAACCTGATTCTGCAAGTTTGAATTTTGAAAATCAAAAACTCAAATTTCAAATCAACTTTTCTGCTGGAAAAGTCTCAAATCACTCTAATTATTCAAGTTTTTGGGCAAACCCCTCAGAAAAAAACTCTAACATCGTGCTATTAACATCTTCAAATGGTTCAAGGGACCTCAACCATTGAATCCTACATGACCTTGACAGGTGTTCTATGGTATATTTCTGGATTCAGGGGTCGGAGTATAATAAATCTCAAAACATTTTAAATTTCTTTAAAAAAAAAATTATGTTGTGTTTCTACTTGAAAACTCTAATTTGCAAGGAAAACACAGCTCAAACCTTAATGATGATTTAAAAAGGCCATATGATATGATGCACATGGCGTTATAATTACTGTATGATAATTGTCATAACGAAAGTGTCTGCACAAAGATTGGGTTTACTACATAGTGTACAAATAAATGTTAATTACTTTCAATAACCTTTTTTAGATATGCCATCCCCAACAGAAAAATCCCAAAGATATTGGGAAGGAAAATGCAGCTGTAATAACATTATTCTGCACACAGTAAATAATCTTCACACGCCAAAAGACACACCTGGCGCTCTGCGTTACTGGTGTGTGAGAAAAATGAGCAACGGGATGGATTGAATTCCAGCTGGGTAAAAGATCATTAACCAGAATCTAATGCAGCAGCTGTCTGAAAAATGTTTATCTAGTGATGCTGAAATGCTGCCACTGTTTCATTCACCTTTTGGATTCAGAATGAAATGTGATATATATGCTAAATAATCATCACTCCTAGCAAAGACTTGCCAGGACTAAGCCTAGAAAAACTCTGGGGTATTTCACCGAATGCCAGGTTTGATGCTCGACTCTCCAGTTGGTGTTTGGTACAGAGAAGGGGGAAAGGAAACACAAGAGGAGAGGGATTACAATAAAGGCACACAAACAAACACACACATATACTAGTATATTGTATATACTAATATATTTCTAGTAACTTATGAAATGATTCATTTATTGTTTATTCCCAGCTCTGATTAATCTTAAAATCTCAGGCCCATTCATTGTAGAGAAATGCTACTATCAATATAATCAGGAGTCAATAAACTAGCCAGTTTGTTGTCAGGAACCAACAGCATCTGTAGAAAAACCATTCAAACACAAGGGAGAGCATACAAACTACTTCTAGATAAAGTCCGTGGCAAAACGGATCCAGCTATGCTAACCACTGCAGCACCTATGTCCATACACAGGTTGACCCGAAAGTCATGGTGTCCTGTGGGTTGACCATCAGTTTGGGGGGTTAGGTTAAAATTTGGCCAGCCATTGCAGGTTACGGTTGTGTGCGGGTCGGACCAAGGAAGAACACTCCTCCACTGCTCACAAAGATACCTGTCTTGGAAACAGAGGGATCACAGAAATAGGGTACGGAGTAAGAAGGTATGGATCAGGTGAGGGTACTACAATGGTAACATTATGGGGATTACAGTTGGGTATGAGTTGAGTTATTTCTAACACGCACATCATTAGCACCCACCTGACCACAGTAAGAAAGTCAAGTGTCATTTTTTCTGTACTGCAAAATAAAATGAAAATACAGTCACACACAAAGTTCTAAACATTGGAAAAATATATGAGGTTTGCATTACTATAACCCAGTGATCCCCAACCAGTAGCTCGCGAGCAACATGTTGTTCTCCAACCCCTTGGATGTTGCTCCCAGTGGCCTCAAAGCAGGTGCTTATTTTTGAATTACTGGCTTAGAGGCAAGTTTTGGTTGCATAAAAAACAGATGTCCTGCCAAACATTCTCTCCTGTAGGCTGCCAGTCCATATAGGGGTTACCAAAAAGCCAATCAGAGCTCTTATTTGACATCCACATGGACTTTTTCATGCTTGTGTTGCTCTCCAACTCTTTTTTAAATTTAAATGTGGCTCACGAGCAAAAAAGGTTGGGGACCCCTGCAATAACCAAATGAAGGGAAGTTGACAAAGTATAAATACTTCTGACAGTCTCCAATGACAAAGCCTCCTCCAACAACTGACGAGATGGTGAATTAACCACCAAAGCCAAGATAATTTTTTCCTGGGTTGAGAAAAGTCAACTTTTAATTGAGAAAGGCAAGACAGCCAATGTGTGGGACTTACAAGAAATGGCCAAGAAGGATGTCCGGATTACTAGCTGCTACTAGTTCCAGTGGACACATGACTGGCTTATAGGAGACCAGATCTATTTCTTGCCAGCTACAGTATTAAATCCTATGTGGTACAAGCCTATATCAAGGGTGAAATACATTTTTCCCAGAGTAATGTGAAGGTGATATTTTAATAAATGTGTGTAAATAAATGTGTCACTACTATATAAAAATAATTACAATAACAACAATAATCCTTAAATGAGACATATAGGATAAATTAAAAAAACCCTAATTGTGTAGGCAATTATGTAAAAACGTATTCTATCTTTAAAAATGGCCCCTTTATTTCAGCTGCCCTGTTTAAAATGAAGGGAGGGCGTGGACAGCCAATCACAGCCCTGCATTCACATAAACAACACAGGCTGCAGACCTTATTAGGTCAGCCTAGCTGCTGATTGGTTCCTATGCTACAGTGCAGTGATCTGAGTGCTACTGGCTCCCCCTGCACAGCCTTAGAAAGGAGGCAGTAGAAGTGGAACAGATGGGTGGGACTTGTAGGGATTTTGCAGAAATGTAACCAGACATATGACTTTTTCAAGCACATTCCTTCTATATCTAAAAGAGTAAAATGTAGTGGTACATTCTTGTTTTTTTTACATAAAATGTCTCCATTAAGTATGAGGCTGAAAACATGACCACAATAAAAATAGCAGCAGCTACCTGCACACAATTAACAGGATGACAAATTCCTATATTAGCAAATGCAAAAAATATAAGTGCTGGTGACAGAGGGACACATTGTGAGGTAAAATCTATTGCAGTCATGGCTCCTACTTGTTTCCACCCTAGAGTGATTCTGCATTTCACAATCAATAGCAGATGAACAGCGAAGGATTTTTATCTCCAATCCATACCAAATTCTCTGTTTGTTCCAACTGAATGCCGGATTTTTAGACCTGATCCAAGCAAGTTAACCATGTACGACCAATTACATCTTACAGTAGGGTTCCTATTATTACTCATATGGAAATAAACATCAACAAGAAGAAATGCAGAGTTGTAGGTATATGTCTAATAAGCCACATGCTTACATCACAGAAATCAGAGAAACTTGTAGTCAGTTGAAACTTGTAGTCACATTCCAGGTAATATCCTCATTCACATTTATGTTAGCCTCCCCTGGCATTTGCCTAAGGGGCTGAATTTCTAACATTTGTATTTCTTCTTTTCTCCAAAATATACGTTTTGTTAACAATCAAGCAAAAATTAATATGAAAATTACAGTTTTATGGGTTTTCAAATTCTTATGTGCATCTGGTCCGTGTTATTATTTGTTTGTGCTTTTTATATTTATATAGTACTTTGAATGTTACCAGGCAAGCCTTTAGTAATAAAGAGATTTTAACACGTATGTGCACTATAACAATACGTCTCCTGTAATTTTTTTTCAATAGGGTAAGTAAATCAATAAGGTGTCTCTTGTATTGCCTTTTAAATGCATACAGTAGACAATGTAGCATCTCTGGTTAGATAGCTCTTGCATACTCGGCATTTGGCACAGTTATTTCTTAGGCAAGAAGTAATTGCTTCCAGAGTTCGCTGATCAGTTCCTGCTTCACTCTAACTCATGGCTTGCTAGGAAAGGGTGGTTCACCATCAAGTTAACTTTTAGTATGTTATAAAATGGTCAATTGGAAGCAACTTTTCAAATGGCCTTCGTGTTTTATTTCCTCTAGTTTTTGAACGATTTGCCTTCTTCTTCTTCTGACTCTTACCAGCTTTCAAACAGAGGTCACTGACCCCATCAAAAAAGAAGTACTCTGTAAAGCTACAAAGTTATTGTTACGGCTACTTTTTATTACTTATCTTTTATTGCACATCTTACTCTTCTATTCATATTGCAGTTTCAAATTCAAGCCAATGCATGGTTGCTAAAGTAATTTGGCCCAGACGCCATATTGCTGAAGCTGCAAACTGCAGAGCTGCTGAATAAAAAGCAAAATAACTTAAAAACCACATATAATACAAGATGCAAATGAATTGCATATTGTCTCAGAATATCACTCTCTACATCAGGGGTCCCCAACCTTTTTTAACCGTGAGCCACATTCAAATGTAAAAAGAGTTGGGGAGCAACACAAGCATGAAAAAATCCCTTGGGGTGTCAAAGAAGTGGTGTAATTGATTATTTGGTAGCCCCTATGTGGACTGACAGCCTACAATGCAATTAAAACTTGCTTCCAAGCCTGGAATTTAAAAATAAGCACCTGCTTTGAGGACATGGAGAGCAACATCCAAGGGGCTGTTGCTCACAAGTTACTGGTTGGAGCTTACTCCTCTACATCATACTTACAGTTAACTCACAGGTGAAAAAACCTTTTAACACTAACAGATTAATGAATATCCTGCAATTCAGTTATTCTAGAGATTAGAAACTTTGGTGGTGATGCATATGCAGAGCTAAGTGCACCTTTTCCTGCACAAGCTGCACCACTTCGCATGGCACACACACACAATCCAATAAATCACTATTGCTTACTGCAAGCAAATTAATAGATTTCTTCCTCAAGGGAGCTCTCACTCTTCTCTTTCTGGTTAGTGGTACTAATGTAGAGAATCCATACCAGCTGACACATACAGATACAATTAAGTCAGGTTTTTTTTCCAAGGGATTTTTTTAAAAAAAAGGTTGTCAATTTTTGCTTAAAAAGAGTCATAAATAAAAGTACATACAGCCAAAGGCCAACATGGGGTTGTATCATGGAGCAAAACTACAGAAAAGTCTCTGGCATTGCGGGTGCTAAGAATCGTCGCATGTAAAGCACTTGAACCTCATAATCATGCAAAAATGTCTACTTTACATGCACGGGTGTGAAATTTGTGTTACCTGTGGTAATGCATGCATCTGAAAAGCAGAGTATTTTCTGATATTTTGTGTACAAAATGTCACGTTATCATCCTCAGTGGTAATTTACTGTGGTTTACATGATATCATTTTAGTGGTGGTAGCCTTTATCATAAGAAATCATATCATGATTGACATAGTTACATAGTAAGTTAAAAGGATACTGTCATGGGAAAGATGTTTTTTTCAAAATGCATCAGTTAATAGTGCTGCTCCAGCAGAATTCTGCATTGAAATATTAGGCACTCCCAAGTGATTGTATCAGCTTACCTGAAACCCCAGGCCGGAGCTCCTATCAGCAGAAAACTGCACCAGCCTGGGGTTATACAAGTGAGCACCATGGATCCTCTTCTGTACCACTACATTTTACTCTTCTTACATTCCTGCCCTCAGGCCTCAAACAGGTAAGTCATCACAGGTAGGTAAAGTATTAGTTTAACATTCTGGATTAGTGCAAGGAAGCCTTTCAAAATGATATTGACATTCTCCTTTAGAACTCTGTAATGCATCGGTATCAATTTAATGTTTCCATTTGACAGCTCCTGTGCGAAAATGAAAATGATGCAAAGGGGCGCTTTGAGTAAATCAGTCAGTCTATTATTTTATTGAATATTACTGGATAATGATTTCATTAGGTATAGTAGGAGAATCTGTTTAGGTCTGGGCCTTACTGCCAAGAATGACCTTTCCTACCCCCTCCCTCCTTTATATTGATGTAAACGATTGAAGCATTTGCTGATCTAAGACAACTTGTTATCTAATAAAACTGTGAAGCAGTCTTAAGATAAATGTTGGTACTAAACCATGAACTGTTTTCAAAACATAACATT
>CM044437.1:100587393-100606654 GCA_024363595.1 Xenopus borealis
AAGGACTACCTTCAAGGCTTCTGCTACATTTCTGCCAATGAATCAATTCATCATAAGAATGGTTGACGACAGATACAATTCACAGGACATTATTGCTATACTTACGAAGGATATATAGAAAAGATTTTACTGAGGATGCATGCAGTTGAGGGAGAATCCATATGTCAAATCCCCCAGTAATTGAACCTAGTATCACACTGGCAAGTTTAGTTAATCACTACAACCCAGTCAGCACCGGCAGGCTTCTGTAAGGAGGACATTTCTGCTCTGATTGGAACGGCTGGTGAAGATTAGCTGGCTGTGACCAGTAAAATACTCCATACAAACTCAACCACTTGCAGACCCATAGATTCCAAACACATTGTGCTGGGTTTATCTTCCCTGAAAATAAAGATAATGGCAACTACATAAGGCCATAAAGGCAATATCTTCTGTTTAAATATGTTTGTGACAATTATTTATACTGTATTAGCCATGCTGGTAGCTGGCCCTTATATATAGGTTTTTTGAAAGGGTTAAACAAAAGTATTTTGTGTCAAGCCCAAGCAAAGGCTATTTCTGCTTTCTTGCTGGAATTGCCATGATCAGTGAGAATAGCCTTTTTGGAATCTATTATAGAAACAAGAAACTAATTGTGCCCCGATTCCAGTACTGCCAAGCAACACCCTTGACCAAAACAACTGTTCGGTTTCCAAATGACAGAGTCCGCTTACAGTAACAATAAACATACAATTTAGTGTTCTTGGAAAAGCTGCAATGTGGCATTTTATTGTTTTGATTTTTCTTTAAAAAAATCCATTTACAAAAACATGAAAGCGAGTGTTTGGTGGTGGACAGAGTATGCTCTACAAAAAAGTATACAGTAATGTGGTTAGCAATCAATACGGAGACAAAAGAAAAAGAGAATGAATCTTGAAAGAAAATACCTTATTTGAACAGACAGACAAAAATAGGATCAATACACATTGTCTCTTCCTAGCTATTCCAAATGTGACCATTCAAACAAGCACTTTTAGATGCATTTTCTATTCACTAACCACGCTGGGGCAAAACTTGCTGCAGTTAGAAGATTGTGTTTGAATGCTGACAAAGTGTTATTTAAGCTGCTTTTGGAACAAAACCACAGAAGAAATCTGACTCAAGTGCCTGAATAGACCTTATTCCATCTCCCTTACTAGCTTTCACTTTAGTCATTAAATAAGGGAAAAAAACAATGAAAACGTTTTATTGCTGTAGCAACTAAATGTTTTTTTTTGGGGGGGGGGGCGGGAAATAATTAATCTTGGACGGTTTGATTCTGTCACACTATGGTAGTTATTTATTAAAGTCCGGATATCAAAAGAGTTTGTATTACTATAAAAATCTGAATTTTAGTGTAAAAAAAATCTGAATTGTCCATGATTTAATATACCCCAAGGATGGAAAGAGTTCTGATCTGAAAAACCAGCATCTCAGACCTGCTGAGGTTGTACAAAAGTCAATGGGAGAAGTCCCTTAGATATCCTGATCTGTGCTTGGTTATTTGTGCAAAAAAAAAAAAGTGTTTGTAGCTTAATTCAAATTTTCATGCGTTTTTTCACTATTTTTTGCGGTCTTTGGTAAGCTGACAGATCGGCGTGATGGCGCATGCACAGTTGGAGCAATTTGCAGGATTGCGACAACTGTGCATGCGCCGAAATGGGTGGAAATTGGCAATCTCCCAGTCAGCTTTCTGAAGACTCGCAAGATGGCTGCTTGCAACTTTGCTACCTGAATCTGCGCCAAGGGGTAAGTATAAAGTATGGGGGGGGGCAGTTAGGCTGGATTTTTTTTTTATTATAGGGTTGAATTCTCCTTTAAGGGCTAGGGCGCGAGGCAATTTGGAGCGATTTCAAAAAGCGCGCCGCTCCGTGTGAATAGGCGCCGGCGTTTTCAAGCAACGCCGGTGCGCCCCAGGACTTGGCTATTCGAGGAAGTTCGGGGGCTACAAGTCGCGGCGAGAAGTCGCCAGGTGACAAAATGCCCCCGAATCTCCCCGTCTGGCCTTAGCCTAAGGGTCAGTCTACACAAGCAGATTCGGGGAGATTAGTTGCCCCAGCGACAAATTGCCTCTTCTTCAGGGCGACAATCTCCCCGAACTGCCTTCTCCCTGTCCTCCACCTGCTAAACTAAAAATTGCTTGCAGCAATTCACACACAGCCATTCGTTTTCTGAAGTCGCCTGAAGTTTGATCGTGAGGCAACTTTGGGAAAACAAACGGCCGCGTGTGAATTGCCGCAGGCAGTGAGAAGAAAAGGTGATTTGTCGCTCGGAGACTAATCTCCCAGAATCTGCTTGTTTAGACTGACCCTAAAAGTGTTAAAACAAAACCGATGTTATTGTTTAGATTTCACTAGTCAATATTTGATAAATTTGAATCACAAATAGGATTTACAACCCCACCCCCCCACAGCTTTTTAAGGCTACTACACAGAAGTCTCTACCCATATAGAGTTCTCCTAGGACACTGAAGCTTTCATCATTGCCCCAGAAATAGTGGGAGTACTGCATAATTTGAGGAACTTCACTTTCATTATGCTATAGAATATCTTATTCTTCGTAAGCTTTCAATTGCTCTTTTTAGTCTAGTTTTTAAATTATATAACGTCTTCTTCAATATTTCCAGCACCTAGTTTGAAATGGCTGTTGGGCGTCACTCAGCCCTAACAAATTTACGGATAATTGTTACTTTCTATTACTTGTCTTTCTATTTATTTTCCAGTTTCTTGTTACACCCATTGCCTGTTTGCTGGGTTGATCTCTAAGGGTAGGGCTACATGGATGATGGAAATTGTGCTGGATCCGACGTGCTGCGCCAAAACACAGGCATCAAGTCAGATGCGTTGGAAAACAAGGTAATACAAATGTCGAATGGTGTCGCAGCGTTCATCTGACAGGATTGTCGGATGCAGACACTGCTTGCTGCTGGACTTAATCAAATTGCTGCATGCAGCAGCCCTTACTGCCAGTTACAATGGAACTGCAAGGTATGCATGGAGCCGTGTGTCCTCCACAGGAAGGCATGCATTTACTCCAACTCATTACAATGGAATCTCTGCATGCTTATTCTGGTTATTCAAAGTAACTTTAATTATAATCCACAGTCTCACATTCTTAAAAATTCCTTTATTTGAGCCAATTAACACCTTTATTCAAACTTAGCTGGTAGATGCTATTATAGGATCTTGCTATTCATACGAATGGTGTTTTTTAAGCAGTTATTTATGTGAGCTAAAAGAATAGCAGCCCATGGCACTACAAACACAAGCTTGAAATAATTCACCCCTGGCAGTCCTTAGAGTGCCAATGAAATACAGAGTCAAAGAAAGAAAATTGAAGCTAACAGCTCTGCCCACATTCAAAGGAATAATGATGTTGCTAATTGAGCCAAGAATGGGTCTGTGTGAATATTGATAGTCTCTGTAGGTGAACATGATTTGATCATCTGTGTGTCGGAATCCATTTCTCTGAAAGAGAGTTGTTATAGTTAATTGATGCCAGCCTGGCGGGTTTTGTATAGGCTTAAAGGGGTTGTTCACCTTCCAAACACTAATATTTCTAATATTGAAGTATGAATTTACATTTTCCAATGCTCTGGTCTCCTAGAGGAGCTCTGGAGGGAAGGTGGGGGGATCATGAACTCTGTAAACTGTTCTAATTTTCTACATTAGATGATACAATTTTTCTTTGGCCATGCCGAATATAATCCCTAAATTTTAAAGAGGTTGTTCACCTTCAAACAACTAGTAGTTTGCAGATAGATCACCAGAAATAATGACTTTTTCCAATTACTTACTACTTTACTTTCTATTTTCTATATGTGGCAGGTTTTTTTTAAATATTGAAGTGTAAAGAGTAATTTTTCACCTTCTAAAGCAGCTTGGGGGGGGGGTTAATTACAGGCTGGACCACATGGTAAGATTCAGGGACTAGTCGCTTGGTGACTAATCGCTGCTTCTTTGGGGCGACTAATCTCCCTGAATGGCTTGCCCGTGTCTTGTGCCCGCTAAACTGTAAGTCGCGTGCACCTATTTCACACGCGCAGGCACCTTACAGTTTAGCGGGTGCGAGACACAGGCAAGCAATTCAGGGAGATAAGTTGCCCCAAAGAAGTGGCGATTAATCGCCTGGCGACTAATCTCCCTGAATCTTCCCATGTGGCCTAGCCCTCAGAATTGATACAAATAGTTGCTAAGAGCTAGTACACACCAGGTGATTCTGGGAGATTAGTCGCCTCTTCTTTTGGGCGACTAATCTCCCTGAATCGCTTACCCCTGTCTTGCGCTAGCTAAACGAAAAGTTCCTGCGGTAATTCACAAGCAGCGGTGCGCTTTCTGAAAGTGCACCGCCAGGCGACTAATCTCCCAGAATTGCCTGGTGTGGACTAAGCCTAATAGTCCACAGTTGCTGCTAAGATATGCATCAACTAAGGGGAAGATTTACTATTATTCCCCCAAAAAAAATTCGATTTTGCTCGATATTCGATTAGCATTCGATTTTTGAATGCTAATAGAATAGTTTTAGGCTACCCTGTTATTCGATCTCCGATCATTCGATGATCGAATAACGATCGAATAATGATCATTCAAATTAATTATTCGATCATTTGAATAATTCGTACGATTCGAATGATCGAAGACTTCGATCGTACGAATCCTATTCGATCAGGACTTAGCCTCAGAAGCTTATGGGAGGGCTCCCATAGGCTTCTATTACAATTCGGTAGGTTCAATCTGGCGAAGTAGGCAGTCGAATAAATTTTACATTTTAAATCCTTCGTTGATCGAATTGATCGTTCGCTATTCGATGATCGAATAAGCCTAATTTGCATATTTAACCAATCGAATTAATCCTACGATCGGAATTCGATCGAACTTCGATCTATTCACGTGAATTTAGTAAATCGGCACCTAAATGAGTCTGCACCTGAATTACCGAGCTGCCAGACTGAAACACCACAGACAGGAACATTCAATTTTAGACTTAGATTTTGGAAAAACTGTAAAGAAATTTAAAAAAGTCTTTATTTCTGGGGAACAACTGAAATGTGTTTTGGGAGGTGAACAATCCCTGTCAGAAACAGTAGCTAGAATTGATACAATAGTTACAAGTATTCTAGAGAAATGTGGCAACTAATATAGCAACTAATGTAGCAAATTGTAACAGTCCAGAGTCTGCACCTGAATTGCATATATGCTAGAATGAATCACCAGATAGGAACATTAAACTTCAATTTTAGAAAAATGGTCAAACATTAATTTCCACCTTTTTAAATTCATTTTGATGTTTTGTTTTCAGAAGCATCATGCAGACAACAGTCGCAGTAAAACCAAAAAGAAGTAGGCTCATGTAATAAATGGTGGTAATAAAACAAATATAATCCTGGTAATACACTGCAGTGCAGTATTAATTAAGCCTCAATAAGCAGAATCAAATTCCTCAGCTCAAGTCCTGCCTTCATGTGCGTCGTCTGAATTAGTCAATGGAATGAGTACTGAATTTCCATATGCTTGGAGTGCTTTCCCTTTACATGTCTACCCAAGAGATAGTAAATGCAGATGGGGAAAATCTAAGCTTGATACAAAGAAAAGAAAATGTGCAGCTAATTATCCTTTTTTAAATATACATACTGCAGTGAATGTTACAGAGGAAATTATATTGAGGGAAACAGTGGACATTTGCTCTAATATTAATAAATGGTTATTGATGATAAAAAAAGGAAAAACATGAAAGTCAAATGCTGTAATGTGGTGATGGGGGGCTTTATAAGGGTGAGCAGACATGCTGTGATGTTGAACTAGAGGGTACACAGAGGCCGTGTCTGGAAAACAAAGAGGCTATTCTGTGATGAGTACCACCAAGAACCTGTGTTAAAAGAAAGAGAAGCTACACTAGATTACATAGGGCAGGCTATGCACATGAAGTTCCTCATGTTTAGCAACAGCTTTAAAGGGGAGGCCCTCGGATGCCTATATCGTAAATATATTTTTCAAAAACCCTCTTCCCCTGCCGCTAGATACTCTCCCTTTATAGGAGATCTCAACCCCCCAACTAATAAAACCCCTACCCTACATAGTTCCCCCCTCCCTGCTTCCCCCCGCACAGGTGTTAACACCTGTAAATGCCCCATATCTTGTAATTACCCTCGTTGCAGAGTCAGCGCAGCGAAGCTCACAGGCACCATCTTCCAGCGCGGATATGGCGCTTACTTAGCAAAGAGCGGACGATAGTGCCTCTGAGCTGCTCTGAGCTGACTCTGCAATGAGGGGTAATTACAGGTGTTAATACCATTGTGGGGGGCATCAGGGAGGGGGGGGACTATGAAGGGTAGGGGGTTTTATTAGTGGGGGGGTTGAATTATCCTTTCAATCTGTTTAGGTGGAACCCAGTGCTGAAGGAGCAGAAGCAATGTCACAGTGCATTGTTATATCACAAGCGCTGATGTCCCTGCTCATGCACCAATGGCCCAGTGCCTATGGAGGCACCAGACCAAAATACAGTGCTAGTCAGATAGGACACTTGGACTAGACTTATCCTGTTGGGACTAGAAAGAAGCTGAAATGAGGCGACACACAGTTTTAGGAAAAAAGTAGCAGGTGTAATGGGAAAGAAGCTGGATTGCAAGAAAGTAAATAACAATCAGTGCTAAAGCTATTAAATTGAAAGGGAAATGAAAAGGAGGATATATTGTGGGAAAAGGACAAATGTATTAGGCAGCGCAGGAAATAGATGGCAGAGAGGCTTGTACATTGGGAGTTGTAGTTCAATAATGCTTTCCAAGTGCCTTACACTGCCATGTGCACATCCAGACAGCATCATTCACTTTTCTTCTAGCACATCGTGTTGTGAAACTTTACGAACCTCCACAGCACCAGCTTACTGTTGTCTGAACCCCGAGCAAAGTATGACTCCATTCCAGATGCACACATATCACTTCTGCACTATGACATTTTTCTTCCTCATCAAATAGTGATTTCTAGTGCACTATTATTTTATTATTATTATTATTATTAAAATACAGAAAATCACATTCAGTTATGATATATTATATCCACAACGGTCTGTCCCACTACCTACCCAAACTTACACCTGGAGCACACCTCCGGAAACCACCCAACCCTGAGATAACCGGGGTTTTGGTTCATCCTGCTCATCAATAATTGGGGGTTATTTTATTTAAGCTTGAGTCAAATTTTTCAAGCTTAGTTTCACAAAAAAAACTCTATTTTTTTAGATTTATTATGCCCTGAAGCTGCTAAAAGCCTGTATATGGAAATTCTCCAGCTAAACCTGTCGTATTCTTGTAAAAGTCAATGGCAGGGGTTCCTGTAAACATTTGAGGATTTTTTTTGCATTGATGGGTGATTTTCGGGTGTTTTACTCAAGGTTTTCCCCGATTGCATTCAATCGAGTTTTTTTATATTTGGATTTTTTCATAAATATTCAATTTTGTTTAAATTGTGAGTTTTTTTCAGGTAGAAAAAAAACACACAAACTTGTCCTTTGATAAATAACCCCCTTAATTCTCATTTTATATTCATATTCTGATACACAGAAGAAATTAAAAGTAGAGCCACAATAAAATGTGTGTATAACTTTTTTTTTATCTCAGCCAAACATAGCTATGGCTCTTTCAAATTGCACATACATCCAATACGCCTTAAAATGTTTAAATGATGAAGAATTCCTCTCCTACAGTCGGACCTTACACTTGCCCACACTTGTTATAGTATGACACTGTGCTATGTGGAACAGTCTCCATATCTGTTTGTGCAGGCTTGAAAGAGCAATCAAGTGTAATCAAGGTACTTTCCAGCTGTCATCTTGCAGCATTTATACTTTAGATTACAATGTTGCATTTGATCCAACTAAATACAATAAAGTAAATGAGCGTTAAATGTGCTCGGCATATTGGCTAATATATTACATACACAACAAATAAAGTTACACATGCTAATGTATATGCAGTATGTTCAAGTAATTTTGATGATCTTGTTAACCTCTGAAGCTCAAGGGAAATAAAAAGTGCAATACAAAAATGAGACCATGTCTGTATGAAAGAAATGCCCCTTAGAAGACATTTTCTTCCTGTCACCTTGGGAAGCTTTCAAAGCACTTTATTCAGTTTTTACTTTACTTTACAGTTTCTCTGCTGTGGTGACATCTTTCTTCCCATCTTGTCATTTTTAAATTGTTACCAGTCCAAGCCCAACACATTCCATTATTAGAATTTCCCGTAACAGCTGATAATCAATATGCCATATCTGACAAGATTCAAAGGACTGCATTCTAACCAGGCCAGGCTGTTTTCTCCTGGAAGATTGATTTACTTCAGGCTGCTTTCTAGAGACAAGCAGAATGTCTCTGTGTCAAATCAATTATTTTAATCAGCGTTACTGTTTGTGCAAAGTTAAATACTTTTCCAAAGGAGGATGGACATAAACTGGCAGAAAATACACTGCAAACCAACCGACTGCAATGCTTCTGTTACATCTGGTCACTTTGCAAAGAAGCAGCTGATTTCAAATATGCTTTCACCTTGTAGACCACAATTAATGTGTAAAGAATAATAAAAACTGTATTGAATTAAATATGAAATAGTTGAGTACTGCAAAACAAATACCGGTCTATCTTCCAAAACTCTTACTGTGTCATTACTAGGCTACTTTGAACTAACTGCAGATAGAACGGATTCCGCAGACTGAAAAGAAACATGATACTCGCAAGAGCCGATTCCCAACCACTCTTACATTCAAAATGTAATACAACCTCTCCCTTAACTTGTTCCACTGTGATATATTAGATTCTGGGGTTTGTAGTCCCCTACTATGGAGAGAGACTTCAAATACCAGAATCCTTCACTTCACAATGGAAAAAGTTGAGGGTGGGGTTGAATTACACAGCGAACTTAGAGGGGTTGGGAAATGGCTTTTACTTTTTGGTCAGCCATATTGATATTTGAAAAAGAACAGGGAGATATAGATCAAGAAATGGTTCATGGTCTGCCACTTCAATTAAGAGAACCTGATATTAGAGGCCCTCTTTGCCCCTCCAACAGACCTGAAGTTTGTCTGGCCAAACGTTTGACCCTATTGACGAACAATTAGATTACAGCAATGGGCTCAGATGGGTCGGTCAGGAGAAAATCAAACGTTCCCAATCTATATTGTGGCCAGATATCGGGAAGCAACCCATACAGGGGCAGCTGTCAAATTGGTTTAAACAACCGATATTGCCCGCTTTATCCGCCCGTGTATGGACACCTTTACTTAGACCCACCAGCTTTGATGCGCACATTTAAAAAAAAAAAAAAAAAACTGTCCAGCAGGTTTTAGTGCAAAGTGTACAAAAAATGCAAAAAATTTAAGAATATTTTCTTAGCATACTACCTGGGACATAGTGTGCCGGATAACTGTGTTTACAGCACAGGGAATAATGATTAACACCATATAAGCACAGTATAATAAAAATAATTCACAATGATGGAAGGCAGTGCCAATAAGAAGTGACTGTTGAAGCTAAAGCCAAACAGCACATAAATGAGAGTATGAATTACAGGAAGTCCAGCTCCCATAGAACCAATTTCTAGGTTGTAAAAATGATTCCCTTTTTCTCTGTAATAATAAAACAGCATCTTGTACATGATCCTAACTAAGCTGCATGTATCCATATTGGTGGTAACACAATCCTGTTGGGTTTAATTCATATTTAAATGATTTTAGCAGACTCAGAGGCCCATTTCCCAAAGATCAAATTTCGAATTCATGTGAATTTTTTTTATTCGAAAATAACTCACAATTCGACTGGCAATTGAAGATAAAATCTGAACGTCTAATATTCGATCAAATGGTTCAGGTCAGCCATCTTCTTCTCTTCAGTAATCTTCGGAATGAGACCGGCGTATAGGCGCATGCGCAGTTGGAAAAATTTTCTGTTTTGCGACAACTGCACATGCGCCGAAACTCGTGAAAATTGCTGAAGCACTGCTCTCATCCCGAAGATTACTGAAGTGGCTGAAGATGGCGCCCGTGAACTCCATTTGACAGAATCTGGACGGAGGGGTAAGTAAAGAGTTAAGGGCATTTTCCCTGGTGCAGCTACGCTGGGGGGGGGGTCTATGTAGGGTAGGGGTTTTTGGTGTTATGGGTTTATGTCATCTTTAAGGTACGAAAGATATGGAAAGATTCCTCATCTAGAAGGTCCCCAAGTCCCAATCATTCCCCATGATAGATCCTATACCTGTATTAGTTAAATTAAACAAGGTGTTCCCATTCACATTACATTCACATTAGCCCAAGACAAGGTGAGAAACGCTTTTGGAGGCAAGCCCTAAAACTTATAAAACATTTAGGGATAGTCCAGACAAAAAGAATCGCCTGCGCCTATTCACACGCTGCGCTGCGTTTTCCGAAGTCGTTCAAAGTTGCCTCGTTAGGCAATTTCGAGTGATTTCGGAAAAAGCAACGCCACGTGTGAATAGGCAAAGGCAATTCTTCATTGAAGCAGCTGGAAGGCAGGGGGAAGTGGCTTGGGTCCCAGAATCTTCTGGTCTGGACCAGCCCTTATGGGCATTGGTATCTTCATTTGCATTGGAACAATCCTAATCACTTTCTCTGTGGCTTTATCAGGGAGCAAGCAGATTAAAATGTGCTATTTGTTAAATAGACACAATTCTACTAACTTTCTATGCAGAGGGGCATGAAGGGCTTGTTATATTGTGGATCACTTTTTACACTGGGACAGAGCATACAGAAACAGGAAATTATTGAGACAAGAGTCCAAGGCCAAGGACCTAGATATACCAATAGACCTATTTAATAAATAGGGAAAAAATGCAAAACTCATTTTCAGCACAATCTCCATTTATTACATCATGCTGAATAAAGTTGGCAATGATAGTTTAGAAATAATAATTCTCATTAATAAGGGACACTGGATGACTCCTGCTATGGCCTAAACCTGATGGCACCATTTTAACATTAAATATACAAATGCTTTAATATTTTATGTACTTTAGAGAAGTGCATTTTATTGGATTCATACATTTCTTTAATAAAGTTTGATCCTTAGCACTAGAAGACGAAATTAAAATAATAAATAAAATGTATGATGAACAAGATAGAATAGATGCTTCTACGGTCCATAGATTTGATGCTTTCTGCTAAATATATTATAAACTTCTGATTTACAGACTTCATAAGGCCAGAAATTGTGTGTTTGCTTCAGAAACACTACTATAGTTTATATAAATAAGCTGCTGTGTAGCCATGGGAGTTTTCATTAAAAACTTGAATTCTTATTTTTTTTCTGGAAATATCTCGAATCCGAAAACATTCCAGCTAAAACCTGCCGAGCTCATGTAAAAGTCAGTGGCAGGGGTCTCTTGAACCATTTGAAGATGTTTGTAGCATTCATGATGTCTGGGTTGTTTGGTGGTTTGTGCTCAAAAACGCAAAACATTCAAGCGATTCAAGTTTTTTCGCCCCATTTAAATGGATTCAAATTTTTTACATTCGAGTTTTATCATAAATAAGAAAACATTTGAATTTTATCATAAATAAGCAAACATTCAAGCTGTGAGTTTATGCAAGGTATTAAAAAACTCACATACTCGACCCCTGAAAAATAACCCCTAAACGTAAAAATATTTTTTTAGCATTACTGGTCCTTTGAGATTACCAATTACTTCCTACTGTTTTCAATAGGCAAAAGAGCACAAGGGTGTAAATCTGTGCTGCTGTTGACTATGTTGAGTGATCCTAACATTCCCACTTTCTAAAAACAGTGGTTTTTAGAGTAAAAGGCACACAATGTTATCGCTCATACATTTAGAATGAGTGTAAGTTCCTGAGCATGGATTGAAGTTGTTCAGAACTGTATGTAATGGTGATGCAGTTTCCAGCATTTCACGCAATATATTTCATTAAAGGGATACGGTCATTGAAAAACATGTTTTATTTTTCAAAACGCATTAGTTAATAGTGCTAGTCCAGCAAACTTCTGCACTGAAATCCACTTCTCAAAAGAGTAAATGGATTTTTTATATTCAATTTTGAAATCTGACATGGGGCTAGAAATATTTTCAGTTCCCAGCTGCCCCATGTCATGTAACTTGCGCTTACACTAGGATGGAACTACTTTCTGGCAGGCTGTTATTTCTCCTGCTTAGGGTAAGGCCACACGATCGCCGCGACGAATCCCCCCGAATAGCTTGGTAGTGGTGCGCACCCGCTACACGTAAAGTCGCCTGTGCTTATTCACATGCGGCGACGTGATTTTAAAAATCGCCATGCAATTTTGAGCGATTTTTAAAATCACGTCGCCGTGTGTGAATAAGCACAGGCGACTTTACGTGTAGCTGGTGCGCACCACTACCAAGCTATTCGGGGAGATTCGTCACGGGGATTAGTCGCCGGGCAACAGATCTCCCCGAAATCTCCACGTGTGGCCTTACCCTTAGGCTAAGGCCAGACGGGGAGATTCGGGGGCAATTTGTCGCCTGGCGACTTCTCGCCGCGACTTGTAGCCCCCGAACCTCCCCGAATAGTCAAGTCCTGGGGCGCACCGGCGTTGCTTGAAAACGCCGGCGCCTATTCACACGGAGCGGCGCGCTTTTTGAAATCGCTCCAAATTGACTCGCGAGGCTTTCCCGTCTGCCCTAGCCCTTAATGTAACTGAATCAGTTTCAGTGGGACTTGGTTTTTACTATTGAGTATTGTTCTTAGATCTGCCAGGGATTTGTTATCTTGTGTTAGGGAGCTGCTATCTGGTTACATTCCCATTATTCTGTTAGGCAGCTGGGAGGGGAAAAGGAGGGGGAGAGGTCACTCCAACTTGCAGTACAGCAGTAAAAATTAACAGAAGTTTATCAGTCACATAACTGGGGGCAGCTGGGAAACTGACAATATGCCTAGCCCCATGTCAGATTTCAAAACTATATTCAGTTTTGAAATCTGACATGGGGCTAGGCATATTGTCAGTTTGCTCTTTGGAAAAATGGATTTCAGTGTAGAATTCTGCTGGAGCAGCTCTATTAACTTATGGGTTTTTAAAAACAAAACATGTTTTCACGTGACAGTATCCCTGCGGCTTTCCTATAAACCAGATAGACTCAGAGCAGCAACTTGGGAGTTTAAAAGTATACTGTCATGGGAAAAAAAATGTTTTGTTTTTTTTTTCAAAATGCATCAGTTAATAGTGCTGCTTTAGTAGAATTCTGCATTGAAATCCATTTCTCAAAAAAGCTAACAGATTTTTTTTAATATTTCATTTTGAAATCTGACATGGGGCTAGATATAGTCAATTTCCCAGCTGCTCCAAGTCATGTGACTTGTGCTCTGCTAAACTTCAATCACTCTTTACTGCTGTACTGCAAGTTGGAGTGATATCACCCCCTCCCTTCCCCCCCCCAGCAGCCTAACAACAGAACAATGGGAAGGTAACCAGATAACAGCTCCCTAACACAAGATAACAGCTGCCTGGTAGATCTAAGAATAACACTCAATAGTAAAAACCCATGTCCCACTATGTTCCATTCCATTACATTGAGAGGAAAAACCATAGCCTGCCAGAAAGCAGTTTCCTCCTAAAGTGCTGGCACAAGTCACATGACTCGTGGCAGCTGGGAAATTGACAAAATGTCAAACATTTCAATACTGAATATAAAAAAAATGTGTTTGCTCTTTTGAGAAATGGATTTCAGTGTCAATTTGCTGGCGTAGCACTATTAAATGATGCATTTGGAAAAAAAATACATGTTTTCCCATGACAGTATCCCTTTAAGCTGGAGGGTATGAATAACTCCCAACATTCCAGAAGTAAACGTAAGCATATTTCAGGACATTCTATCAATTGGCCCAAGCCATAGCTAATCCCTCCCACAAAGTACAAAAGCCTTACTCATATCTGAGATCTCTACACTACTCCAAATTAGGATTTTCCTGTCTAAATAGGGTTATGATAGAAAATATCACCCCAGACCTACTAATCCTTATCAAATATACTGAATCCAAGAGAGTAGAAATTACCAGGGTTACTTGAAATGTTACCTTTAGATCAATCCTCTATTAATTGCATTTCCTCGCTATAATAATAATATATTACCTAGGTTTCATTTGTACACGTTTGAGATTTTTAGTGAAATTGTCACAAAAGTAAGATTATGACCTTGCAGTCTGTTTGTGTGATAGAGGCCTGAATATAGGAAGTGCATCTGTGATGTTTAACAGCACTCATCTCCACTTGTGCAAAGCTATGAAAGCATAAATGAGCATTCCTCGATATGCCTAATGCACATGACAGAGCCTTCTGAACTGCTAATGCACTGAGATAAATCAACAGCTGCACATATAAAAGAACGCAATGCTTACACCCTGTTCAGTGCTGAAATTATTGGTATGTGCTTCTATGGAAAGAAACCATTCTTTTCATAAGAACTTAAAGGGGAAGTATACACTTTTTCCAACGCTGGTTCAGTAAATAGGGTTTGTGCCCAGCATACATTTCTGCATATAATTTTAATTACTAAAAATCTGTTTTTTTTTTGTAATTTATTGAGCTAAACACAGACAAGCTATTCTGTGTTTGGTGTTTGTGAGGAAAATAATGATATTACCAGTACACAGCCAAACTCTCTGCATAATGGATTCCCAACAAAACAGTCACAACGAAGGGAGTGGGTTGTACACTGGTAATGTAATTATCTACTGCGCTAAGTCCTAATATGGAGTAGTCTCAACTCCTAGTTTGCCAATTTGGGTGCAGGAAATGACAAAAACCAAAGAGTTTTCATGATTAAACCAATAGGTAAAAAATATGTTCAGCACAAGCCTTTTTGTTATGTTGAACAAGGTGGTATAAAATAATGTTCTGCTGAATACAACACATTGGGGTGCTGCTTGCTTACCCATGAGATACAAGATGGCTAAATACAGCAGTGCTAAATAAAAAAAAGCTGAAATACAAATCTCAACATATACATGAAGATAAAAATAAGTAGAATTTCAGATCAAATTTTAAAATAATTTTATTTGTTAAAGGTTTCCTGGGCTTGTGTAGTGTGATTTAGTGGCTGTAACATTTACTTCAATTATACCGTTAACTTTGCGCCGTATGAAAATGAGGCATCGTTAGCGTAAATGTGCTTTTCCTGACGAAGTAACGGTAGCGCAACTTCGCTACTTTTCGCCTCACTGCGTGCAAACTTGCATTTTAGTGAATTAGCGGTGGACTGGCGAAAATTCGCCTGGCAAAGTGTGGCGAAGGTGACCTTTAAACTTCCTACAGAGTCAACATGAGATCATATTATGTGAAGAAGACAAATGTCCAATACCTCATCTTATTCACCCACCCCGGACACTAAGTGCTAGTCCACACAGCTAACTATAAAAGTTACAGGGACTTGTTCAACAAATGCAAAAAGTCAGTTTTGACCAGGAAAGAAGAGTCTCTGATACCAGGTAATACACTACTTGCTGGCTTCTACCATTTAGGTAAAATTGTATTTGTATTTGTAACAAATTGTGCAACATATAACATAACATATAAATCATAAGATATAATGGTGGAGCACCCTCCATATACTAGTCGAATCTCCAACAATTACCCCCCACCTAGAGAGCACTGATATAAGACAACAAAATAATTCAGACAAATCATTTTTTTTTGTCATGAAAATGGCCTAGACTCACAAAAGTAGAAGTACTTAAAGGGGTGGTTCACCTTCAAGTTAACTTTTAGAATATTGTAGAAGAATATTGTAGAAGGACCAATTCATTCACTTTTCAATTGGTCTTCATTATTTATTTTTCATAGTTTTTTAATAATTTGCAATTTTCTTCTGTTTCTTTGCAGCTTTCAAATGGGGGTCAGTGACACCATCTAAAAACAAATGCTCTTTAAGGCTACAAATGTATTGTTATTGACACTTTATTACTTATCATTCTATTCAGTCCCTCTCCTATTCATATTCCAGTCTCTTATTCAAATCAATGCAGGGTTGCTAGGGTAATTTGTACCATAGAAACCAAATTGCTGACACTGCAAACTAGAGAGCTGCTGAATTAAAAGCTAAATAACTACAAAGCCAAAAACAATAAAAAATGAAAACCAATTGCAAATTGCCGCAGAATATCACTCTCTACATTATACTAAAAGTTAACTCAAAGGAGAACAACCCCTTTAAATATTTTTTATGTAATTTCCCTCGTTTTCCTAAAGCATTTACATTTTGTCAGTCTTATGATAGTGTAGCAAATAGTAGGGGGAGATTGTCTGTGTAACATTTAATAACACATACAAAACAAATAATACTTTAATGTATGCAGAAACAAAAATAAAAGTACAATATGCATACAGTACAGTGGTAAACTACAGGAAGTTTACAAAACTCAATGTACATCTGTGCTACACTAACTTAAAGGGCATGTAAAGGCAAACAAATAAAATTCCATTTTTACTTTCTCTAATGAAAAACAAACCTATTTCTAATATACTTAAATTAAAAAATGTGTACCATTTTTATAAGAAACCTGACTGTATGCAGTTAAATTCTCTCTTCATTTACTGCTGTGGATAGGAATTGTCAGACTGTCCCTAACTGCTGGCAAGGAAACAATCGCAGTTATGAACAGCAGGGGGAACCCCCGCCTTACTTCCCAGCCATACAGAACTCAAGCAGCTTTTTTTCCCCTGTTTTGATAATTTATGATGATCACAAAGCAACCAGATCAAACAGAGCATGTGCATAGTCTTGGTCTTGCAAAGTTATATAACAAAGTTACAAGATGACAGCCCCCTGTGGCCAACTTTGAAAGCATAAATCATTTGTTTGATTAGGCTTGTGGTGAAGTAAGTTCATGTTTATGTTTAGTATAAAAAATACAGCATTTCTAGCCTTATTCTATTTTACACTTTCCTCGTCCTTTAAAGTGGCCATACACAGGGGATAATGAGCGGATCTCTCCCCGATATGCCCACACTGAAGTGGACGATATCGGACTGAGGGTCCAACGATCAGAATGGAGCCCAAATGGATGAGGTTAGATCGCGAACCAAATTAATGAAAAGATGCAATCGCATTCCGAAGGGATTTTTTTAACCTGCCTGATTGGCATCTGGTCGACTTTTGGCCAGTTATTGATTGGGAGTGCGGCCCCACATGTGGGCCAATAAGCTGCCGACTCAGCAATTGCTTTTCATTTTTTTTTACCTTTTTTCCAGAATTGAAGTTCAAAGTTAAATGTTCTGAATATTGCCCATAAAATAACTATGCTTTGGACAGTGCACATAGTGTTATTTGCATATGTTTTAATACAATAATAATTGTTTGCACTGTGGCATATAAAGTATGTTGACGAATTGTGTTCTTTTATTTAAAAACTACAGATATCAGCACATCCATTAGGGCATTGACACATACTAAATCGCTGGCGTGATGGTGTCTTGGAGCGATTCATTTTCCGAAGTCGCCCCAAAGTTGCATCAAGAAGAAACTTCTGGTCGAATTTGGAAAACAAAGTGCTCCGAGTGCCATCCCAATAGAGATAAAGATTCTAGTCGGCAGGACGCTTTTCAGGGAGATTAGTCGCCCGAAGAAGAGGCAACTAAATCGCCCCGAATCTTAGCACGTGTTACCGCCCTTAGACTCATGAAGCAGTGTGGTATTCAAAAATACTAGATTCCCTAGGGCAGCAAAATCCATCGGAAGAAATAGTACATAATCAACCTAAAATGGACTTTAAAATGTATCTCAAAAAACTTTTGATATATTTCTGTACAAATGGAATTAAACAGCTGCTTCAGCACATTGCTCATGAACAAAAAAATTTTGTTTTACAAATGCTGGCGTTAAATAGCTCAAGCGGAGTTGTCAATAGCAACCATTAAGACTTTTTTTTAGCAGTATAATACCTAGTAGAAAATTAAAGCAAACTGCTCAGTGGTTGCTATTGGCAACTGCACTTGTGCAATGTAGCATCTATGTTCATAAATCAACCCTGCAGACTGAGTGACTAAACACATCTGCACTGAACCAGGCGACAATCCAAATAAAGCAGCCTTCAATTGTGCATTTTATCCTGCGCAATGCAACATAAGGGGCACAATTTATTCTGTAAAAAGGTATGGTCAGTTTTCCATTTACAGAGCTCTAGTAAAGATATTAGAAGTATGACCATGCACAAGCAGATATAAGATGTTGACAGATCAAGCTAGCATATTATTGAAAGTCAGCCAGTTGTCAATCGGGCAAGGTTAAAAACTCCCATTGGATTGAGGACTGCATTGATGCAGTCCTTGATCTGACTGCTCGTATGGTCATTGTTGTGCCCTAGGGCCCACAATCGGATCAGCCTGATATTGCCCACCTCAAGGTGGGAATATCAGGAAGAGATCCACTTGAATGTCAACTTTGCCAAATGAGTGGATCTCTGTAGTACCAGCTTTAGTGTCATTAAGCAATTTCAACACTAGAAACTTTTACTGGCTTGCTGTTTTAAGGATGTATAAAACTGTTGCCGTCTCATCCTGTGTGTTTACAGCCTTTTAACCACTTCCCATAGTCCGTCTTTTGTGTTATAAAAGGACCCCGAGGGGTCGTCTGAGATCACAGGAACCTGGGCAGCTGTGGCAATTTTGTCACCCAGAACAACACTGTCTCTCATGCAGGTGTCAAAACATCCAAATAAATGTTCCTTGCAAGTCACCAAATTACAGTTTGCACAGTCGCACAAAACGGCCTCCTTCTGCACTTGAGTGTGATAATGATTCAAATGATGAACACCCAGCTGTTTTAGTGACCTGTTATGTGGTCACCCATCCAGGAGGCAATTTTGTAAAGGTGAAAACATCCCACCAAAAGACTCTTAAAAAAAAATCACCAGTATAGGTATCTTCCCAAATGAAGATCTGTTTGGAGACAGACTGATCATTTAATTTCACAATAATATATAATCTTATCCAAAAGCCTAGAGATTTCAGATCACAACAAACTTGTAAAAGCACACAGTACAGAAACAAATGTGTTCGACAGTTTCTTAGAGCCTTTTGGAAATCCAAGACATCCAACATCTACTAGTTCAATACATCTTGTGTCCATTAACACAGTGGCTTATAATACAACTGAAATTCCTCTAAATAGCTACCTGCATGCCCAAGGATCATGTAAAACAGCATTTATTTAGTTTCTTATGGGGACCCAAATGGCAGAATCAGTGCAGGTATGTTATCTTCTACGGACCCTAAC
>CM044437.1:100606947-100617078 GCA_024363595.1 Xenopus borealis
CTGTTCACTAATAACATTGCAAGGGCTTAACCCTGCTTGTATCTGCCTTGTGTGCCGGTGATTTTCTGTCTACTGGATTGGGAGGGTGCCGATCCCTCCATCATTGAGCACCAGGCTTATATTAAACTAAAGGCCAGGGTGTGCAGGTTTGGATATTTTTTGGACTGTACAAACTGAATACATATGCAATCAAACTGAATTAATTGCTATTCAACAATATAATATTTAGGGATGCACTGAATACAGGATTCGGCCTTTTTCAGCAGGATTCAACCAAATCCTTCCGCCCAGCCTAAACGAATCCGAAGTAAAAAATGTTTTCCCCTTCCCACCACTAATTTGCATATGCATATGGGTGGCCTTGTTCTTTTCAACTTGAAAAAAAATCACTTAATCATGTTCCCTCACAATTGCCTTATCTGCAAAAAAAACCAACCCCAACTTTAAAGCTGGCCATAGATGTAAAGATTGTTGAAAGATCCAATGGTTATCGTGAGACCATGATTGTCTCAAACGATCGTTTAAATGTCCGATGTGTCCATCAACTAAAAAGACATTTCAGGCGATATTGCCTGCAAAACTGAAGGATCGCTGCCTGCTTGGCCCTGCAAACATAGGTAGATAGCATGGGGACCGATAAAGATTTTCTAACCTGGCCGATCAATCATCAGACCGATGTCGGACGAAAAATCGTAAGCTGTACGATCGTTTGTATCCCACTAACCGCACGATAATTTGACAGATTGGTCGGACTTCCCTAAGATCGGTCGTTCGGCAGGGAAAGATCGTTGCGTCTATGGGGAGCTTTATAGTCTTTTCTCATTGTGTATTTGCTCCGTTACATAAATCATTGTACCCTTCTTAGCTTATTAATACATTTTCCAAGGACTGGGGCCCAAAACATCTTCCAAAACTGCATACTCAAGGCTAGGCCTAAAGTTTGTAATAGTTAAAGGGGAATCTATAATGAAAATGAAAATGTAATTAACGCTTCCTCTCACCAAAATAAAACGCTTTCTAAATACTGTACAATCAATTAATAATTCTGTACCATTTAAAAACCTGAACAGAGAAAAGGGATTTCCATCATAGTGGGTTATTTTTAAAGAGTGAGCACCTAGGTTAAGGGTGCACAACCCCAAAGGATTAAATCTAGATGTCAATCAAAAACTGACTCCACCTACTGCATGTAGACAGAATGAAGAGATATAGGTTACTCAGAGAGAGAAAGGGAAGAGTAACTTGATTCTCATAAATGGTACAGAATTTTTTATTTATTATATTTAGAAAGTGTTATTTCAGCAAGATGAAGCTTATATAAAATTTTCATTTTTGCTATACATCCCCTTTAAATGAGAAACAACCCCATAATAAAAAAACCTACCACCCTACCCTACATAGAACCCCCTCCCTCCCAGCCTAGCTGCCCCCACAGGCAAATGCCTCGTTGGAGCAATCTTCTGCATTGCTACAAATGTGCATGCACCAAAACTCATGAAAATTGTAGAAACGCAAAGATTCCAGATATATTCCAAAGCTGAAGATGGCGCCCATGAACTCAGCTGGACAGAATCTGCACAGAAGGGTAAGTAAAGAGTCAGGGGCTTTTGCCGGGGGGGGGGGCAGCTAGGCTGGGGAGGAGGGTCTATGTATTATTTATTAGAGCATAGTTTATGAGTGTGTGAACACCTCTTGCAACCCCCATCCTCAAAGACTATGAATGCCAGTGAATGTGCCAGATGATTTACCATGTACAGCTACAACCAACCCTTCAGTCAATTCTTAAAGAAGCAGTAGCACCAAAAACTTTCAAGTGTTAAAGTAATTAAATATAATGTACCGTTTCTCTGTACTGGTACAATTAAGAGTGTTTGCTTCCGAGACGCTAGCTACTATAGCTTATATAAACAAGCTGCTGTGTACCCATGGGGGTGCTCTTCAAAGCAGATGTTACATAGCAGATAACAGATGCACTGTAGAATCCCATTGTATTACATGGAATCATCTGTTATCTGCTAAGTGAGCTGTGCCTTTCTCAACTTGAATGGCTGCCTCCATGGCTACACAGCAACCTATTTCTATAAAGTATAGTAGACTTTCTGAAGCAAAGCACAACTTTTAACAATGCAGGACAACAGTAAATTTGAATTACTTTAAAAAGCTTTAATATTTTTAGTGTTAGTGTTCCTATAAAACATACACCAGTCCAGATCTTTCTATAAATACTAATGCAAGGGTGTCCAACATTTTGCCACATTGGAAAAAGAAAACTTTAAAAAGTTTAAAGCTGGGCCACATTCATATCCATCCTGGGCTGCAGGTTGGACACCCCTGTACTAATTCTTTATGAGCGTTGTGGCTCCTTAAAAGCACCTTACAAATGTATCAAATGTGCGTTGTGGGGTCAACTATAAAAGACTGCGATATGCTTCTGAATTACTTGCAAATAAGCAATGCAACATTAGGATATGTATTTCTTTATGCAGGCATGAGATGGTACCTCTAATCACAATTTATTTAGCTATGTATGCTGGGTATTGGTAAATACATTATATTTAAATTGATCCAGAATATAAGCAACATACAAAACAAACTGTCAATGTAGCCATTCTATAAACTCAAAACACTGTTTCAGAAACGTCACCTCTCATAGAAAATAACCACTCTTTTTAGATTATCAAGAGAAAATCACAGCTACAGTTAATTTACATTCTGAAATCATATGCTCAGATGTATCAGAACGCATTCACAATTTAGATTTACTGTTGACACATAAATGGCCTGAACTCTGCAGGGGCCAATTTACTTGTTTCTAGTGTAAGTGAAATGTAAAGTGATGCTCTAGAATACAAAAGCCCAACAATGTACTCATTCAGAACCATTGCGTGGAATGCTCGACACGTGGATGCAAACGTTTCCAAGAAAAGTACAGGTATGGGACATGTAATCTAAAATGCTCAGAACCTGGGGTTTTCCAGATAACAGATCTTTCCATAATATTGATCTTCACATCTTAAGTCTACTAGAAAATCATGTAAACAATTAATAAAGCCAATAGGTTGGTTTCGTTTTCAATAAGGATTTATTATATCTTAGTTTTAATCAAGTACTGTTTTATTTTAGAGAGAAATTAAATAATTTTTAAAAAGAATATTTGGATAAAATAATGTCTACAAGAGATGGCCTTTCCATAGTTCAGAGTTCTGGATAACGGGTCCCATACCTGTATTACAGAATACACTTACAGACTGGAAACTGGTTCAGGCAGCAAAATTCTTTAAAGATGCAGTTCAAAGTTTTGTGAACCCTTACCAAGATAGCTCTTGCCTGGATTAATTCCTTATTAGCAAAGTTAATGGAGGGTACGCTGGGTTAGAAAAGCTTGTCCATATATACTGTTTTTACAAATTTGTATTTAAGGTGCGAAGATCAAATAATCCCCCCAATAATAACAACAGGATTCAAATCAAACAGATAAACATATAATGATCTTGCACACTAATCAAGCACAAACAAGCAGTCGGTACTGCAATTGAACATTTTTTTTATCAAAGATGTATATGTAACAGACAATACAAAATATAAATAAGTCAGCACACATTGATAATGATCATCAGGGCCATAAAGATACTTACCAACCAGCAATAAACAGCATACAAGTTTGAAAGCGGATACTCTGAATGAGAGAATTACCCCGTTTCAGCAAGGAGCCTTTGTCAATAGAACTTGCTGAAAGTTGGGGCAATTCTCTCATTCAGAGTATCTGATTTCATACTTGTATGCGGTTTATTGCTGGGGGGTTAGTATCTTCATGGCCCTGATGATCGTTATCAATGTGCGTTGACTTATTTATATATTGTATTGTTAGTTATATATACATCTTTATTTGCAAGGCAATTTTCAGCTAATTAGGAAAATGCAGAACCACGTGTGAATAGGTGCAGGCAACTTTACATTTGAGCAGGCACAAGACAAGGGTAAGCAATTCAGGGAGATTAGTCGCCCCAAAGAAGCGGCGATTGGTCCCCAGGAGACAAATCTCCCTGAATCTTACCGTGTGGACTAGCCCTTAGTGTGCAAGATCATTATATGTTTAATTCCTTATTATCTCTAAGCCATGAGAAAAACAAATAAGCATATGCAGACACATAAGTCAGTGAGTAAGTGAAGAGAACGGAGATCTGCTAATACTACGGGCTTTATGGTCTTGTGAGTAGGCAATTTAGTTGTATGGTGGTGGAAAAAGATTGGATGTAAAGGAATCTTGCATGGCACCAGTAAGAGTGGAAGGTTTAAAGGGGAACTACACATAAAAATAGATCCTGGCACAGGGTGCTGCCTCAATTTTTAACTATACTGCACTATTTTTATTTTTTCTCTGTTGTCATAGGCGCTGATCCATATATCATTTTGGAGATTTTTCGACTGCAGCTGAGAGACTGTGCGAGGATCGTCAAGGGAAAGTTAATCTAAAAGACTGATCCCTCTCCTAAATGTTTTTTTTTTTTTTTTTTTACATAAATAAGAGTTGTTATTTGTAAAACAGCTCCTATAGAGATGCTAGCAGAAAATCAAACTTTGTGTGCTTCTCCACAGATCTGTTAACCAGCTGTTTTCTGCTACATTGTCCAAGTCAGAAGCACCAGGGCGCAGAATTGCAGGCGACAGCCAGGTACTGATACATTGCAAATAACTAAGAGCACTGGAATTTCGCAATAAATGTAATTTCAATTTCTTTTAGTTTAATATAGAGTTTACACCTTCTTCATGGTGTGCTGGTGACATGCTGTACCAATGCCGCCCCCCCATTACTAAAAGTGTCCGACCTGCTGCGGCCCTCTAGTTGTCGCGACTTTCTGCAATCATGGAGCAATTGCTGGCCAACAGCTGGGGGGGCTGCAGGCTGGACACGCCGAATAAAGGGAAGTAGGATGGAGCTTGTGCATGCTGAAGAGGATGAAGATTTAAAATCTGCGCTTACCAAGCTTCTCCCGTGATTCCTCTAGATGCTGGATTTGGTTCTCCAGGAAGAGCATTAAGACCCCAAAGGTCAGCACTGCCAGCAGCTGCAACTTGGGCGGCATCATAATCCGTAAGAGCCCCATCAAATTGATCTATGGCACCATAACGTGGGCATCAGGAGTGGGATAAGGGCGCTGCGGCTTGCCGCTCTCCAGGCACACTTGGTACGGACCCAGTGACAAAGAGAACGTGTGCCTCAGTCACCAGCAGTTTCAGGCAGCCCCGCTCCCAGCCTACAGTAAACACCCGCCGCTACTCCGCCGATAAGCCGCAGCATAAGCAGCGCCAGCCCATTGCGTTGCACGTCACTTCGCCCCGCCCACAGCGTTTTACGTTTGTCACGCAGACTCCGCCCAGTAAGTAGTCCTTCCTGGTGGTGGTTGCCAAGCAACAAACCACAGCAACCTCCTGCGACTGCAGGAATCCAAGTTGTCGTAAAAAAGATAAATGATAATGGATGAATAGAGCTCAGGACCCCGGAATGAGACAGAGCTGTCCAAAGCGTGCCTGCAACTCACCTGGAGATGCCTGGTCCCTGCCCAAGAACAACTTAGCCTGCAGGGCAGGCAGTGTATCAGTCTATTACATTTAGACGTTCTCTGACTGCCACGTACAGATACTGTATGTCATTCTGAGAGTTTTAGTTTTACTATAGCTGGTGCTCCAACCTCTTCGCCGCCTCCTAGAACTTTCCCTGCTCTGTTAAATAAATATTCGTGGTTCCGGGGTTGTGCTCCTCCAACTAGTTCCTGGAGCCTACTGTACAGGCGCGTATAAAAGCAGCCGCTTGTGGGAGGGGCTCAGCAGTGCCTGGTGGGAAGATGGCGGCGGAGAGGATGCTGCTGTGGCTGGTGGCTGTGTTACAGGCGGTAGGTGCTGTCTCTCGTTGTCGTGAGAATTCTGTCTGCAGCTGAAGGGTTTGTGTATTTGGATCAGCTATAGTCTGCGCGGTGCGGAGGCGCTTTAGTTGGCGCGGAGCCATACAACTGTGGGAGCGGAGTGAGGTGACGTGTCCCACAGCTACTTCCTGTATGTACCGGTAGGCCCGGCATCGTCCAGTTCGCTAGTGATCTCCCGTTGCAAACGCTGGGGGGAGGAATGATTTCTTTTGGAACAGGCACAAAGTCGGGTGTTGCTACAGCTGTAACTATCCGTGTTCACGGGATTCTGTCGTGATTCTTATGGAGTAGTTTTTATTTCTAAAGTACAGTTTACACTGCATATAAATCACTCTACAATATAAATGGTAATACTGAGTGTATTTTTAATATTGGTGTGTAGGCACCATCTCCTGTCAATTTGCCTGGTCATGTGAATTCAGAAAGAGCCAGCGCTTTAGGATGGAACTGCTTTCTGGCAGGCTGTTGTTTTTCCTTCTCAATGTAAGGAATGGAATGCAGTGGCACATGAGTTTTTACTATTGAGTGCTGGTTACCTTGCCATTGTTCTGTTAGGCTGCTGGGGGTAAAGGGAGAGGGGGATATCACTCCAACTTGTAGTGAGTGACTGAAGTTTATCGGAGCACAAGTCAGCTGGGAAACTGACTATGTCTAGCCCCTTGTCAGACTTAAATTGTATATAAAAAAAATCTGTTTGCTCTTTTGAGAAACAGATTTGTGAAAAAAATCTATCTTATTTGAAAAAAAGTTTTCCCATGAAGAACCCGTAATGCCAAAAATAGTGTTTTATATGCACTTCAACATAATCAAGTTTCACTTCACTGGTCAAATGTGAAATGTGTTTGCTATAGTTTATATAAAGTAAACATAAACCATTGGGGCAGATGCTCAACCTTAAAGGGCACCTATTGGGGCAAAATTATACCCCCAACCAGCCGTCTCCCCACAGACTTAATGACGTCACACGCAGGCGCTGATGGAAAAGCTGCCAGAATTGTGACCGCTTTTTCATTCTGCGCATGCACGCCTATGGGGAGACGGCTGCTCGCTCCGGGAGCTCCCTCCCGGAGCGAGGCCGCTTGCGAGGGGCATATTTAAAAAAAAAAAAATAGTGAAACCCCCAACCGGAATGCGGGCTCTATCAGCCCGCATTTTTGGCTGGGGGTATAATTTTGCCCCAATAGGTCTTACTTCTAACTTTGCCATAAAGTATTTGCATGATGCTTTTACATTACCTGTCTGATCCCCCATGTTCCTGTATGAGAGGGCTGCCACATTTGTGCAGCAGGAGTCAGTTAGCATTAGAAACTGTAATTAACAGGCTGAGATGGGACAGTCAGGTTGGCAAAGAGTGTCGAAGTTCCCAAGTCTGACTCTCTAACAATTATATACAAAAACAAACCTCTCTGCAAAAAATGATCAACATGACCTATAGGTAACATTTAGGGGCAAATGTATAATTCTTCCCTTATTCGAGGGCTTTTAGCCCTAGAATTCGGCTGAAATTCAATAGTAATTCGACTATCGAATGCTTATTGAATAGTTTTAGGCAATTTGTTTCTTCGCTATTCGATTTCTCGATAAAATCATACGATCAAATACTGAACGTTCGATTTCACGAAAAAATCCTGAAATTTCCTTCGATCATAAGAATGGTATTCGAGCAGGTGATAGGAAAAAAAAAGCCTATGGGGGGGATTCCCATAGGCTTCTATTGCAATTCAGGAGGTTCAATCTGGCAAACTAGGATGTCGAATAAAATTTTAAAGTTTAAATTACTTCGATCATAGAATGGTCGAATTATCGAATATTCGATACGCTCAAATTTTGCATATTCGATGATTGAAGTGGCCAAATTTGCATATTTGAATATCCGATAAAATCGATCAGAATTCAATCAAACTTTTTTAGTGTCGGTATCACTTTAAAATGGCAAAAAGACAGAAGTGACACTGAGCTCTGTAGAATACAATGGATTTCGTTCTTACAGAAGATATGCAGGTCAAATGTCATTCGTTGTATTTCTCCGGAATATTATTGGAAGAAAAACCTTTTATTTGTATAACACTGGACATTTCATTGTCAAGGGATTTGTTTTTGTAGGTGCCAGATTAACAGATGCAAACTTTAAATAAAAAAATATATATATGTATATTCTGTTTGGTGAGGTTGGAGCTCTATAAATTGGATGTAGGTAGTTTTATGGTAGGACAGAGCAGGTTTGCACTGGGTGTGCAATGTAAGGATGTCTAGTGTGAATCTAATCTTGCCCAACATTTGATTGACAAAGGATGTTGAATGTGTCAGAAGTTGTATTTAATGGCTGGAGGGTTGCAGCTTTTATTTCCCTGTGCTGCATTGTTATGGCAGCTGCCATTTTGTAATTCCTGGTTCAGTCATCAGAAAGGACAAAACTTTTTAAGACTTAAATGCTGGCGATACTACTGAATATGTAAATTTGTTCCATATCATTTGCCCTGTTGGAGGCAGGGGAGGGGGATAAAGATTAACAGACCAATCTGTACTTTTACCTGACTGTTGGGTGATTTCCAGGCCAACTGAGCTCTAATTCATTCTATATATTGTGTATCGGCCCTCATGCCCTTTTCACAATGAAGAGATTTATCAAAATGTGACCAGGAGCTTGTCCTAGTTAACTGGAGAAAATACAATTCCTTTGTGTGTGGAGTTTTAAGGGTGCGTCTATTAAATTTAAAGTGTGGGGTTTGCTTTTTGATAACATTGCCCCTAAATAGCCATTGCAAGTGACTAGAGCACAGCAGCATTCCCCTCTGTGAACAGGGCTGTGCTCTTTGTCCATTTGATAAATGTCCCTATGTATCTGAAACTGCACAAGTAGTACCTATCCTGTGGCACGTCTTGATGAGCAAGCCACCACAATATGCTTTAGTTTGATGTTTTTGTGGCTTCTAAGCCGTCAAATCCTTGAACAAAACCACTTAAGCCATTTCAATATATAAAACGGTCCCACATTTTTCTGTTTTCATCGTCTCACGTTTGGTCTCGGCCCTCCCCAACAGCACAGCTTCGTGTGTGTCCTATTGGCTGCCAGTCATGTAGCAGTTACACTTGAGGAAAACTATACCCCTCAAACAATGTAGGTCTCTATAAAAATCTATTTAATAAAATGTAAAACTCTGCTTCATGTTGATAAACCACTTTCATAAAAATATACTTTACTATACTGATACACAATTGCATCATTGTATTTGTCCCTGCAAACAATAATCGATTTGTGGAATGTATTGAAAAAACGTGAGTCTTGGCCAGAGGAGAGTAGATTTCAGATGCGTTATTTCTGTTTTGCAAACTGAGAAGGCCCCAGCTTGAAACTGCTTGTAGTTATGCGATTTACAATTACAATTTAGAATTGAAATTCATAGATATTTAGAAAGTGGCCTAGAATAACAAATTCATTTATTATGCATTGGGAAAAAAAAACACTTTGGACATCTCCTTGAAAGGAGTTAACTTCTAAAAATGGAAGAGCCTGACAGTTCTGTGACGGTTTGCAGTTAGGTCTTCACTTTTTGTTTTCTTCTGTTTATTTCTTTAGGTTGTTGCTGAAGCTAAAGCTGCGCCGCTGTGTGATTAGTAATACTGACAAATTCCTTTATAGTTTTGTTGGCATCACTTTAACAAATGTTTTGAGAATGAGAGAGGAAAAATCTAATCAAATTGCATATTCTCCTCCAACCCCTCAGTCATTCCTTCATCTACTTAAAATCTCTTTTTCAGCTAGCGTCTTATGGTGCAGAGCTCTCTTCGGAAGCATGCAGAGATCTTGGATTCTCCAGCAATTTATTGTGCAGTTCCTGTGACTTGCTGGGACCGTTTGGTCTTAATGAGATCAACTCATTCTGCAGACAGTGCTGCCAGGAAGAAGTACACCTGGAGTCTAAAAAGGTATTAACGGTTTGTGTACCCTATAAAATGTTTGTTGCATGGCAAGGCTAACTGTTGTGCTCTTATGTTTTTTCTTTTTTCCCTAATATCTGTGCTGTTAACTAGAGTAGTTAACTGGAATCCTTTTGCTTAAGTCGGGTAGATTCATTTCCTCATACATAGTCTTTCATCTGCCATTAGCAAAGCTTTCCCTATCGATTGTATTCAGAAGCGATTTGCAGTGTGAGTTGCCATGCATTATCTTGCACTACTGACTTAGCTGGCTTCATGCAGTGTGAACTAT
>CM044437.1:100632225-100648190 GCA_024363595.1 Xenopus borealis
CTATGCCTGCACAAGATATAGCAAACTACCCAGTCCACATTGGAAAGGTAACTCTGGGATAAGGTTTCAGAACTCCCCACCCCCAGAACAAACCCCTTGTGTGTGAGTTTAGCAATCAACTCCTACAAATGGACAGGAAAGGCCTAAAAAAATGGCTCCAAAAATAGCACAGTAGAATCTTGACCGTAGATTGAAGTAACTGCCAGGAAGCATCCACTAAAGGCCAAGTACCCTCTCCTCCCTAACAGACAAAGCTTGTATACGGCAGGGCCACACACATGTTATGGCCCTAGTCCCATTGCTTGTGTAAAATGCACATAGTAGTAGGAGCTGCCATGAAATAACCAACATGGTACATCTGCATAGAAGAGCTTACACCTGCTTCATTCAAAAACGGACTTAATATCCATGAGACATAAATATAGGTGTAGCAGCATAAAAACATTACAATTAATAGTATGTGTATGTCCGGCTTAAGGAATCCCCACATCTCTCAAATTTAAGCTGATGGAGAAGCACCTAAAAAAGAAACTGAGCCATTCCTAGGGTGACACCTGCATGCGGCCATCCACAGAGTGAACTACATGCCCCCCCCCAAAAAAAATTAAAAAAACAGCACATATCATCTTAGCCTGGACCATAAGAATGAACCAAAGTATGTGACCAAATATCATGCAAAAAGATGGAGAATAGAACATCCGGAAAGGGCAACATTGCCCCACACAACTATGTGAATTGTTGTTACATCTCCTATATAAGAGCGTATCCCTGATTACACATCTTAATTTGTATGTAAAATGTTTGCAGTCATTTTAGTGTCCCACCTCAGTCCCTTCCATACATAAACTGTTAAATTATACGCATGCCAATTTGTAATGAATTAGCAGAACTGTAGCCCCCATATCTTTATTTGACTTTATATATTTATCTAGTGCGTGTGTTGTGGGTAGCTTGATCATCTGGGAAGGCATCATTAATGCTGAAGGTTTTGCTGCTACATTTGCTGCCATCCAGACTACAGGAAGATCTTTTTTTCAGCCAAACTGCATGGCTCCATAATCCGAGAGTCTGGCTCCCTGCCTGCAGTCCAGACCTGTCCTCCACTGAAAACAATTGGTGCATAATGAAACAGAAAGCAAAAAATAAAAAAAACGAGCCAGAACTGTTCAGCTTTTTTTTTTTTTTTTAAATCAAATAAGTGTCCCAACCTTTTTGGTAACATTTGTGTCTTTCTGCTAACATACAACCAGCAGAGCATTCTAGGAAAATGTTGGCTACATAATTGTGTATCTTGAAACCAATAGAAAGTTCTATTCCTGTGAAACCTGTCAACCTGATGAATCAAAATATCCTTAAAGAGATATTGACACCAGAAATTAAACTCTTTTTTTACATTTATTATAATATTGCCTTTGAAATCTACTTCTAACTTTGCCATAAAGTATTTGCATGATGCTTTTACATTACCTGTCTGATCCCCCATGTTCCTTTATGAGGGGGCTGCCATATTTGTGCAGCAGGAGTCCGTCTGTAACTAACAGGCTGAGATGGGACAGTCAGGTTGGCAAAACTGTCAGGTTTAGAAACTTCCACTAACGTTAACTGATCAACATAACCTATATGTTTCTGTTAATGTACATTCATATTTTAAAGAGTCAGTATCACTTTAAGGGTAAGTCTAACAAGGGGCGGCATAGCTGACACCAGTTATCAAGGGACCCCATACTACAAAGCAAGGCCCTCCCTCCTCAGCCTCAATTACTAGCCCACTGATCACCTGGCCCCTCTGGGTAGTGAGAGTGGACAGCAAGCAAAATGGGGGGGATTTTATTGCACGCATAGCAACACCCCAGTTTTCCCCAAATTTCCTGTATGACCTATTAAACCTCAATCACTCAACCAGACCAAACTTTGTGACCCTCAAATCCCAGCTTTCCATCTCATGGGTCCCCTCTTAAAAGAGGCTTCTGATTCCAAGGCCCCCGTGTCCCCCAAATGTGACAGACAACATTTGCCTTGGTGGAAGACAAGTTGCCAGTCTAAACAGCAGGATTGATTACTGTGATAGTATGAAAATGACCCAGGCAGGCAATGCAAATACTGTATCACACTAGTGCCTGGATTATAAGCAACTGATCTAGTGGATACTTCATTGTATCATATGAGGCTATTCACATCTGTGTGATGCAGGGAACACACGTTTTCACAAACTGTTAGGGTAAGGCCACACATGGAGATTCGTCGCCTGGCGACTAATCCCCCCGAATAGCTTGGTAGCAGTGCGCACCCACTACACGTAAAGTCGCCTGGCACCTATTCACATGCGGCGACACGATTTTAAAAGTCGCTCAAAATTGCCTGGCAAGGCAAAAAATAAAACCCTTAAAATTCTACCCCCAGGCGCTTACTCCAGCCCCCCCATCTACCTCTCCCCCGGGCTATTGCCCCTAAGTCCCTACTTAACCCTTCATGCAGGTCCCCTCCAGCGGTGTTCACAGGGGCCATCTTCACTTCTAACCAATTCTTCCTGGATCTGACGGTGATGGGCTGCGCATGAGCAGTAGGACGCAGCACAAAGTTAACAAAGTTTGCCGATTGAACTTTGTGTGCATGCGCAGTAGTACCTGGGTCCTACTGCGCATGCACCTCCATCGGAGCCGGGTCCAGGAAGAAGAGAAGAAGGCCCCATGAAGAATCGGTTAGATTCATCGGTTACATGAAATGGTAAGTAGGGACTTAGGGGCAATAGCCCAAGGGAAGAGGTGGGCGGGGTGGGGGGGTAAGTGCCCAGGGGGGATGAATTCCCCTTTAAGGCTCCCATACACAGGCTGATAAAAGTTGCAGCTTATTGGTCTGTGTGTGGGACCCTCCGACAGGTTTCCCTGATCATAATCTGGCCGAAAGCCCACCAGATGTTGATCGGACAGGGTAAACAAAATCCTGTTGGATCACAGCTGTATCTGTTCATTGATGTGGTCCTGCAATCTGACTACCCGTAATGACAGATTTGTGACCCTAGGGCCCAATGATCGGATCTGCCCGATATCACCCACCTCAACGTGGGCACATTGGAGAGAGATCTGCTCGTTTAGCGATGTTGCAATCTCCCTGTGTATGGCCACCTTTAGACTCATGGCAGCTTAAACTGGCCAGACATTGAATGATTCATATGCTTGGCAAAGTTGCCATATATGCTCACCTTGTTTCACCAAACCATCAGATCAAAATGATGGGATATTTGCCCGCAACAGACAAACAGTCATCGCCCCAACAACATGTTTAACAGAGTGATCAATGTCTGGCCCCATTCAGGGGCAGATAAGCTGCTGACTTGGACAAAAGGAGGCGACCAGCAGCTCCAATGTGCCTGTGTATTGTCACCTTGAGTTGTAATGTAATTAGTAGAGAAAGCCCTATAGATCCTCTGCAAGGCACAGAGCTCTGCAGCTTGAAGAGTTTAATCTACGGGATGATTTATTTACCTTCTCTCAGCGAGCCACAGCACAGCTTCCCTGCTACATATTTGTGAATAAACAAAAGCCAGTTCTACGTGGATCTGAGCCGCTCCTATACATTGGCAATGAAATGGCCTAAAATCCATACATGATTAGGAGACATATAAACCATGGGCGCTGAAGCTCTTGTACAAAACTAAGGTGATGGATATGTGACTTGATTGACAGCGAGTTATGCTAAAGAATAATAAATCTGCCCCCCCCGCTATGAACACAATCAGACAAGCAGAAGACAGGGTTTTTATTGTACAGTCAGAAGTATACATGGTCTCATATTACTTGCATGTCTAGTACTCTCAAACCCCCAATATAGAAGTGTTAAATACATTTATAAAACAATAGAAAAGTGTCGGCTGGGTGACCATGCCCTGAATAGACTATATACTTTAGAACTATACAAAAACACATTCTTGCCTGACATTCCAGTCGTGTTGGATGAAGATGTTTCAACTCTGAAAGAGATAATGAGGGTGGAGGAGAACACACACTGTTCATTTTATGGCTTGGCATAAACAATAGATCACCCTCATAAAAATACAGGTTTCTGAAAGCCACGTTTGATGTGTAAAAAGGCAAGTGTTTTAAAGAAGGCAGACACTTTGCTCTTGGCGGAGGGAATAGATTTCCTGGTACTCACATGCTAAGAGTCAACTCCCTTCCATTTGAACCCCAGCAACTCAGTCATACAGTTGTTACTAGCTTTATAACCCAGTGTGGTCTCTCTGCAGTCAGGGATTTTGAAAAAGAAGCCAAAGGGCTCTCAAAGATACTGTTAAAGCCATGGCCTGCACAGGGCCAACACCAATATAAGCTGCCCATATATCAGCTGATATAACACACCCTTCAAATCAAGTTGGCAGCTCATTGGTCCATGAATGGGCCCCCCAGAAAGCCGGCCAAACTCATATCTTGATGAAAATTAGGCAGAGGACTGTAGCAATACGTCAAAGAGTAGCCACAGTAGCCATTTGCCAGCTATATGACCAAACATTGGTGGATCTGTCGAATTTGGCCCAGCATGTGGGCAGCTCTATGTACGGTTATAATTGCGGTATAGTGGATGATTTGCCCATTAAATGGAATACATTCCAACAGCATATTGTTTACACTACAGCATATGGATTCCAGTAAGACTAGTCACACACACCATTGCCTATTGTAGGTTAATGCAAAATCTGGCAGTTATTGAATAAATAGTGGGAAAGCTGGATATTGGGGGGAGCTAGTATGGATTCCCCTGGGGTAAATCCTAAGGTAGGGTTGCACCAAATCCTCCACAAAAGATTCAGCTGAACCAACCCCAAAACATAACTTGACATAACTGGAGGCCAAGTCCTGTATTCTGTGTACCCCAATAGAAAGGAGTCAGAGAAACAAGTCACAGACTTTAGCCTGGGTAATTCTGTAGCCAACCATACAATAACCAAAGCCAGATTGTTTGACTGCCCATAGCAGGGATCCCCAACCTTTTGAACAATGAGCAACATTCAGAAATAAAAAGGAGTTGGGAGCAACACTAGCATGTTCTTGGGGTGCCTAATAAGTGCTGTGATTGGCCATTTGCACCTGGTATTCATGCAACCAAAAATGACCTCCAAGTCTGGAATTCAAAAATAAGCACCTGCTTTGTGGCCACTGGGAGCAACTTCCAATACATGTTTCTCACAAGCTACTGATTGGGGATCACTGGTCAACAGACTGGATGTGGCTCCACCCAAGGCATTTTTATGGTCCCCAGTCTGATCATGGGCTCTATATATGTATATGTATAGGAAAAAGTTGGCCCATTGCATGTCAAATATTAAAACTGCATATATTAGTAGAAAATTGCACAGTATTATTAGGAGTACATAAAATCTATTTCAACTAAACACAATGGAGTTGCAGAGTTAAAGAATAAATAATAAACCACTTGTGCTTTGCATATGTTAATTGCAGCCCTACTTGACGTTTACCTTGGATGAGCCAACCAACTTCTCTGAGGGACATATTTGTAAAGCCTTATAAATTATTATATGGCCAAATACGCTGTAACAAATGCTGTGCATTAAACAGAGCATCATAATAATTGTGCATTACAAAAAGCTGACTGAACTCGTCTGTATTTGTCATTAATCTCAGACCTCGGAAAAGCTAGGGTGAAACACCACTTAACAAACAAAAAAAAAAAGGGGGGGGATATTCAACGCTGTTATTACGAGGCTTTTTTCTAGCTCACACCTATAGTTCAATTAGAATATTACAAATAGCTATATACACATAAAACATTCATACAGCTTTAGGACTACTCAAAGAGCTGGGAGGTACAATATATGGCAGGTGAGCTACTGCAATACAGAAACCTTAGGCACAATTATTTTGGGTATTTTTTATTTTTTTATTAGCCAGACACCTGAACCAAAACACCCAAACTTGTCCTCCCTTTGCTCTCTTGGACACGGGCCTGAAAATACTTGTTCTATTGCTTTCAGGGATTTCTTGTCTCACACCACAGGGCAATTTAATTGTGTGTTTGGGCTACTAAAATTGCAGGCTCCGATCCCAAAGTGCCACTGCACCTAAACAGAAACTGGCATGGAGCAATAGTTTGAGATTCTTCATATTAAAGGAGAGAGAGGCTTGTACAATCCAGCTGTCTTCCTGAAAAACAACATATAGATGAGCCTTAAAGGGCAAGGAAAGGCAAAGAAATAAAATCCCATTTTTACTTTCTTTAATGAAAAAGAAATCTATCTCCAATATACTTTAATTTTCAAAATGTGTACCGTTTTTATAAGAAACCTGACTGTATGCAGTGAAATTCTCCCTTCATTTAGTGCTTCTGGCAGGGAAACAATCACTTATGAACAGCAGGGGGAGCCCCTGCCTTACTTACCAGCCATGCAGAACTCAAGCAGACCACACTGAGCATGTGCAGTGCCAGTGTCAGACAAAGATGTATAACAAAGTTACAAGATGACAGCCCCCTGTGGCCAACTTTGAAAGCATAAATCATTTGTTTGATTAGGCTTGTGGTGTAGTAAGTTCATGTTTATGTTTAGTATACAAAATACAGCAATTCTAGCCTTATTCTATTTTACACTTTCCTTGTCCTTTAAAAGTGAATAGGTATTGTATTAATCAGAGTATTGTATTGAATGAATCAGTGTACAAACAAATAGGAATAAGGACTGTATTCATGTGTGACAATGTTATGTAGCTGGGCCCACCCGTATTAAAACATTTCTGGAACACTGTCCTCAGCAACAAAAACGCATTCCCTTGCAGAGCAGACCCTGCAATTGACTGGGCACCCTTATTCCAGCCCTCCATAGTCTTGGGTCTGTTGTACAATAGTCAAAACACTGGCGCTTATATCTTTAAACACTGCAAGCATGAAGGTGTATGTTGACAGATTTGCTATGCAAGGACTATTTAAGGAGAGCAAAAGGTTGGGAGCACTATGGCAATTTTGGAAGCCTGGACCATTTCTAACATAAGGTTTGGCGGTATTGTATACCATCTGCATCCAGCACATTGTTTAGAGCCAGAAACAGGGCTTGGCACAAATCAGCACATTCTATGTTAAAAAAAAAAAAGCTACTGGAAAAACTTTCATCACCAACCATACAGAGTAGAAAAATGTGCCCTTCTTTTAGCCCACAATGAACCATGAGACAAAAATGAATTCCCAAGTGCCAGAAGGGACTTTAACACTCAATTCAGTTAGTCATGACCATAGGTAAATAGAAAAACATATTTAAAAACACATTCTTTGATAGAGAAAATAAAAGCTCCTAATAAGTGATGAAAGTGTGCACTCCAGGCATGAAAAAAAGGCAGCGGCCACTTGGATAAGGTCGAAATTTGCATAAGACACTTTACATGTAAGACACATCTGCTTTATATCATGTTAATTGCATATAAATATGGATTTCTCGTTTTTTTGTTTTTTTTTTAACTGTATTCGGCACTTGAGGAAATTCAGTCAATCAGTTTAGCAGCTCTAGGTATGTAATTGGCACTTTGCCTTTTTGATGCCCTCTTTCACCCATCAGCCAGTCAGAATCCATTCCAGGCATGCTGTACACGGTTATAACCTAGGGGAAAAAAAACAAAAATATGGTCTTTAGTAGCAGAACGCTAACTGTATGCATAGTCAGGGACAGTCCTTATGCAGATATTTTTTCTGATTAACGCGTACAAGAAGAGAAATTGGCTACAAGCCTGGTCTTTCTGTGGTTGCCTTGAGAAAAAAATAAATACACCACCGGGGTTATGTAATAAAAGGTGCAACATTTTGGCCATAAAACCACCTGGGCATGTATAGCCAGTCAGGAAGCTGTTTAGACTGATAGTTAAGACTCAACGGACTCGCTAGCAAGTAAGCCTTTGGTACAGGATATACGGATGGCCAGGGAAATAACTGGGTTTTGTTTTCAGGAATTGCAGGAATGCTCAGGCCTGGGGTTTTCGTTCCATAATTTGGATCTTCACACCTTAAGTCTACTTGAAAATCATCTAAACATTAAATAAACCCAATAGGCTGGTTTTGCTTCCAATAAAGATTAATTATATGTTAGTTTGTATGAAGTACAGATATGGGACCTATTACCCAAAATCCTCGGATCCTGGGGGGTTTCCAGATAACGGGTCTTTCCGTAATTTGGATCTTCACAACTTAAGACTACTAGAAAATCATGTAAACATTAAATAAACCCAATAGGCTGGTTCTGCTTCCAATAAAGATTAATTATATCTTAGTTTGGATCAAGTACAAGCTACTGTTTTATTATAGAGAAAAAGGAAATTATTTTTACAAATTTGGCTTATTGAATTATAAGGGAGTCTATGGCAGATGGCCTTTCTGTAATTCGGAACTTTCTGGATAACAGATCCCATGCCTGTACAAGGTAATATTTTATTATTATTATTATTATAAAGATGAAGTAAACACTTTGGATTATCTAATGGATTATATGGGAGATGCCCTTCCATCTGGATAACTGATCCCATACCCGTTTATTACTAGGGGACCCCAATGGTCAATTAAAGGGATGGTTCACCTTAAAGTAAACTTTTAGTATGTAATATAAAGGTCAATTCTAAGCAATTTTTGCATTGGTTTTCATTATTTTTTATAGTTTTATAGTTATTTGACCTTTTCTTCTGAAAAAGATGGGCGTCTCTGACCCCATCTAAAAAGCAAATGCTCTGTAAGGCTACACACTTATTATTACCTTTTATTGCTCATCTTTCTAATAAGGTCCTCTCCTATTGATATTCCAGACCCTTGGTGGAGTGGCTTTTCAGGTTTGAAAGTTAAAGGGGTTGTTCACCTTCCAAACACTTTTTTCTGCTCAGTGGTTTTCAGACTGTTCTCCGTAAAATAAAGACTTTTTTCAATTACTTTCCATTATTTTTTATTTTTTACAGTTTTTCCAAAATCTAAGTATAAAGTTGAATGTTGGTGTCTAGTGTGAGTCTGGCAGCTCAGTAATTCGGGTGCAGACTCTAAACCAGGGATCCCCAACCTTTTGAGGCCGTGAGCAACATTCAGAAGAAAAAGTAGTTGGGGAGCAACACTAGCATGAAAAATGTTCTTGGGGTGCCAAATAAGTGCTGTGATTGGCCATTTGGTAGCCCCTATGTGGATTGGCAACCTGTATTGAGGCTCTGTTTAGCAGTACACCTGGTTCTTATACAACCAAAACCTTCCTCCAAGCCTGGAATTCAAAAATAAGCTCCTGCTTTGAGGCCACTGGGAGCAACATCCAAGGGGTTGGAGAGCAACATGTTGCTCACGAGCTACTGGTTGGGGATCACTGGTCTAAACAGGAATTTAGGGATGATCATTTGCCTATGCCAGACAGTTATGTTGAACGTTAACTGGACCCACTATTAAAGTTATTATGGTGGGAAATACTTGAAAGAAATGTCCCATATCTATCTGGGGGCATGTATATTTGTTTAAGATGCTTTATCAACCAAAGTCTCATACTTTCTAATAAACACAACAGAACATGTAGCAACGGATTCAAGAATTTACAGCAATAAATCAATTTTTGCATTTGTCTCGGCCAATTCCCAGCCAAGGAGTCCATACAAAATGCTGCTGGGTGAAGTGGGTTGTGAGGTTCCATGAGATGCAGGTGGAGCTTGCAAACTATGCCCTTGGCATACAATCAGTTTGCCCCATTTCTGCCTCTAGTCGTCACAGTTTATACTCTAGTGCTGGCATCTCCCCCCATCAGTGACATCACAGATCAGTGGGTCGGGTGTGGGTATATAAGTAGCAAACACTTGCCAGGTTGGGCAAGGATCCACAATAAGCAGTAAAAGATTTAAGGAACAGCTGAAACATATTTGTTTTTGCAAAAGCATACAAATAACCATTCTGAAGTAAATAAAATATCTAAATTGTTCTAAATATTACACATTTTCCATAACAAATGCATTGCATTGCTTTCTTTAGTATTTGAAATAAAGGAATGAAAGCTGGAAAGCTTGGCTGTGCAGACCACCGAAACCTTAACTGACTAGCAATTCCTACCTCATCTGCAAGAAGTGACAATTCACTGCTGTTTGCAGCATCATAATCATACAGAACTCTGGCCTTCCTGCTGCCATTGGATGCTTTCAGTTCAGTGAAGCCGGATGTAACCAATGAACTCTTTGCAGAAGGTGCCTGAGCCGAGGCCGAAGGTACCGGAACACTTTGCATAGGTGTTAAGGCTGACTGATTATTGTTGGACACAAAAGTTGAAGGAAAACTGTGAAAAAGAAGTAGTTAATGTTGTTATTGCCAAGGAAAACTATACCCCCAAAATGAATACTTGATCAACAGATTGTGACCAAACATTTATGGTTTGTTTGGTATGTTGGTTTGCACTGTGAATCATACAATCCCAGGGGGCGGCCATTATTTTTTAAAATGGCAGTTTTCTATTTATGATCACCCAATGGCACATACAGGTATGGGATCCCTTATCCGTAAACCCATTATCCAGAAAGCTTCGAATTACGGAATGGCCATCTCCTACAGACGACATTATAATGAAATAATCCAAATTTTTAAAAATGATTTCCTTTTCCTCTGTAATAATAAAACAGTAGCTTGTACTTGATCCCAGCTTCGATATAATTAATCCTTATTATAATTAATACCAGCCTATTTGGTTTATTTAATGTTTACATGATTTTCTAGTAGATTTAGGGTATGAAGATCCAGATTATGGAAAGATCTGTTATCCGGTAAACCCCAGGTCCCGAGCATTCTGGATAATAGGTCCCATACCTATACTAGTAAAAAAAGTATACTATTATGAAAATGGTTTATTTACATGAAGTCCTAAATTGTTTGAGGGCTATAGTTTTCCATTAAGCCCTTAGTGATCGGAGGTTTTGATCTTTAACACGGACTATATTACTCAGAAAATTATGGTCTAAAGATGCTATATTTGTGGCACGCTGTGGGGAATGAATACTATATAATGAAATGTAACAACTTGGTTTTAAGCCAGTTTAGAACAAAGTATGATTTTGATGGGATTTGTTTGATACTTCAAATTCACAATTTATTATTTGGGTTTTTTTTTTAGCTTATCAAGATAAGCCTTATTCTTTTCGGATGGGGAAACACAAAGTACAATAGTATCGTATCAGTCCCAAACAAGTGATTACTCAAACATGCCCTTAGAATGACTTTAGAAGCAATTAGGCAACTATACAGATAATACTCCATGTCTTCATTAGTTAGCAGCTATTTGGTTATAAATGGTTGGTAAGGCAAAAGCACTGGATAATTTATGATCTTCTGCCTGCACCACCACATACTGCTTTTCTGAATTATTAGCTACAATCTTGCCCCACCTTTCTTTAATGCATTCATTCTTTGAACACACATTCATGGGATCCTGATAATATATTTTCTTTTATGTGCCCAATCTGTTACCATGGCACATGATCATAGTAAATTCGGTGATTCGGTGCCTTCCAAGTTTTATCAAAGCACATCAGATGCATTGTGTGCCATAAATACTGCATCCTCATAGGATTATGCAGAAAGCCCATCAATATTGATATAAACACATCATCAATATAACTAGGATGACTCTCCTATTATTTCCTTTGGTTAAAAACCTGGGAATTATCAAGAAAAACCTTCAAAAAGTTGTAGTCGGTGCACAAACTATTGTTCCAACCATTCTCTTCTTCTTATCTGCAATGCAAACTAGAACAATTGCATTGTTCACATGTAGGTGTCTGAGGCAGAGATGCACCAAACCCACCCTTTTCAGAATTTGGTGGAATCCCAGATAGAATCCAAATCTACATGTGCAAATGAGAATAATTCAAGGGAAAATGCATGTGCATACTTGTGTGTACAAAGAAATTGCCATACTAAATGCTAGGATTCAGTGCATAGATAATCTGATGTGTATATAAGCTATTACTTGTGTACTTAGACGCTTGAGAACCAGACTAACTACTATTATTGACACAAAGACAACAACGGTTAAGGTAATCTATAACTTGTCGGGTTACTTTGGTTAAATGACCTGTAACGTTCATAATAGGCAAGACTATTTCCCCCCTAGTGTCAGTGTGTAAAGGATATGAATGGTTCTGCGTTATGCCCGACACTCCCTTGTTAAAGGACACGTAATAACTTCTTAGATAAACATACTTGTGCTGGCCACAAATCATATGGCTATGTCATTGATTCGGTCAAATGCCACTAAACTGGATGACTGAGGTCCCAGTCTGGGGGACTGAAATAAGCATTCTGAACAACTGTGCAAAACAGCAACACATTATACCGTAGATAAGACTTTATGCATTATTCCATTCAGCTTTCCATTTAGTTATAATACGTTAATTCTACAATCCATACACAGTACAATCTTACAAGTAATTTACCTGCCAAGTTGCTTCTGGAGATCCAGCATGTACTGATAAGATTGTGCAAAATATGTCATCTGGGCTTCCACAAAGTCATTCAAGCAACGAAGATGGTGTGCCTATACAGGAGAATTGGATGAATTCATTCCAAAGAGAAAAAAAAAAAGTACAGTCACCCTAAAGCATTAATAAGAGGTTAATGCAATAGAAAATGTTCTTTATTTTCAAAGATTGGCTGCTCTGAATATCTCATCTAGAATTTGAATGAAATATTCTTCATTGTAAAAAAAAAAACTGCATATTTAAACAATTGCTAGTACATGATCTTACTTGAGTCATGTTAAAACTACCTGACAAAGCAAATGAAAGACGAATAAAACCTATTTTTGTTTTTTCTAACTTTGTTGGTGCCCTACCCAACTTGAACAGAAAATTAACTTGGTTTGAGGAAATACAAGTTAATTCCTAAAATATTCATAAGCCTATTTCGGTGATCTATAAGCTCTTGATAAAAAATATTTGGTAAAAGGTAACAAGGGATCAAAAATAAGTGGATACAATAATATGTGTTTTTCCATGACGGTATCCCTTTAAGACAATGTTTTTTACAAAATGCATCAGTTAATAGTGCTACTCCAGCAGAATTCTGAACTGAAATCCATTTTTCAAAAGAGAAAACAGATTTTTTAGATTTCATTTTGAAATCTGACATGGGGCTTGACATTTTGTCAATTTCCCAGCTGCCCCTGGTCATGTGACTTGTACCAGCACTTAGAACTGCTTTCAGGCAGGCTGTCGTTTTTCCTTCTCATTGTAACTGAAGGAGTCTCAGTGGGACATGGGTTTTTACTATTGTGTACTGTTCTTAGAAACCACTGTTCTGAGGGGAGAAAGGGAGAGGGATGATAACACTCCAACTTGCAGTACAGCAGTAAAGAGTGAGTGAAGTTTATCAGAGCACAAGTCACATGACTCGGGGCAGCTGGGAAATTGACAATATGTCAGATTTCATAATGAAATTAAAAAAATCTGTTTGCTCTTTTGAGAAATGGATTTCAGTGCAGAATTCTGCTGGAGTAGCACTATTATCTGATGCGTATTGAAAAAAAAAAAAACAGGTTTTCCCATGACCGTGTATCCCTATAAGGGAATGAATGGAAGCAGCTATATTTCCATGCACAAGATTTCAGTTGCTTCTAGATCACAGGAAGTATATATTACAAATACTATACCCCTATGAAATTAAGTGAAATGTTTAAAGCAATTAGAAATATTTGTTGAAGATGTCAGCAGGGGTAAGGCTCTCAATCATTTATCGTTTACTTGTCCAAAAATAGAATTATTTTGGAAAGACAATAGAAAAAGCACAGAAGTTAAATGTAATACATCCACAAGTAGATCTCCCTGTATTGGTAACTCTTCATTATGATACTGTTGTGTGTAAAGTCATTTATAATAAGTTATAAATGTGATGTAGTTATGGTGAGGATATTAGGGAATTTGAAGAGATTAAAGCTATGACAAATGGTTCTTGGGCGAAATATAGTACAAGTATGGGACCAGTTATCCAAAATGCCTGGGGTTTTCTGGATAATGGATCTTTCTGTAATTTGGATCTTCATAACTAAACTCTACTAGAAAATCATGTAAACATTAAATAAACCCAATAGGCTAGTTCTTTGTCCAATAAGGATTAATTTTATCTTAGTTTGGATCAAATACAACATACTGTTTTATTATTACAGAGAAAAAGGAAACTATTAAAATTTGGATTATTTTATTATAATGGAGTCTATGGGAGACAGCCTTTCTGTAATTCGGAGCATTCTGAATAATTTCTGGATAACAGATTCCTTAGCTGTATTTGGGAACAGTGGATTCAAGCATGGAACGGATTAAAAGGATTCTGTTTTCATATTACAATAAACTGTTTACAAACAAAACATTACATAAGATATATCATATATGAAACCCAGTGAAATATATATATTTTTTCATATTACATTCATACAAAAGGGGTTTGGGTTCAGTACTGTAGTCTTACTCCTTATCCACTGCTTTGATCCAATGAAGCCTTGTAATAAAGAAGAAGATGGCCACACAGATTTATTGCCAATAAAAGCAATAAAAATATTGCAGCAGTATAAACATGTATAATTTTGCAGCAGTTTATCTGCATGTGACCATCTTCCCACATGTTCTTCTGCTATTTTTCACAGGTTTCTTTCAGTCTGTGGAATCAGGAATGTTCACGTGTAAAAGAAAAAAATACAGGTATGGGACCAGTTATACAGAAACCAGTTATATAGAAAGCACCAAATTATTGGAAGGTCATCTCCCATGGACTTCAGTCTAATAACAGAATCCACATTTTTAAAAATGATTTCCCTTTTCTTTATAATAATAAAACAGTACCTTGTGCTTGATCCCAACTAAGATATAGTTAATCTTTATTGGATACAAAGCAGTCCTGAATGATTGCTTTGTATATCCAAATTACAGAAGAATCCCTTATCCAGAAAACCCCAGGTCCTGAAGATTTTGGATAACAGGTCCCATACACGTATTTACATTTATTTTGGAAAATTCAGGTAGTGTTTAGGTACCTTGTTTACATAAGCCCAGCTGAAGGAGCTCAGGTTAAAAAGTGGAGATATTTTCCCTTTAATAAAGGTCAGCTTTGATCTATAAAGAAAAATAATGCCCCCCCTCCCCCCCTTGTTTATAACTACTTCATGGCTAGGATTTTTTGGTAATTTGCTTAAGCAAAGTATGAAAAATTAAAAAAAATTAAAAAAAAAAAGCATTCTGCCTAGACAGAAACCGCCATTGAAAAAAAGATTTCACTGAATAGGATTCACATAGGTTTTACATTTTGCATTTAGAGCTTTTTAGAGACATTTTACATGAGAAATGATTATTGAATGACATTGGAAATGAAAAATCAATGAGATGAAACCATTTAATTAAATTACTTCTATGCAAATGCTACAGGCCCAAAGGAATTGAACTAAAGTGCCCAATTTAGCTGTGTCTTATCAAACTGCAGGATTGCAGTTTTGTTTAGTTGCCACCCAACGAATTACAAATCATCAGGATAAAATCAATTTCACTCAACGAGGGATTGCATATCCGATTAATTGAAGTAATATTTCAGAGAGTGGCAATCTGATTCAGAATAAAGTAAATATTAAGACATTCTTACATGTGTACTGCTGATTCCTTCAAGCAGAAGTCGGGTGATCTCAGCCTGACGGTCAAACTCGCTTTGTGTTATTCGAAGTTCCTGTTCAGCCTTGGGGGGGAAAAAAAAAAAAAATCAAGACATTTAGCTACTGGCATTGCTTCATGATTACACAGTTCCACTATCTGCATCAGCAGGAAGCCTCTTTAAAAATCAATGACCCAGACTGCTTTACATGACTAGGCTTCTTTGAATCACTTGGAATCTGACCACATCATTTTTACTGCCAGTTAATATGAAGGAGTGTGCGAAAAAGGGGGTTTCCCATAGCAAATTCAGGTTTCATGGCACTGAATTAGGGTGGCCATACATGGGTCGATGCA
>CM044437.1:100650451-100660593 GCA_024363595.1 Xenopus borealis
GGGGCAGCTGGGAAATTAACAATATGTCTAGCCCCATGTCAGATTTCAAAATTAAATATATTTCTTTTGAGAAATGGATTTTAGTTCAAAATTCTGCAGGAGCAGCACTATTAACCGATGCAATTTGAAATGCATGTCCCATGACAGTATCCCTTTTTTTGGATAATGGATCTTTCTGTAATTTGAATCTTCACATTAAGTCTACTTGAAAATCATGTAAACATTAAATAAACCCAACACACTGATTTTGCTTCCAACAAGGATTCATTATATCTTAGTTTGGTCCAAGTACAAGGTACTGTTTTATTATTACAGAGAAAAAAGGAAATCATGGATATTTGGATAAACTGGAGCCTATGGGAGACAGCCTTTCTGTAACTCGGAACTTTCTGGATAACGGGCTTGCCCGATCTCATACATGTAATGATTTCTGGTTATTCTGACAGGTGCTCCCATATTATACACGAGACCAAGTATCACAATATGCACACGCCTACTTCTCATAAGAAATGAGTGCATCAAGCAAATGATAAATGGATTGTAGCAGCAGCATCACTAATAAAGGCAAAGATTGCAAGGCTCAAGTTAAAGAAGTAGGCAGCAGCTACAGAAATGTCACTATATATTTTATAACATCTTTCTGAGGAGCACAGCAGTGTCTAGTTGTCAAAGTAAACCCCTGGATATTAAATATTCTGCTTTACATTTGAATATAAAGTCTACTGACGGTTACTTCAGATGAATAGTACTCACTTTTGTAACTTCATCAGTCCACATCTGATTAGCATCAAAAGAAAATACATATATTGAAGATAGATGATTATTTAGTCCTTCTAATCATTTTTTAAAAGATAGGTAATGCAAAATTCTATATGGCTGTTCACACTAGCAAACTGCGTTGGCATTTCTTGGATGAGGCTGACCAGAACACCCAATTTAGCTATAATTTATGGATGATTTCAAACCTAAATACTGTATATTTATCTGTTATGTTTATATCATGAAGCACATTAATGTGTGCATTCATGCAATTCAGTGAGACTGGCTTTTTTAATTTATCAGCTTCTGAATTGCCTACGCAGTTTCATGTGTGAACAAAAAGCTGTGATGGTTCTGTAGGCAACTGACACTTAGGAGCGGATTTACCAGCATTTGTAATAACCAAACTTTTTTGCAATTTTCCATTACAGTGTTCTCCCCAGAAAATTTGCCAGGTGCGGATAAAGTTGAGGGGGGAGGGGGGGGAGGGGGGTTCTATTGCACACATTTCTGCTGGCTTTTAAAAGGTGAATTTTAATAAAGTGCGCAATGGGTGCCACGGGAACTGGGTGGGGGAGGTAAAAAATGCCGGGTAAAAATAAAGGGACCTGTTTACCAGAAAGCTCAGGACCTGTAGTTGTCTGGATAACGGACCTTCATATCTTAAAGGAGAATTCAACCCTGTAAAAAAAAAAAAAAAGAGAAATCTACCACCACCCCACATAAACCTCCTCCCCCCAGCCTAACTGCTCCCCCCCCGGGGAAATGCCCCATATTTTATACTTATCCCTCAGCAGCGCAGATTCTGGCAGACGCTACGTGGAGCGTAGCCCCTGCGTGGAGGGGTAAGTATAAAGAATGGGGCCTTTCCCCAGGGGGGGCAGTTAAGCTGGGGATAAAAGGAAGGGTGGGTCTACTTAGGGTGAGGGGTACGGGTTTCTTTTGTTTTTTTACAGGGTTGAATTCTCCTTTAAGTCTACTAGAAAATAAACCCAATAGGTTGGTTTTGCTTCCAATAAGGATTAATTATATCTTAGTTTACCTTTAATTGAAAGGAAAACAAAAGAAAAAAAAATGCACAAACCACGTATGTCTTTATTTGCTATTATAAACCAATATCCTTGGATCAACTTTGTTTGTATCTGATTCCATGGTTACCAATAAATCATTCAACATTAAAGTGCTTACGTTTGCTTGTGTATAAACCCTCAAGTGCTAAGTGCTATTCAAATATAGATTAAATTTAAAAAAAAAAAAGGGTAATCACAATTGAATTCATTAATATAATCCGTAACCTTCCCATAGTAGTTATCACCTTAATATCTTAGTTTACATCAAGTACAAGGTAGTGTTTTATTATTAGAGAGAAAAAGGAAATCATTTGGATTTGGATAAAACGGAGCCTATAGGAGACAGGCTTTCCATAATTTGGAGCTTTCTGGTTAACGGGTTTTCAGATAACAGATCCTATAACAGTATTTCATGTGTAAAAACATATCCTGCCCCAATCAAGAATTATGTATGGCCAATACACATTTTGTTTTGTTTTTTTTAAGCTATTATTAAGATAGCACTTAGAAACAATTGCTACTATTTTGCCATAGGTTATAATGGCTTATTTCTTGAAAAAGGTTATTAATTTTTCTTATACGTAATGGACGTCTATGGGAAAGTTTAACTTGGGTGAGAATATGTTTCATGTTGAAGTAGAAGCAAATAAGCCCCTTAGTTTTACTTTACCAACCGAAAAAAACTGAGGAATGGGGTGTGTTTGGGAAGAAATTCTGAAAACAAGTGTTTATAAGATGCTCAGCACGGAACCAACATATACACAACTACCAAACAATGGCAAATACAATGAGAACTAAGAACATTCTATTTTATCTTGACATCCAGTCTGTGAGTTCTCTTGCTGTGTATAATGCAAAAACTCGCCAAAGCAAGAATATACTCCAGCTATAGTTTGTCTTTATAAATTCCTACGCCTGTATTACATAAAATTGATGCTATCACTTAGTACAGAAAAACTAAATTGCAGCTAGCTTAAATGTTTGCTTGTACATCATTAAATTATTAATGTCTACACTTCTAATCGCAATGAAGAGCTTATGGGCTCACAAGACAAGAGAAACCACAAAGTAGAAAAGGCAGTTACAATATAGGCCAACAAACCTTCAGCCATTTTATGTGCAACACGCTGATCACATAAGACAAATTTACCATAATGTTGTTATCTCCTTCAGGCTGGGTTGCATTTAGTTGCTTTAATCTCATACATACAACAAAGAGAAAAAGTATCTGTGAATATGCACAGCATTTAGCCAAAACATACAGTTTGAACACAGGCGCCTGAATTTTCTAGTCCAGTTGCTCATGACAACCAATCAGATGTGTGCTTTTATTTTCCAACGTGCAGTAGTCTGTCCAAAGCGAACTGTGGCCCAAATTCACTAAAGCGCGAACCGTCTAACGCTAGCGCTAATTCGCCAGCGTGACGTCAAATCGTAACTTCGGAAATTCACTAACACCAGCTCTGGCGAATTTTCACTAGCGAAGTCGATAGACTTGCGCAACTTTGTACCCTTATGCCAGGCGAAGTTGCGCACTGACGAAGGATCGTAATTTCGCAAATTCACGAAGATGAACATTTTCCTGAACGTTACCACTTACGTTAGACTTTTCCTCTGAAACCAAGGGTTTCAAGCTGGACTGCATGCACATCCATCCTGGGCTGCATGAATACATCAGGCCGCAGGTTGGACACCCCTGTTTTATACTTTCCAGTAATTTAGGTTCATTGAATCCATAACAATAACCTTTCTCTGAATTTACATTGTTACTCAGTTAAAAACACAAGCGAAACATACAATGCAAGTTCTACTGTGTAGCAAAAGATATGTATTGTTAGAGTTAGGAGAACAATGTTCTCTGTATAGTTCTCCTAATTTACATATGCCAATTAGGATCCATCCAAATCTTTCACAAAGGATTCGGCCGAATCCTAAAATAGCAGATTCAGTGCATCCCTGCTGCAAGTACAGTGCACTGCAATAGTCTCTATAGGTCAGATTGAGACCATAAGAAGTAGAGGTGGCAACCTGTTCTATTATGTTATAGTTTATCTAGAAAGGAGAAAAGGGAAATTATTCAAAGTCTTTGTAGCAGAGTGGTTCCTTTCTCCACCTTGTGGTAAAACCCAGCATTGATAAATATGAAATGATACAGTTTGTGGTAATAAAATAATCATGAATAAAAGCAACTTTACAAATAGTACAAAAAATAATAATCAATGAAAGAAAACAAAATGCGGAGAAGAGTATCCATAATAAGAGCACAGTCCCTTTAAGTCCTTTTGTGTAAGTGTAATACGTCATTATGTCTTTTTTTTTTTTCCAACTGTGACCATTTTACAAACCATGACCATCTCTAGTCAATAGGCCAGAACCAAAGACTATGGCAAATTAATAAAATTTGCTGTAGGCTTTGGGAGGAAATACAGAAAATTGTGTGACTTCTAAAATCTACATATACAGTTATGGAAAGTAATTCAAGGGAATTGTTTATTTACCACTAGGCAAATATAAAAGGAAAACAAAGGATTGGTGTACTCCGTGCTTGTAGTAAATATAAAAGCGGCATGGACAACAAATAGTTAAAATACAGTATAACTACAAAACAATATGTGTTGCTAAACTAAATGTTTACCTTTCCCATTACTCTTGTTCAAAGCTCACTGAAGGACTGGCGCTAAAATCCAGGATATTCCAGTTGTTTACCACAAAAGTACATTTTTGTCAGGGTCAGCTTTTTGGTTTACTGAACCACAAAGAAAAGAACGACGTGGTATTTTTCCACTCATTTGTCAAGAATCTACTTACTGCGGCTCTGGCTTCTGTAACTCTGGCTTTCTTCAGTCGAGTCTTCGCTGCATCCAAATCCAACCTTTTATTCTGCAGGAGTTTCTTCTCTTTCTAAAGAGGAAAATGTAAGATTATAGCATAAATATTGTTTCTACCAGCACAAAGACCCAACCAATAAAATGATTAAAAGTGTTTCTACACCAGTTACTACATCTTAGCACAGCAAATGGCACTATGGGACTATGAAATTAGTACTCCTAACATATCTTTTTTTTTTTATTTAATAGTTAATATTATGAAATAATATCCCAGTAAAACCCTTTCACTGTATACTATCACAACAAATATTTTCTAGGCTGCTCATACAGAATATGTTTTTTTGGATATGTCATACATCTCTCTGGTATCTGGTCAATTTTCTCTGTAGCAAGGTGTATTCTCATTTTAAGGGGTTCACCTTTAATTGAAAGGGATTGTTCACCTTGGAGTTAACGTTTAGCATGATGTCAAAAGTGACAATTGCGCCAAAACAATTTGCAATTGATTTTAATTTAAAAAAATTTTGTGTTTTGTAGTTAATTAGCTTTTTATTCAGCAGCTCTCCAGTTTGCAAGTTCAGTAATTTGGTTGCAGGGGTCCAAACTACCCTCGCAATCATGCATTGATTAGAAATGAAAGAGGAGTAATCGCAATAACAATAAAGAGTGTTTGTTTTTAGATGGGATTGTATTGTTAATTTTTCTATTCAGTCCCTCTCCTATTAATATTCCAGTTTCATATTCAAATCAATGCATGGTTGCTAGGTTAATTTGAACCTTAGCAACCAGACTGCTGAAATTGCAAACTGGAGAGCTGCTGAATAAAACCTAAATGACTAAAAATACCCCCAAAAAATAAAAAATTTTAACTAAATTGCAAATTGTCCCAAAAATACCTCTCTCTACATCATTCTAAAAGTTAAAGGTGCACAACTCCTTTAAGTGCTATGAAATGCAAGGCCAACAGTAGCCACAGAAAAAGACCATAGTAGCATTACAATAAATTCTACATTTGATGGCTAATTGATCAATTCCATTTGTTAACCAGGAAACACTCATGACTCATACTAGTGGCCGTCTATAGAACTCCAGGCACTCACTGGAGTGCATGTACATGTATGTAGGGTTGCCACCTTTCCTTGAAAGAAATACTGGCCTTCCTATATATTTATCTTTTTTCCCTATTAATAACACTGGGATCCCCCATCAAAAATACCAAATAGGTGGCAGGCCTACATGTATGGGATCGGTTATCCAGAATGCTCGCAACCCAGGGTTTTTCAGATAATGGATCTTTACATAATTTGGATCTTCACGTCTACTAGAAAATCATGTAAACATTAAATAAACCCAATAGGCTGGTTTTGCTTCCGATAAGGATTAATTATATCTTAGTTTGGGTCAAGTTAAACGTACTCTTTTATTAGAACAGTGGAAAGGGAAATCATTTTTAAAATTCAGGATTATTTGGATAAAACGTAATCTATGAGAGACCGTTTTGCCTTAATTCGGAGCTTTCTGGATAATGCATCCTATACCTGTACTGTTCAACAAGCATATTATAACCTCAATATTTGCTGTTTGAGAAAGGTATCCTTGGAGTGTCCCTGTAAACCCTTTGTAGTTTATAATTATTGCTGATTTTTAATGTAGGAAGGCAAGTTATACATCATATGGTGTTTTAACACACACAACTTCAGTGGTGGTCGTATGTCTTTTACAGATGTCTCCCTTCAATTGCCCAAAGGCTACAGACGGTTACCAATAACAGTATATGAATGTGTATTACTTACAGTCATTGTTTTAAAATCTCCTTCTATAAAATTTCTCAATGGAGTGAGGAAGTTTATAGCTGCGGTCTGAACAAGTTCTCTGTGAGCCACTCCTATTCTTTTTTGCGTTTCTCCACATTTAATGAGAGCATTTCCTGTAAAAATAGCAATTGTTTTATAAACATAGCCACTGCTTTATTAAAAGCTTAGTAACAGTCTCTTCCTTCAGGGTACAAATCTAGAAACAGTTTACATGAAGTTATATTGCTTCAGCCGTTTCTTTACAAAAAATTTAATTTTACAGAGACACAATGAAAACAAACACGGATTTCAAGTTGTATTGTCCAGAGATTTCCAAGCAGTAACTTCCTTCTTAGGAAGATTGCCTAATGTTGCCATCTAGAAACATAAAAGAGATTTTAACCAGCATCATGCCAAAACAACACTTATAGAAGCTTGTGCCAGTGTACAATTTTATAGAAAACACTCCTATTGTTGTGTAGCAGCATGAAGACAAATGCAACCCTATGCCCTGCAATTGCCTGAATGCTCCTGGCCTTTTCCCACAAAATACACAACTAAAACAATATACGGATAACAATCCAATGAAGGAAAAAAAATCTGTACTGAAGCATAAAACTTTTCTTTTAATGGAGAAGGAAAGGGGTTTTACACTTGGGGCTGCTAAATGTTAGGCACCCCAAGTGTCTACTTTTACTTACCGGATACCCCGGACCGGTTCTCCTTTCACCTGGAAACCAAACTGGTCCGGGGTTCTTCTAGCAAGCACCACGGAGAGATCAACTTCCTGCTTGTTTGATTTTCAAATTTCCCAGGGAAATAGCATGCGCAGTACAGCAAAATAGCCGACTTTCTCGGCTCTCCGATGAGGACAAGAGGAAGCAGGAAGTTGATCTCTCCGTGGTGCTCGCTAGAAGAACCCCGGGCCGGTGCGACTTTCAGCTGATAGGAGCACCGGCCCGGGGTATCAGGTAGGTAAAAACCTAATCTTTAGCACCCCAAGTGTAAAATCCCTTTCCTTCTCCTTTAATACAACTGAATCCTACAAAAAAAAAAAAAAGCTTTTTCCAAGAGATCTAGGTCATTTTGTGTAGCATCTCCTATAATGGGCTTTTTTGTTCCCAACTCTGCTTTACTTGGCAATACACAAATAACATTTTCAGTTTGAAATAATGTTTATTTGTAGAACTTAAAAGACCAGTAAAATAAAAAAAATTAAATAAAAAATCATTTGTATATAACTAAAAAAAACACCATGACATATTTAACTTTAAAATTGCCTTTATTAAGAAATAATTACCGAAAAAACGATTGCTCTCCTCTTCAGAATATGAGACAGGGCTACAATCCATCATGTGGCGCTCGATATCTCCTCCCTGGCTCTCTCCAATAAGGAAGGCAGGGAGATGAAATCGAGCATCGAACGTTGGATCGTCTTTTCTGAAGAGAAGGGCAAGCGGCGTATCGCTAAGTTACTTCCTAATAAAGACTGAGATTTTAAAAGTTAAATATGTTTAGGGCTTTTTTTTTTGTTATATACAAACAAATTTTTTTTTTTTTTTAAATTCATGTTACTGATTCTTTAACATTAAGTGGGTTATTTATCAAAGAGTGCTTGATATTTTTTATACCTTGAATGAGCTCACAACTTGAATGGTATTTCTTTTGGGGCTCTTACACACAGGTGTTTTTGACCTGCGCTCCCCTGTGTTCCATTTGGCTGGGTACAAGCTCATTGAAAAGAATGAAGTGCGTCTAGACATGCGTTCCCCTAGGGCTGAACGCAGCTAAATGGAAAGCAGGGGAGCACAGGTCAAAACCCTTTAGAAAAAACTCAAATGGGAAAAACCCAATTCTTTGAGTTGGAGTCCCGACACCCGAAAACTCAAATTAAGAGAGTTTTCTGTGGGTAAAAAAAATATATAACCGCTAGGAATTTTTTTTGTGTGCAAAACCCTCTGAAAGAAACTCGAACGTGATGCAGGCTATTTACCTCTTCAAATGGTTCAAGGGAACCATTGACTCCTACATGACCTGGACAGGTTTAGATGATGTATTTTCAGACTCAAGATATTTCCAGGGTCCGGGTATAATAAATCTTGAGAAATTCAAGTTTTTTTTTTTTTAACCCCAAAATGTAAGTTTTGACCAAAAAATGCAACTCGAAAACTAAAATTTTCTTGGAAAAAACAACATGAACCTTGTACATACAAGCTAATGCTGGAATCAGGAGCTATTCATAAACCACAATAATGAAAGGATTTATTGCCTTTAAGTGGTACCTTCCAATGGCTGAGTCAGCCGTTTCACAAGAAAAGCTGACAGTTTACCTATCTGTCACTATCTTTTTTTTTAAGTGGATCCCTTATGGAAGGCCTATTATATTAACGGATTATTATTATTAAAAATAATTTATAGCACTCCAGCTTATTCCACAGTGTATAATTTCAGTGGAGTTGACAGCACATGCTTCAGTTAAAAAGGTCTTCATTTTAGTTTAAGCCTTAAAGGAAAACCTCCAGAACAATCTAGGCCTCTATAAAAAGATATTGCATAAAACAATTCATATGTAAAACCCTGCTTCGTGTAAATAAACCATTTTCATAATAATATACATGTGCCATTGGGTAATCATAATTAGAAAATAGCCATTTTAAAAAATAAGGACAGCCTCCTGGGATTGTATGATTCAACGATGCACTCAAACAAACAAACTATACTTGTTAGGTCACATGAGCCAATTAACAGACAGAGTTGTGTCTTTTGCTTCCACAATTCTTCCTGTTACAGTTAGAGTTGAAATATTTCTGGTCAGGTGATCTCTGAGGCAGCACACAGACCATCACGAAATGGTGGTTCAAGGCAAGAGATGTAAAAGGGCAATATTTACTTAAATATATATTCCAGGTTGGTTAAGATTCTTTAATATGTCACTTAATTTGACATAAACTGCTGCTCAAGTATTCAATTTGGGGGTATAGCTTTCATTTAAAGGATTTGTTCAGTATAAAAACTGGGTAAATAGATAGGCTGTGCAAAATAAAAAAATGTTTCTAATATAGTTAGTTAGGCAAAAATGTAATGTATAAAGGCTGGAGTGACTGGATGTCTAACATAACAGAGCTGAACACTGCTTCCTGCTTTTCAGCTCTCTTGGTTTCCACTGACTGGTTAACCTGGTGACCAGGCAGTAACCAATCAGTGACTTGGGGGGGGGGGAGCACATGGGTCATAACTGTTGCTTTTGAATCTGAGCTGAACGCTGAGGATCAAGTGCAAACTCACAGAACAATATCTCCCATGTGGCCCCCTTTTAAGTCACTGCCTGACTTGGGAACAGTTCAGTGAAAAATAAAAATGAGTAATAGATTGGCTGTGCAAAATAAAAAATGTTTCTAATATAGTTAGTTATCCAAAAATGTAATGTATAAAGGCTGGAGTGACTGGATGTCTAACAGCTCTCTAACTCTGAGTCAGTTAGCGCCTTGAAGGGGGACCACATGGGACATAACTGTTCTGTGAGTTTGCAATTGATCCTTAGCATGCAGGTCAGATTCAAAAGCAAACAGTTAGGACCCATGTGCTAGAGTCAAGCACTGGGTCGAACCCGCAAAAACCAGTGGTACCCTGCGGGTTGAGGGTAGAGACGTGGGTCAGCGGTTTTGTGGGTCTTCTCAACAGTGATTTTTACC
>CM044437.1:100685086-100723840 GCA_024363595.1 Xenopus borealis
TTTTCTTTTTCCACACTTCATCCATTAAAAGATGAGATCTAAATATATTGTTATTCCTTAACACACAGTTTTGCACATTAATAAACTATCTTTATTTAAGGAGCGATTGATCAAACTATTTTCACATGAGCTAATAATAGACATATTGCAAGCATTAATCCTATATTACCACACGGCAGTATTCTAATTGCATTGTGATACTTATAGAATAGAATTAATCCTGATGCATACTTTAAAACATCTTTAAAGAGATAAAAGCATAAAATAGTGCAATAATTAGTGTGAAATTTAGCACATCCAAGGAGAAGGCATTACTATATAACATGAGATTGATTAATAGAGGAAAATGTATTGAGGACCTGTAGGGCAGCAATTAAAGACATTTATGAGGAGCTGGGGCCTTACCTATAGCCACTAACACATTTTCATGGTGCCTTGGGCAGGTCCAGCTTTCACGTTCATGCGTTTTGTGTCGTGGAATTGTATAAAGTTTCCCAGGAAAAACAATGACAGAAATACTGTCAAAAGAGACTTCTACTCCGTCAGTGGCATCCCATAATGTCTTACAGTGTAGGTGCTATAGATTACACTATTAACGAGTGACAATCTCAAATGGCTTAAAATTACACAAAATAAAATTAAGAATCTAACTAACAATATGTTATGATTGTAATAAACATGGTTGGAATATAATTGTTAAAAATATATATGAATTCACAATATAATTGTATGATATACTGTTAAAACCTTATAAATAAAAATAGTTAAAAAAAAATAGCACATGCTATAAAGTACCGCACGCTATTCATTGAAAATGAATGAAAAACAATAGCTTCCTAAGTCAGAAGTGAACTTTTAGTGAATCAATCGTTAATTCTAAAAATATAAGTGATGCCATTTTAAAGGCATGCTATAAATAACACTGACTTTTTCAACCAACTGTGAATACATATAAATATTTATCTGTCAAAAATCTAGACTCCCAGAAGATAGTTGATGAGAATAATATAACATTACTTGTTAAACCACATGACATTTGTAATTAAAACTACCTGTGTTTGTCGTCTTGGGGCAGGTTATGAATGCTATCATTCAAAGCTTCATTAAATAAAATGGAGGCGTGGACGACCGCAAAAAAAGAAGGTGAGAACCGCCAAGCTGAGAGCAAACATAATGCAATGAATATTCCTTTGCAGACATAATATAGAAGCTACTGATAAATTAATATGAATAATTGGCATTTTTAAATGCTTTTTTCATGCTGAAAGAGAAGACGATTGGCATTACTTAGCAGAGTGGGAAAAAAGTGATAAAAATTAACCCCAAGAAAAGAAATGAAAAAATATCCTTTATTAAAGCCAGAATAGTTGTAAAATAACATTTCACAATTCAAGAACATATCTAAATCAAGCAATTGTGTAGAAAATACATAGGGGGTTATTTATTAAAGGTCAAGTTGTGAAATATAAAAAAAATCTATTTTTTTCACTAGAAAACTAGAATGAAACCCTTGATATTTTTCAAAAATCTGAAAATCTGCCTTCTCTAACCTGTCGAGGTCCTCTCAGTGGGGGAGTCACCTATCCGTTTCGTGGTCTGTGCTGGGTTTAGCCCAAAAATATTACTTCTTTGCCGTTTTTGGGAAAAAAAACTAGAAAAAAATCAATAGAATTGGGGAAAACCCCAGAAAAATTCATATGATTCAGGGTTTTATTCAATGTTATCGAGGTTTTTCACAATCTGATTAAATCTAGTTTTTTTTTTTAAAAAAAAGCTAAAATCGGGCATGAGAGTTTGGTTGAGCTTTTTTTATTAACATTTTTATTAATATTATGAGATAAATTTGGATTTAAGTGAATAACCCCCATAATGATAGGGCTTTTATAAATGAAAGGTACAAACACAAAAAAGGGGGTAATTGACCAATGCATCTTTCCTAGAGCCCTGCAAAAAGCCCTGAAAAGTGTCTCCCAGGCTGATCATCCCCTCTATAGCTTTTATAAGGAAAAGAACTCCAAGAACAACCCATTACTTAAAGGGGTTGTTCACCTTTGAGTTAACTTTTAGTATAATGTAGAGAGTGATATTCTGAGACAATTTGCAATTGGTTTTCATTTTTTATTGTTTGTGGTTTTTTATTTAGCTTTTTATTCAGCAACTCTCTAGTTTGCAGTGTCAGCAATTTGGTTTCTAGGATACAAATTACCCTAGCAACCCTGCATTGATTTGAATAAGAGACTGGTATATGAATAGGAGAGGGACTGAATAGAATAAGTAATAAAAAGTGGCAATAACAACACATTTGTAGCCTTACAGAGCATTTGTTTTAAGATGGTGTCAGTGACCCCCATTTGAAAGCTGCAAAGAAACTGAAGAAAATTGCAAATCATTAAAAAACTATGAAAAATAAATAATGAAGACCAATTGTAAAGGTTCTTAGAATTGGCCCTTCTACAATATACTAAAAGTTAACTTTAAGGTGAACCACCCCTTTAATTAAAAGCCTCTGACAACCATTAAAAGGATAGGTTTTGGTGTGCTACAAATACAATGTATTGAGAGAGCACTCCAAGGCTAGTAAGCATAAGTACATTGATCAGTTCACACTTTTTTTTAAAAATGTTGTGGCTTGATCTGACATTATAGTCTACTTATACTTAACTAAGCTCAAAGTGCCCCCACTTAATGGTGTGCATTTGTAGAGTTATTCAGCAGGACAGTATGACAAGCTTGCATTTGGTAGTCTTTTGCCTTAACAATAAGTGTTGGTTTTGGATATATTCCACCTATTAAAGCTATAGCATGAGAGGATCAGCTTGTGATACCATTGGTTTGGTCAGGAAACACTTTTCCCAAGAAATGCAACTATGCATGGGGGTGCCAGCCTATGGGAAATATGAGCAGAGGTAAATAGTTAGGAGTAGTTAACCATTTAGGGTTTAAAGGAACAGTAACATCAAAAAATAAAAGTTTTTTTTAAAGTAATGAGAATATAATGTAGTGTTGCCCTGCTCTGGTAAAACTGCTATGTTTGCTTAAGAAACATTTCTATTGTTTATATAAATAAGCTGCTGTGTAGCAATGGGGGCAGCCATTCAAAGGAGAAAAATCTAAAGCAGATAGCAGATAAGCTCTGTCTGTCTAATGGTGTTATCTGTTATCCATTAGTTAACCTGTGCCATATAGCTGTTTTTCAATTTCCACCATTGCTCTACAGCAGCTTGTTTATATGTACTATAGTAGTGTTTCTGAAGCAAACAGATCAATTTTACTGTTCTTTTAACTTGATGGAGTATAATGGCTTAGCAACCTTATAATCATAACTTTGTAACAAAGAAACCATGTTTTCAAAAATGTATGCACATGCAAATAAATTATTACTGTGCAGTCAATTCCCCTTTCCCTTTGTGTTTGAAGCAATTCTGGCTCCAACGTTTCCATTATAGCTTACTTGCAAGGCCAAAGCAGAGTGTTTTATATAAATGTGATACAACATATAGCTGATTTTTATGTTATTTTCATATTATACACAGTTCCATTACAATCTGGATGCCTGAAAATGTGCACCAAAGAACCGAACAGTGGTGACAGCGATCATTTTTTAGTGTCATTCTCTGTGTGGCATGCCCTTTGTATTACCCAAAATATGGGCTAATTCTGTATCCCATTATAAAAAGCTTTGGAAATAAGTTGTCTGCTGGCCACCCCAAAACAAAATATTCCTCCTTTGTACAGTGTGGAGGCACATAGCATCTGTAGCACAGCTGAAGACAAACACAGCCTAATATGAGATAAGATATACTACATACAACATGCTTATATACTAATTCACTTCCACAAAGTGTAAAAATATATACCATTTTTTACAGTGCAATATGTATATGTGTTATGGAGCTCTGTATAATGAGCAGCTTTTACCCTCACTGCTGCAGGTGTCTCAGGCTTATAAAAAGCAGGAGTTTATTATACAAGGACTTTTTCACATTATCTCATTCGGATGTGCTTAAGTAGTAATGTTCCATAAACACTTTAAAAGATAAATAAAAATGTATCTTGTTTTGTACACACACACATCTGATTGCACAGATTAGAAGGGAACGGTGACACTCTGACAAAACATTCTAACATCCCTTAGGTTTGCAGTATAATGCATCTCACCTTGTTCCATTGTGACTTGATGGATTCTGGAACTTGAAGTCCCTTTGCTTTCTATAGTGGATGGTGCACATGTTCTGAAAAGCAGTGGGAGTGCCAGAATCACTTCATAATGGAACAAGGTCGGGGGGTGCATTACACTGTGACCTTAAATGGGAAGTCAACCCTCCCGGCGCAAAACCCCTCCCCCTGTAGGCCCCCTTCTCTCTCCTTCCCTCCGGCCTCCCCCCTCCCCCGGCTATTGCTCCTAACCTGTTAACTACCCCAAAGTCCAGATCCCCTGCAGGCAAGCTCACGGGCACCATCTTGTCCTGCACAGTCTTCTTCTTTGATCCAGCAGCATTTGGCAGCGCTTGCGCAGTAGGATGCATTTGCCAGTTGATACTACTGCGCATGTGCCCGAATTTCACTAAGTTTCCGTGAAAGGAAATCAGAAAACTTCACAAAGTTCGGGCGCATACGCAGTAGTCCCAACTGATAATTGCGACCTACTGCTCATGCGCCGCCGGATCAAGGAAGAAGACGGTGCGGGACAAGATGGCGCCTGTGATCCTGCCTGGAGGGGACCTGGACTTTGGGGTAATTAACAAGTTAGGGGCAAAAGCCAGGGGGGGTACACCGGGAGGGAGGGGGGCCTATGGGGAGTAGGGGGATGGATTTTAGTGCTGGCGGAGTTGACTTCCCCTTTAAATGGAGTTAAGAATTATTCCTGCAAGCAGAGATAGATGTTGATGGTTTTATTTCAATCTGTGGAAAGAGGAATGTACAGTATGTGTAAAAGAAAAAATTATAACTGAAGTTCTTATGTAACCTTTCTACATAAGTCCAACTTAAGCTTGTGTTAAAAAGGGGGTATATTTTCCCTTTAAGTGGGAAAGATAATAAAATTATTTTCCCTTCAGCCCAAAACTATACTTAAGAACTAAAAAATGTCCAAAGAATCCAGTATAAAATAAATATGTTCTTCTGTTGCATTGCATTATTTAGTGTAAGAAAGAACAAATCCAATGGAACTTTCGTTAAAATGATAGGTAGAATGCATTATCTGATACAAGGCCTATTTGTAGGGCTCATGTTGCTCACAGTGTATTTTGTCTCTTCAGTGGAAATGCTCATGAACTGTATTAGGATTCATTACTCCCTTGTGGTTTGTTGGGGAAGTTCCATCATCAATGGCGATGGATATAGGCACCTTATACTTGTATGAGCTATACAACCTCTCCTCTGTTATAATGAAACCTAAAAGGTCCTGTCAGTATCCAATATCCTTGGAGTTTATTTTTTAAACCCCAACATTGTTAGAGTTACAATAGCCTGGAATTCCTAAATCTTAAAGGAGAAGGAAACTAAAAATTAATATGACTAAAAATGCCATGTTTTATATACTGAACTTATTGCACCAGCCTAAAGTCAATAGCAGCAATGATCCAGGACTTCAAACTTGTCACAGGGGGTCCCCACAGGGCCAGAACCAGGGGTAGGCAGAAGAGGCACCTGCCTAGGGTGCAACCAAAGGGGGGCGCTGGGCAGGTACCTGTCTTCTGCCTACCCCATGATTGCTGCTCTCCCATCCCGGTGCTCTGTCCCCTTGACCCCCCCAGCACTGGGTCACCATCTTGGAAAGTGTCTGTGAAACTCACATGCTCATTGGGCTCTGAGCAGCTGTTGAGAAGCTAAGTTAGGGGTCATCTCAAATTATCAAGCAGAAAATTAGGTTGGGCTGTCATACAAGCTGATGCTACAGGGCTGATTATGAAATTCTGATGCTAGTTGCACTGGTTTCTGTGCTGCCATGTAGTTATTATCCATATAAATTACTAATCAGCCTTATGACATTGTGACATTTATATTTTGTGTGTACTGTATATTTTGAGTCAGTCCCCAATCTCAGTATCTGACATCAGCACAGAGCATATGTAGTGAATCAGCAGAAAAGAAGATGGGGAGCTACTGGGGCATCTTTGGAGACACAGATCTTTACTGCTAAAGGGCTGTGGTTGCCTTGGGCTGGTACAGAAGCACAAAACATAATGTACAACATTTCTAGCTACTTCTTTCGTTGTTGCCCTAAAAATAGACCTATCTGTGAGTCTGGTCTCCCTAAGGGAGAGTCAGCATGAAGGTTTCAGGTAAGCAGTTGATATTTATGCTAGATATTCATGAGAGACAATTAGGATAAGATTTGAGGTGAACAAAGTCTTAGATATTTTTGGAAGCACAGGAGCCAACAAGGCAGTTGAGCTGAAACCCGTTTTGATGTACTATATATAGCTGTCAATTACTTTATTTTTACAGACTGGCTATTGCTGAGACTTAGTTCAATTCTTATCCATTGCAGCTGGTGCTTTTTAGTGACCGAACATCCCTATGGTACATTTCTTATTCCGCCAGAAGACAGTAATGGTGATCTGTGTTCGTAGTGTTTTTTTTTTTTTTTTGCAGTCTTGGTTCCAGTTTAGCAAGAAATATCTGAAACTGCAGAGTTAATAACCAGTGTAAACATAACCATCATTCCCACGAATATGACGGTCAGTTTATTAAAATTGCTGTGATTTGAGCCATTGCCTGGGTTTTTCTGTGGTACAAAGAAAGTTGCCTTTGCTAAGTTAGAGGTGTCCGACTTCAGTCCAGCCTCATCAGAGGCAATCAGGGCAAAAAAAATGATGGTGCCGTTTTGTATGAGAACATTTTCTGGTGTAAATGTAAAGTTTTCTCTGGTGCCAGCTATCTGTGGAGTGAGGTGGGTGACATTTACGATGGTCGCATTCTCGAAGTTTTCTAAAAGATGCTTAGAACTGAGGCTCATTCTTAAATCATACATCGAAGCTGAAATTGGAACACAGTACATCAGTTAAGTTACATTTCAAAATGGAAATAAACCAGTTATTAAGTACACACACAGTTTGCTTTCAGTTTGTTGTATATATTGATTGCTTAGGCCGGGAACCACCCTGTCTATTGCAAAAGAAAAAAAAAATTTTTTTAAACTGCAACAAGTACATCACTCATGTGGCGTAACTGTTAGGGTGGTGAAAAATATCTGGTTGCTACTGAACTGATATACTTTTGTACTATTTACTATTGGTGCATATTTATATGGAATCTGATGTAATACTGTTATAGTAAGTGCTACATATACAGCAATGTTTGTGAGCACGTAAACATACAAAAAAAAATATTTAGTTTGCCACTGACCTTTAGTGTGAGTATGCTAATATGCATTAGGTGCAGCAGGTCACAACCAGAAGTAACTCCATTAAGTTAAAATAAGATTTATTGAATTAAGAGGATGGGTATGCTTAGGCTCCCTTGGACCAGAGAAACCATCTAAGCCAGGGGTGTCCAACCTTTTGGCTTCCCTGGGCCACATTGGACAAAGAAAAATTGTCTGGGGCACATGAAATACACAAACACTTTTGATTTGTAAAAGTAAAGAAAAAGCACAGAAAAGAACTACAATACCAGTTGGATAACCAGATGGAGCTATACACTGGAATATGAGACACCTGGATATTAAATAGACTTTATTATTTAAATTATTATTACTAACTGGGCAATGGGCAGAGTCCCCCCTCCTCCTATATCCTTTGAGAGATGGCGTTTCATCAGGAACCAAGTGTTTCAAGCTGGGCCGCATTCATATCCATCCTGGGCCGCATGCAGCCCTCAGGCCACAGGTTGGACACCCCTGATCTAAGCAGATGGTTCTACATATGCTTGTAACTACTGCAGCATTTTGTGAAAATGTTGACTTTGTTTATTGCCTACTTCAGGGTACCTAAATGACCATGATGGGTCTACACATATATGGGAACACATGCTACACAGTATTAAGTCTCTCTCTATCTCTCTCAGTTTGGCATTATGTGGGACAAGTGGCCTGGGAGCTTGGTCTGTAAGAGGTACTGGCAACATAAATTAACAAAAGTTAGATCAATCTGAGGCAGTTTAAATAGACATACCATCTGATCTAATGATGTAAGACAGAGTTACTGGTTTGTATTTATTTGTTTTATGACTTTTGTTTTAATGTAGTAGCCTGAATTTATGGCAGGAAGGGGTCATTCTTCCACTGTAGAGCATACTTCTCTGTACCCTCTTTAATGTCATGTTTGAGTGCTGGAGACCAAAACTATGCGGCATATTCAAGATTGTTTATCAAGAGACAAACACAAAATAAAATTGTGAAGGATGCCACAAAGGACACTGGTAAGTCATAAACTTCCAGAATCCCATATTGAAGCCCTCTCAATAGTTTTTCCATGCTTGACAAGCCCTGGGAATAACTGTACATGAGAATAATGCTCGTTACCATTTCCTTGGTCCATGTCATCACCAGTGGCTGTCCAAGTTACTTCGACTACTTTCCCTTTTATTGTTGCTTCCAGATCAGTAATTCTTTCAGGTTTAAAGTTGTCTGGTAGAGGTCCTGATGGCACATTGGTTACAGTGAAGGCGCCACCTGAAACTGTCCTGGTGAAGCTTCCTAAACTTTGGTCTTCAATAACTGTATCTTTGGGCATTGGTGGGTTACGGAATACAGTGCCTTCAAAAACAAAAATGTGATATGAAAAAACAAATCCTGATAGTTCATATTGATCAAAATATTGTCTATATGAAACTTTAAATCTTACAAATAAAGCACTCTGTAACTTGTCGATGATGATGTAAATGATGATGTTATATAAATAAATGATACTTAAAAGGGCAAAACAAGAGCATGATAAGCCATAGAGATTCTTACTTCATAGGTATATGTCGTCATACTTGTAAATGTTAATCTCTGTGTACGAAACATTGCTGATATGGTGTACAATTATTTGTACAAATAATGGCAAAACTTTTTTTTTCTTACAGTCATATTACTATAAAAATATGATGACTTCACATTGATGAACATAATTTACTTTCCCAACCATATCATTTGGCATGTGGCAAAAGTATGTGGTCCAGCTCGGATACTAACCAGAATGCCTTGGCTATATCTAACATCTGTAATTTACTGCTAACTCTAAGCATTGCCTTACCATTCGCAATGTAGCCAGGTAGGTAAAGGGCACGACTTGCTGGAGCTGAAAGGTTTGGGGTTTTCTCTTTGTTTTCTACACGCACTTTTAAGTTGTATCTACCATTCCCAGAGAACTGAACAAAATATTTGGAATAGATACCATCATTCTTGATTATATCAGCACCTTCAAAAGAAGATTAAATTATTGGAATGGTAAATTATAACAGCAAATGCATTATATACTGCAGTTCCCACCCTTTAATCTCACATTGAATATGAATACTGGAGAGTATTTCTGGAAACACTGGAATAATATCTCTCTTTATAAAATTATACAATCATCAATATAACAGGGTTTTGTGCACGAAGTTGGTGTATAAGAAGTTTTTACATACATTAATATAGACATTGGGAACTGTAGAATGTATTTCTTGGGTATATTTAGTGTATTTATAATGAATAACTGTTTCTGTCACAGGAAAACACGTTTCTTTTTCTAAAACACATCATTTAATAGTGCTGCTCCAGCAGAATCCTACACTGCAATCCATTTTTCAAAAGAGCATATTTTTTTTCATTGAAATCTGACATGCAGCTAGACAAATTAGTTTCCAAGGTGCCCTCAGTCATGTGATTTGTGCTCTGATAAACTTCAATCACTCTTTACTGCTGCACTGCAAGTTGGAGTGCTATAGTCCCCATTCCAGCCCAGCAACCTATCAGCAAAAAAAGGGAATGTTAATATATAACAGCTTCCTGATGCAAGATAACAGCTCCCTGGTAGATATGAGAATAGCATTCAAAAAGGTAAGGGTACACGGGCAGATTTGCTTATTCTTCGAGGCGACAATCACCCAGAACTGCCTTTCTCTGCCTTCCCGCTGACTATAATGAAAAATCACCAGCGGGATAGCACACGCAGCACTTTGTTTTCCGAAGTCACACAAAGTTTCACGGAAGGCAACTAAATCTCCCCGAATCTGCCCGTGTGCCCTTACCCTAAAAATCCAAATCCCACTACGACTACTTCAGTTACATAGAGTAGGAGAAACAATAGCCTATAAGAAAGCAATTCCATCATGAAATACTGGCACTTTCTAAAAGCATACTATCAGGCACAATGACCTGCTATGTCTGCCTACACACCAATATTACAACTAAAAAATACACTTGTTGGTTCAGGAATACAATTTTATAAAGTAAAGTAAATTGTTTGCAGTGTGAAAAAATGTAATCTAGAAATAAAAACTACACCATAAAAAATAACAGAATCCATTTAAGGTTTAGACCAGGTGGAAGTCCATTAACGCATTTTAAACTGATTTAGTGCAAAATGCTTTAAATTAAATGTAACTATCCAGTCATACTGGTAAATCATGATTTCTGTTGATTCGGGGCTAATTTGTTTACACATTCAGTATTATGGTAGTCTGGGATAAACATCTGTATAACTTTAACCAGTTATAAAGCAAATGCATTTTAAATAGGCCCTAGGCCTACTGCCATTTATCACCCCCATATTCTGCTCTTTATTCTCGAATTTTCATCATCAGGACCCGAACAACAGGGATTGGCGCATGGGAAATTTAAAAAACTATCGTATCTCCTGTGTATCCCCAGTGTTTCAGGACTAATGTGGGTGTGGCTGGGCAGCATGCCGCCCCCTAAAATCCTGCCACACTAGGCCTGGGCCTAGGTGGCCTTTCCACAAATCCGGGCCTGTTCACCTGGGCTATAAAATGTTACATAAACTCTATTGATTTAGATGAAACCATGAAAGTCTGTCTCTGACTCAGGAATGAATCCCCCTTAGGCTGGCAGGGTCAGTCAAATCCCTTTCCTTCTATTATGAGCTGATGGATTCTGGGACTTGAAAGACTTTCCAAAGCAAGTGATCAGCCATCGAAAGCAATATGAGTCAGAGACAGACTATAATTGTTTCCTTTCAGTCTGTGTATGCCCAAATAACTGTCAAAATGGTAGTATTTTTCCCCTTTAAGATTGTGAGGGGGTAGGTACCTTTATTAACATGTATTTCTATAGCACCAATTTATTTCTTAGCGCTTTTATAGCGCTACAAAATAAGCTGGCGCTATAGAAATACATGTTAATGATAATATGTATTTCTGAAATTTCTGATATTTGAAAGATTTGAGAAAATACTATACCTGCTCCATTATCCAAAAGCTGTAAAGTTTGAATGTTTCCATTCTGTGGTTCAATAACAGCAGTAACTGTTGCTCCCAGAACAGGTGCAAGTCCCTGGGTAACTATTGCATACACAATCATTGGTTTAGGGTACTCGCTTGAATCATCATTCATGTAAGCCTCGGCCACTATGGGTGGCACATCTTCATTTGCTGCTCGGGAATTGACTGTTATGCCAATTATTTGATTGATTAGTACAGTACTGCATAGTCTGTACTCCCATGATCCATTCTACAACAAGATAATTATTGAACAGTATTACATACAGGATGGTGGTTCAACAGTTAGGGGCAGCTTTTTTATCAAGGTCAAAGTGAAAATTCGAATTAAATAAAATTTTGCGTTATTTTTGACTAGGGAATAGTCCAAATTTCGAATTTTAAAATGTATCATGTAGTGTCTCTTCAAAAATTAAAATTCAATTGTTGGCTATCTAAAACCTGCCAAATTTCTATTTTAGCCTTTGGGGACCTCCTAGAACCTATTTGGAGTCAATTGGTGGACTTTTGAACATTGAAGTTTTTTTTTTTTGGAAAAACTTTGAATCAAATTCAATAGAATGCGCAATTACTTTGATTTGAATGATTCAAATTAATTTCGGTTGGTCTTTTTGAAGTTTTTGCTATTCGAAATTCGACCCTTGAAAATCTGCCCCCTAAAATAATAATAGAATAATAATAGAATATTACAAGTGCAGAAACAGTACAGCATTCATTGCCAGCTCATGACTTGTGTATTTGCTTTAGTTTCATATAAATATCAGTTATGATCTGAGAACATCGATTCCAACGCTGCATACTTTTCAGTGTAAGTAATTTTCAGAGAGCAATATTTGCAATAGATGCTACTGTGAAGCAAGAAGAGGTTGTGATATTTCATAGAAAACATAGGGGGTCTTTAACTGAAACCCCAATAGCCAATACATACAGCACTGTTATTTACTGGGCACACAAAATTTGCTGTGCTGTTTTTTAGTGGAGACCTGTGACATTTTTTTATGCGGGGCAGGATGCAGAGTGTTATTTGCACTTTGCTCCCTGCCCTGCACTTAGTATATGAGCCCTATAAACCTATTATCCAGAATGCTTGGGACCTGGGATTTTCCAGGTAAGGTGTGTTTACACAATTTTTATCCCCTACATTGTCTACTAAAACATGATTTAAAAACATTAAATAAATCAAATAGGATTGTTTTTCACCAGTTCTGATTAATTATATCTTAATTGCCATCAAATACAAGGTTCTGTTTATTATTTTATTTACAGAAAAAATTTAATTATTTTTAAAAATTAGAATTATTTGATTATAATACACAAGAGCCATGAATATCCTGTAAATTATATCCTTATAAACTGTGCTTAGTGATGTCATCGGTTATAATCGGCGCTTAGTCATGTCAGTTCAGTCACATGACTCACTGAAACTTCTGTAATTTAGGATATCCTTATATTTTACAAGAGGGGGTATTTTATTCACTATATAATGGACTGTATAGGAGATGGCCTTTCCTGTAATTGGGAGCCGTCTGGATAATGGATTTCCAAAAAATTAATCATATACCTGTATATATACACAATATCGGATATTTATATGACCAAAGATCAGCTGGTTTGCTGGAATAAAATGGCTTCCTATTGTCGTTAATGGGAAACCCGTGGCTTATAACCAGATAACATTACCGTTGCAATTTCATACCATTTGCATTCTCTTCATCCGTAAGAGGTTCACCAAAATAAAACTGCAGATAACAAATTACCTCTATGCCAAAAACCTAGATCATTTACCTGTGCCCTGCCAGGAATAAGGAGGCGAGCCGATTTTGAAACTTGATCACTTTTGAAATCAGCCTCTGTATAAACTTTTCCATTTGGATCAGTCAGAGATATGCTGGGGATTGTAGAGTCCCAAGTGACCAAGAAGAAAGTGTCATTCCCCACAGTCTTGTCAATAACTACACTGCCATCTAAACAACTGTTTGGTTTGACTTCTGTAGCAGAACTTTCAATCTGTAATTTGAATAAAAAAGAAACACAAAAGGTTATTAAAAAAAATTTGAATTCCTTACATTTGGAAGCATTTGTATGGTAGATTTTATCATAGACTTAATCTATGGCATGGTACATGAAATACTTAGGCTATAAATGGGTTAAAGAATACATGTAATAACAGTTTATTGTAGGTAATATAACATTTAGTTTAGCCCTATAAAGAATTGGAGCACAGTCCACTGGAAATGCATATTAAGTTTTAAGGACATGGTCCCTCACCAGGACTGTATGGGCTAGATCAGTGGGATTAGTATTGGAAACATTTTTATGGTAGCATTATTTTGGTACATTTTATCACAAGCTTAATGGGCTATGAATGGATTATAGGAGGGACGTAATGGGTTACAGTTAAACCCTTTTGATTACAATTAATTGCAGGTAATGAATTGATGAGCCAATTTTTTTGCCAGGCATGGATTCACTCTGAAATTAAGCACTTCTTCATCTACAAATTCTTTTGCGAAATCATCAGAGAAAAATTTTGCTGCAAAGACTAAAAGTGTGGCAGAGACAAATAAGTCACCATAAGAAAAAACACCCGTTGACTTTGCTACATTTGGAGTGATAAAAAATAGTTGTGTGCCAATTGACTATTCAATGTGTTTCACAAATTTTCACTGGGGGTCATTTATGAATGAATTTTCACAAACAAGACGGGTCTTTGTGTTAGTACAGGCACTTTGCGAAGTTGTTTTGCACGAAAATAGCGTTAACAGTAACTTAAATTCGCAATTTGCAAAAAAGTTTTGCGAATATTTCCTCCGCCATCAAAGTTGTGACACAGAGTGTTCGCAATTTGTGATTTTTGCCATATTTAAAAAGCTCCTATAGACACCCGCAATGTGAAAAACAAATTCGCAAATCTGTTTACACACTCTTATTCAGCTTTATAAATATAAACAGGCACAGGGCAAAAATATTCACTCTGCGAACCAATCTGCCCTGCGCGAAGTTTATAAATGACCCCCCACTGTTTTGCTAATTTTCGGTAAAGCAAAGCGGGACAGATTCGTTCCTCAATAGTTTATGTCAGGAGTGCTCTGCATCACTCCGGTTCGCGGCTGCGGCAAATCCAAGATGGTGGTGCCCGTGGGCCCTCTGGACGCCAGTTCAATGCCCAATTATAGGTGTTCTTTGGATCATTCCTGGGTACTCCATATTTCTTTTTATATTGATTCCTGGACATTGACCATGCTTGTACCTTGACCTTGTTACTATTCGCCTTCCTTTTGATATCTGCCTGGAATTTGACTATGCTTTGTTCCTGAACCCTTGCCTGTACCGTGAACTTGTACTTAACCCTGGAGCTTCCTCCCTGGTACTGACTACTCCCACTGGGAGCTGATTGGCTGCCCTGACATTATAATCAGGCCATAGACCCAACTGAGGAAGCTACGCCTGATGTCAGTCGAGCGCTCTGGGGATTGGCATCCTGCATGGAAGATTATGAAGCTCAGCAGTTCCGCATTGGGCAAGTACTCGATATTCTCCTCTCCTGTATGCCTCCTGTGTCTACGGCCCCTGCTAACCCTCCAGAGGCCATTGTTCCTCCTGCAGTGGTCTCACTATTCTACTCAGTGCCAGATCCAGTTTGAGTTTCAACCCTCTCAGTACTCCAGTGAATGTGCCAAGGTGGGGTATGTGATGTCCCATTTGGAGGATAAACCACTCGAATGGGCAACATCTCTCTGGGAGAAGAATTCTCCATTGACCGATGATGTCAAAGCATTTCTCCAGGCATTCCATACTGTGTTTGATGCCCCAGGATGGGTCCCTAATGCCTCATCCCAGCTCCTTCAAATCTGGCAGGGAAGTCGCAGTGCCAGTGAGTATGATATTGATTTTAGAACCTTTATGGCTGAGACTAATTGGAACAAGGAGGCATACAAGGCTGTCTTCTACCAAGGTATCTCCACTTGTCTGAAAGACAATCTCGTTTCCAGAGAACTACCTGAGTCATTACAAGATTTAATGGGCTCGCCATCAAGGTGGGCACATGTCTCAAAGAGCATCAACTTACCAAGGAATGCAGCCAGAGATTCCAGCCCAACAACCTCCTTTGCCTGCTTCACCCCATCAACCTCTAGTCAACCCCTGGAAGAGCCACCTTCCAAGGGAAACAACGTAATTTGGTTAGTGATTAACCGCTTCAGTGAGATGGCACACTTCATCCCTCTTCGAAAACTTACCTCTGTGGCAAATCTAAGATGGCAGTGCCCATGGGCACCATGTGGGTTCTGACGCGGATGCATTGACATCAACGCCTAAATGTGTGATGTCACAATGCCGCATCCCAGTGCCAAATTCAAATTAAAAGAAAGCTCTGGACGCTGGTTCAATGCCCGATTATAGGTGTTCTTTGGATCATTCCTGGGTGCTTCATGTTTCTTGTTATACTGATTCCTGGTCTTTGACCCTACCTGTACTTTGACTTTGCTACTATCCACCTACCTTTTGATATTTGCCTGGAATTTGACTACGCTTTGTTCCTGAACTGTGAACTTAACCCCTGAGCTTCCTTCCTGGTCCTGACTATTCCCTGTGGGAGCCGTTTGGCCCTCCTGACAGTTTAGCCCTATCAAGAAAGATTGGTAAAACATTGGTAAGTTGGTGTATTGAAATTGTTCATTATTTCTGGATTGACTACACTTCTGGACCACCTGCAACCACCAGATTCAGTTTGGTGAGAAAAAACTTACTTCACCTTTTATCACATGATGAACTGTATTGAAGTCTATGGGAAAAATCTTGAACTACATTAGGTAAAAAAAATATTTTGTTTTTCCTTGAATTGCATCTCACTTAGAAGTCTAAAGGTGGACATACACGGGCCGATAAAGCTGCCGATATCAGCCCTTTAGACCAATCCAGCAGCTTATCTGACCATGTATGGGGGCTTCTGACCAAAATCTTTCCATGATATCATCGGGAAGGTTTAATTGTTCTGCCGACCGACCCATCGGGAGTGCATCACTCCTCGTTTGTAATTAGATCGCTCGGCCCTAGGTCCGAATGTTGGGATTACCTCGAAATAGCCCTGCTGTTAGCGGGCATATCGGGGAAACATCCACTCATTTGGAAATGTCACCAAACCAGTGGATCTTATAGTGTTTGGCCAGCTTTACTCTGCCCGCTGTTCTAGTTCTAGGAAGTTGTTGTTCGAATTAGCCCACAGGCGAGTGGGAAGGTTGTGCTGTTGTTTTTCTTAAGTGACACTAATCTAACCGCCCAGTTTTGTCAGCTGTTGTGTAATAATCAGTAATATTGTGCTTACTAACGTCAGTTCTGTGGTGTTTATACAAATGGCCTGCGGGTGTCACTGTGCATACACAGGACTTTCTGTACTGCTTGAAAGTGAAAGTAAGAGTTACTGCTGTTATGAATGGCTGCATGAACCAGCTAATAAAGCTCTGTTATACTCTTCCCATCTAATGCCAACCACAATAGGCCTGAAGAAAGTGAACCTATAAGGCATACTGAGAGAATCAGAAAACTACCTACATGGACCAAGGACTATGTCATGTGAAGAATGTATATATTGCTTTAAGAAACATACTGTTTAATTGTTACTTATGTGGTGTTTATACAAATGGCCTGCGGGTGTCACTATGAATACACAGGACTTTCTGTACAGCTTGAAAGTGAAAGTAACAGTTACTGCTGTTATGTAATGGCTGCATGAACCTGCTTATAAAGTTATACTCTCCTCATCCTCGGCTACCAAACACAACAAGTTCCGCCTGTAAATATATACCCAGTTTACTATAAATGGTGCAATCAGCAGTGTTTTGAGGCTGGACAACAGAGCCATGCAAACCCTAGTTTACCCTGTTCCATGTTGTAGCCAAGGCTTCTGAGTTCTCAGCTAATTCAGCAGGCTGAGATATGGGAAAGAGAGTCATGGGGAGGGGTTAGTTTCTATATTACACTCTATAGGAAGGCGTGAGTAGAGCTGATTGGGGCTGCAAGATGTATAGCCCTAACCTGAGAGAGGAATGTAAGTTTAGGGACATGGTAGGCTGTGCATTTGGAAAGCAGAGAGAGTTTCAGAATTCATCACTCCCACATGCAACAAGGTGAAGAAGGGGTTGAATAAGGTGAGGAAGTTGATGAATGACTGACAGCCTAAGGAGGTGGCAAATGGAGTGAGTGAGAAGCAAATCATGATGGTGACCTCTTAATTTGAGGAATTATTTAAGTAACAGTAAAAAATTTAAGTGTTTTAAAGTAATAAAAATATAATGCTATGTTGCCCTGCACTGGTGAAACTGATGTTTTTTACTTTAAGTTTGTGGGTTCAGTATTGTCAATCAATAATATATTTACACTGTTCCTTACCTGAAGGGATTGCTGTGTTACATTCCCAGTGTTGGACACAATCCCACTGAAAGAGTCAATCAGGCCATTTGCATCTACTTTATCTGACGCATACAGTTTTAGTCCACCTGAAACATCAGTAGTAAGCTTTGATAACAAGTGACAAAAAAATCAGAATAGTATAAAGAAAATGATTTAACACAAACCTTTCACTATACACATCAGTTATAAGTGTATATATATAAAATTTGGTATCCATCATATAAATCCACCAATAAACTGAATATTGTTTATTTTACTTTTGTTAGCTATGCTCTAAGCTCTATTTATGGCTAATTGAAAAAAAGTTTAGTTTTATGTACTGGCATGGCCAACAAATTATTTTCTCTCACCTTTTTTTGGGATTCAGAAGCTTTATTTTTAATTGCTAATAGTACACTTTTGAAACACCACAATATTAAAAATAAATATCAGATTTATTTTTAAGGGACTAAAAGGGGGGAATTCACAAAAGTATCGGAAAGGAAAAAACGTCTTTAAAATGTCTTTAAAATGTCTTTAAAATGTCGTAGCAACAGACGACAAATTCACAGAGCATTTCCCCACCAGTTTTCCGACATATATGACACTTTTGAAAAAGTGTAGTGAAAAGTGGGCGTGGTTTTTTCTGCGACACTTTCCCCGACATTTTTATGAATTACTCGTAAACTAATTTTTTTTTGCCGAAAGTTTTTCCGACACATTAGGCTCTCCAAAATGAAAATGTCGGTCAAATTGTCTTTTAAACGTCTTTAAAATGTCTTTAAAATGTTGTGTAAAATGTCTTTAAAATGTCGTCTGTACGATGAAAAGATATACGTCATTTTAGAAAACTGTCGGATTTACGAGACATTCAGAGATGGTAACATCTGCCTTTCTGCATTTGCCGTTTGTACGACATTTTACAAATTTGTCGACCGCCACTTCTGGGTTACTTATTTTACCGACAGTTTTGTGAATTCCCCCCATAGTGTCTGTAGGAACAACCTACCTGTGAGATCTGCTAGCTTTTCAAGACCGGCGTCTGCATTGTTTCCAAGAGCAATTGTGTGAATAATGGCTCCACTTTTAGTAACTTCAGCAAAACAACCACTAATCCCAGCATCTTCTCCATCTGTTAGCAGCACAATTTCAGTGCCATCTGTGCTCTGGTCAAGATTTTTATTTACCTAAATATTGTACAACATTAATAGCAAATTATACACTGACCATATTGTTAATGCTTCACATGTAAGCAAAATGCTATAATTGTATACAGGTATGGGATCCATTATCTGGAAACCCATTATCCAGAAAACTCTGAATTACTGGAATGTCATCTCCCACAAGCTCCATTTAAATCAAAAACATTTTTAAAATAATTTTCTTTTTCTATGTTAATAAACAATACTTGATCCCAACCAAAATATAATTAAAGGAGAAGGAAAGCTCCAATCCAAATGTTAGGGCACCCCCAAGGATTTTAAAGACTCCCTGATACCCCAGGCGGGTGCTCCTTTTAGCAGAATCCTGCAGCAGCCTGGCATACTTGTGAAAAAGCAATTCCAAATTACAGAAAGACCCCTTATCTGAAAAAACCCACATTCCAATAATTCTGGATAAAAGTTTCATAAATGTGTTTAAAAACAAGTACAGGTATGGGATCTGTTATCTGGAATGCTTGGGACCTGGGATCTTCATACCATAAGTCTACTAGAAAAATCATGTAAACATTACACAATAGGCTGGTTTTTGCTTCCAATAATAATTAATGATATCCTAGTCCAGTGGCGTAACTACTCACTGGTGGGCCCTGGTGCAGGATTGACACCTGGGCCCCCCTATCAGGCTCTCCCCCTATGAATTGCACATTGGAGTTCAAGTACAATGTACTGTTTTCTTATTACAGAGAAAAAGGAAATCATTATTAAGACTGTGTATTATTGGGATAAAATGGAGTCTATTTGAAATGGCCTTCCTTGCTTTCTGGATAATGGATCCTATCTGTATATTTTAATAATATTTTAAATGCCTATATGATAAAAATTTGCTCAGGCTCAGAACACTCTCTTTTTCTAATTGTAGACATTTAAAAACATTTGCAGTTTCATACTGCTAATTGAGGCTTTTGGCTCAGAGCAGTGATCCCCAACCAGTAGCTCGTGAGCAACATGTTGCTCTCCAACCCCTTGGATGTTGCTCCCAGTGGCCTCAAATCAGGTGCTTATTTTTGAATTACTGGCTTAGAGGCAAGTTTTGGTTGCGTAAAAAACAGATATCCTGCCAAACATTTTCTCCTGTAGGCTGCCAGTCCATACAGGGGTTACCAAAAAGCCAATCAGATCTCTTATTTGACATCCCCATGGACTTTTTCATTCTTGTGTTGCTCTTCAACTCTTTTTTAAATTTAAATGTGGCTCACGAGCAAAAAAGGTTGGGGACCCCTGGCTCAGAGCCTCCATTTCTGCAGCCCAAGGGTTTATTCAGTATGCAGGTGGCATTTTCATTGCAAGGCTGGTCTCCATAGCTATTCATCCCTCTTTTCCAAAGGTTAAATGAGTATTCATCTATGCAAGATTGCTGGCAGTACTTAAACTTCACTTTTGCTCTTATGTTTATTCTTCATGTTCTTACGTTATTCTGACCAGCTAATTTGTTCTTCTTTGAATTTTTGAAGGATGAAACTCCCATCACTTAGAAAGTAGATGAAGGTTATGCAGGTTCAAATGTTTAATCACTGTCTTATAGCCAGACATGATTTTTATATCAAGCACGTTATGCTGCACTTTTTCTATCAATACATTTCGTCACTGAGAATAAGAAATACTGTTTCATTTGGCACATTACTGTATGTAGGGGGAAAAGAGGGCAAGTGTGTGATTATATTTTTCTTTAGAAAGAAGAAACATTTTTTTTTACCTCCAGACCTTGTCGAACTCCAGCACAGATGTTTGTACCACCAGATGCTTCAGTTGGTAGCTTTAACTTCAGACTTTCCCGCTGAAAAGTATCAGTTATTTTAACTAGATGGGATTTAATCGTGGCCCCACTGTGAAATACAATGATACCAACATAGGCGCCCTGCTCCACTATTTGCATGATGTACACTTCTGATGCTTGATACAGCCGGGTGATGCGGTTAGCCTACACAGAACAGAAAAAGCCATCAGGTAAAGATGGTACATTAAAAATGTAGATTTATTATTAAACCTGAATGCAGGTTTCAAATAGGGAAATAAGAATTTTTCTTATTCGATCTTAGGGAATGATCCCCATTTCATTAGGTTTAATCTGGCGAAGTAGGTGATCGAATTTAAATTTAAAGGGGAAGTATTCGACCATCGAATTTTCGAATATTTGAATAAAATTCAATTTGAATATTCGAATCATTCGATTTCAAATATTCTATGGTTGAATTTGCCTAATTTGCAAATTCGAATCTTTTTGAAAATTCGATCGAATATTCGAATCCCTCATGTGAATTTATGGGAATTTAGTAAATCTGCCCCCTAGTGTCAAAATATCACTTTGTGCCAGAAACCTGTGCCAAATTTATCAGTGGGTTATACTTATTTATCTTTGATCTTATCGAAGTTATCAATTTTTCTGAATGTCTTTCTTTTCACATGGAAAAAAAATCTTTTTTTGGAGGGGGTCTGGGGTTTGTGGGAAGGTTAAGTTCTTCATTAAGTCTACCGTGGATTGTTTTTTCTTTGCTGAGTTTTCATGTCATCTTGTGCCTACTGTTTTATTTAAAGGGATTCTGTCATGTTTATGATGTCATTTATTAGTAGTTTTATTTCTAAATTACACTGCAAATTATTCACTCTACAACATAAAACTTAATTCCTGAATCAGCAAGTATATTTTTTCAGTTGTAATATTGGTGTGTAGGCAGCCACCTTAAAGGGAAACTGTCATGGGAAAACATTTTTTTTTAGGGCTGGGACAGACAGGGAGATTCGGGGAGATTCTGTCGCCTGGCGTTTAATCGCAGGTGGCAATCTCCCAGAACTCCCTTCTCTCTGTCCGCCGCTTATTTAAATAAAAAAGCCAGCGCTGATACATAAGCGGCGCTGGGTAAATAGATAGGCTGTGCAAAATAAAAAATGTTTCTAATATAGTTAGTTAGCCACAAATGTAATATATAAAAGCTGGAGTGAGTGGATGTCTCATAACAGAATACAACACAACATCCTGCTTTTCAGCTCTCTAAATCTGAGTAAGTCAGCGACTTGAGGGGGGGCCACATGGGACATAACTGTTCAGTGAGTTTGCAATTGATCCTCAGCATTCAGCTCAGATTCAAAAGCAACAGTTATGACCCATGTGGCCCTCCCTCAAGTCATTGATTGGTTACTGTCTGGTAACCAGGGTAACCAGTCAGTGTAAACAAAAGAGAGCTGAAAAGCAAGAAGTAGTGTTCTGTTAGACTTGCAGTCACAGCCTATATACATTACATTTTTGCCTAACTAAATATATTGAAAAGATGTATTATTTTGCACAGCCTATCTATTTACCCAGTTTTTATTTTTATACTGAACAATTCCTTTAAATGAGAAGGATCTTGGGGTTTTTATATATAACAAGTTGTTTAATTCTGGGAAGTGTCATTCTGTAGCTACTAAAGCAAATAAAGTTCTGTCTTGCATAAAAAAGGATGAAAACATAATTATGCCTCTTTATAGATCCCTAGTAAGACCTCATCTGGAGTATGCAGTGCAGTTTTGGACTCCAGTCCAGAGACGTGCAACTAAACTGGTTAGAGGGATGGAAGACTTAAATTATGAGGGGAGACTGTCCAGATCTGGGTTGTTTTCTCTGGAAAAAAGGAGCTTGCGAGGGGACATGATTACACTTTACAAATACAGGATAGAGGACATTATAGACAAATATCAGGGGACCTTTTTACCCATAAAGAGGATCACCGCACCAGAGGCCACCCCTTCAGACTAGAAGAAAAGGACTTTCATTTGAAGCAGCGTAGGTGGTTCTTCACAGTCAGGACGGTGAGGTTGTGGAATGCACTGCCGGGTGATGTTGTGATGGCTCATTCTGTTGATGCTTTTAAAAGGGGCTTGGATGATTTTTTGGACAGACATAATATCAAAGGCTATTTTGATACTAAACTCTACAGTTAGTATAGCTGTGAGCATATATGGTTTGTGTGAAAGAGTGGATGTGTGTGTATGCTGGTTCTTAATTTGGAGGGGCTGAACTTGATGGACTTTATCTTTTTTCAACCCAATTTAATTATGTAACTATATGACTATTCGCCACCTTTTAGCCTATGGGGGACCTCCTAGAACCAGTCCTGAAAAAGTTTCTAAGTCCTGAGAAATCAATTTGTTAAAAAAAATCTTTCAAATTGTTCAATTTGATCAATGCGATCGTTTGATTCGAACAATTTTAATGTGATTGAATACACCCGTTTTCAATTGAAAATGGCCATATTCTATCGGAAATGACTCCCCAAAAAAATGTGAAATTTTTTTACCATTCGAAATTCGACCCTTAGTATATCTGCCCCTAATTCTTTTCGAAAATAGTTTTTGTGTTAGCAATTTCCTTGGTGTCTCAGCTCTCAATATTACTTACATTTGCCATGCTTCCAGATATATCCAGAACCAAGGAGACCACTCTGTCCTTGTATTGCAGTAGAGAAACCACAGGAGCTGGAATGTTTGAGTCCATTAATGGAGCACTGGATTGTATGTCTGACGACTTACTGATGACATCCCATGTGCTCTGTTGGCTGCAAAGGCGATTTTGTTGGTTTGGTGCCTCTGAATTATGGCTACTGCTATCACAGAAGGCATGCACCTTAAAAAAAAAAAAAAAAAAGCAAAAGGTCATTGGACAACTAAAATCATATAACTATGGATTTACATGCTGCTACGCAACAAGTTGGCGCTATAGAAATACATGTTAATAATAATATTTTAGACACATAAAGATATATGTGATTCCAGATTCCAGAAACATACTAATCAGCCCCAATAGGGGTATTCCTATTTTAATTTCCATAATGTCTTTGTGGCTATACTTTTGAATGCTAATGACAATTGACTGCAGTTGTTAAGGTGGCCCAAGACGTTACAATTACAATCTTTCCCAGAAAAGATCTTTCCAGGAAAGTAGTTTGTTCCAATACACATGTGTAGAGCTGAATCGTCAGATAAACAGGTAGAAACAAAAGAATTCTACCTGTATCTGACGATTTAGCACTAACAATGGCCGATGTTTGGTTGCCTTCAAAGGCGCTGGGATCAAAATTTTATTTCCGGCCCAATTGACGAGCCAACAAATATCCTTGTCTTCTGGCAATATAGGTTGGCTCATCTCCCACCAAACGCACCGAATATCATACAAAATTAGTTTTGTACTAATTTTAGCAGTTAAGAATGCCTTGATCATCACAGTCACATCAATAAAAAAACAATATAATACAGACCATTATTTAACAGCAGTGTAAGCTTAATGGGCATCATGAATTTCTTTGAAATGAGCCAAGTGTGATGGTCAGTTGGTTTAACTTGCTTACTGTTAAGGTGGCCATACACGGGCCGATAAAAGATAAAGACCAAGTCGGCAGCTTATTGGCCCATGTATGGGGCCCTCCGATGGGCTTTACCGATCGATATCTGGCTGAAAGTTGGCCAGATGTCGATTGGGCGCAACTAAAAATACAGATAGATTGCGACCGCATCTGTTCTTTGATTCGGTCACGTGATCTGACCACCCATTGACGATCGTTATGATCCAAATATCAGCCCGATATCGCCCACCTCAAGGCCAAACGAGCGGATCTCTCCGTGTATGGCCACCTTTATGTTGATTTCACATGGACAGTATATTTTAGCCAGAGGAGATGTACATGAAGTCATGTATGCTGGCTCCCATTGACTTAATGGCAACTATTCTCAGCCCAAAATTGGTCTGAGGTCTACCTGTAATATTTATTGCAAGGTGGCTCTTTGGGAGACAGTAGGGATGGTTTTGGGCATTCCATGCTGTGCGTCATGACCCTTAAACATTGCAGCGAAAGGTTTCCAGTGATAATTGGTGCTGGAGAAACAACAAGTTCCCTTACTTGCAAGCCAAAGTAACCGGGCAAAACATTGGCAAACACCATTCTTGTCCATGTAGCCAAGGACATGAAAATACTGCTGTAAATCACTTCTCTGGGTTGTGGTATGCAAGTATTTTAATTGGTTACATTTTGTTGCATAGAAAGAGACAATGAAAAATCCAGTCAACCTCTACATAGAGGTTTGACACCATCATAATTACCTAGTAGGTAAAACAAGAGTACTCCCTGTGAACTATTAAGAGTCAAATGTGGCTTTTCGTATCTTTTGGACTTAGTGGGCATAAAATTTCAGGAGAAAACTCAGAAAAAATTGTACGATTCAGATTTTCTCTCTTGAGGTCCAATTAAATTGTGCTTTTTTTATTAATACATAAGGTCACATCGTGGATTCTAGTTTGGTCGAACTTTTTTAATTTAAAATACTCAAAAACATTAGGATTTTGATAAATAAGACCCATAGTGTCATAGGTTATTCTGCCCACAGATATGCTGCCAAACTAGTCCATAGTGAGCAACCAGTTAAAAACTCATATATACACACAGGTTGCCATTGTCATGTAATACAGGAGAATGCTTGTTTAGATTTACTTGTAAGTGCAGAAAATAAGGCACACATTACAGGATATATGCTTAGCTGGAACATTGTATGCACTGTGCCTTTGTCAGCTACTTGCAAGGCACTGGAAGCTAAAAAGTGTCTCCGAAAGTGAGCAGAGAATGATCACAAACAGAAGCACATATGTAGGTGTGCAAGAAAAGCTATACACAGTAACAATTACACTGACTCAAAAATGTCATAAATTATTTGAGTAAATAAACCTTCATACTGAGCATTTGCAGGAACTAAAGCAGAAGGAACAAAAACACATGGGTAAAGAGAGTGATTATCAGTAAATAGCAGGCATGCCTGAACACTACCATTTCCCACAAAGTACTACTTATTCTATGTCACTGATAAATAATAGCCTGCAGCAACTCTCCCATATCTTTTTTCAGTACCTGGAACCTCGCATCTTGTTGGTACTTGTAAAAAGTGTTTTTCTCTCCTGTTATTTGTTGTATTTTAGCTAGTCCATATTAATATCACCTTCCTTCACTGTTTCATAAAGATATACAGGTATGGGATCCCTTATCTGGAAACCCATTATCCAGAAAGTTCTGAATTACGGAAAGGCCATCTCCCATAGACTCCATTATAATCAATAATTCAGATTTTTTAAAATGATTTCCTTTTTCTCTATAATTATAAAACAGTAGCTTGTACTTGATCCAAACTAAGATATAATTAATAATAATTGGAAGCAGAACCAGCCTATTGGGTTGATTTATGTTTCCATGGTTTTATAGTATACTTAAGGTATGAAGATTTCAGTGAGTATGCTATTGACTTTAGAACTTTAATGGCAGAAGCTGTCTTCTATAAAGGCCTGTCTAGTCGACTGAAAGATCATCTTGTATCCTGGCCCGGTTGTAATGTCAGGGGGGCCTATCGGCTCCCAGCGGGAGTAGTCAGGACTAAGAAGGAAGCTTTCGGGGTTAAAGTCCAAAATCGCAGTACAAAAGGGTTCAGGCAAAATCGTAATTAAAGTCCATGCAAAAATTCAAAGGCAGGCAGAATAATATCAGAATCAAAGTCCAGGCAGGGTCAGAAGTCCAGGAAACAGGTTAACAGGCATTATCAGACAACCAGGAATGTTCCAAACAAAAACGCTACAATCAGGCAATGAACCCGTGACCTGGAAGTCCTTAAGTATTCAAATTCCGGCCCACATGGGTCATGGGCGCCGCCATCTTGCCTGCAGTGTCGCTGGAGATGGAGCTCCAAATTACAGAAGGATCCATATCCTGTGCATTCTGGGTAACAAGGTCCCATACCTATACAAGTACTTTAGAATTTATCTGCAGAATACTTGTTAAAGTTTAAATAGGCAAGCTTGTAATATCAGTCTGCACTCAAATTAGCTATAGCCAGCAACTGACACTGGGTGCTCAATAGCAGTTTTCTCAGGAGCTCTCAAGTTTTTTGTTTTTTTTAACTATTGATCCAGGATTTTTTTTACTATTGATCCAAGTTTTTTTCTCACAGTTATTTTTTGCATCCATTTTTTCATGAATGGATGTAATAACCCAACTCAATAATTACAGAGTAAGCTCACAGATATAATTTTTTTATAAAAGTGATGGCTGGTGTAACCATCCAATGAAATGGTTCTCTGACCTTCAGAGATGTTCTGAAGAGAAAATGTCAATCAAAATATCATATGAAAACGTAAACAGCTCAGAAAAAGCCACAACAAACATGACATCTCACTGTACCAATAAAAGCACAGAGAATAAGAATATGTTCTGTAAATCTGGGGAAATCATTAACATATTGTTCTGTTATATGTAAAAATCTACCAGAATTACAGTTTGTAAATAACACAGGGTTGCCTGATGTGAATAAAGGCATTTTACATATGGGTTATTATTCAATTAAATATATATATATATATATATCTTTTTTTTTTTCTTTTCTTCATTATTCTAATTCCTCTTCTGCCTCTTTCCAGCTTTAAAATGGGGGTCAGTTCCAACAGTGAAAACTGGAGCTCTGTGATGCTGCAATTATATTCTTATTGTTACTTTTTATTATTTTTATGAACGCTGAAAACCTTTTAGTTGCTGAAATTCAAAACCGGCCAGCTGTTAAACAATAACTAAAAAATTAACAACAAAAAATGAGCACCAGAATATCACTGCCAGTGCCTACATGATATTAAAAGTTGATTTAAAGGTGACCCCCCCTTCCTTTAACACCCCTTTCTATAATGTAAGCCGAAATTAAGTATTTTGTGTAAATATTAAATTCAGTTAACTGTTTCAGACTCACAGGTTCCAACATTTGGCCATACATAACAGATTCCTCCATAAAGCTATCCAGGTCGGGATAGAATTTGCAGTCCTCTTCATAGAGCCCAGTGTTATCATCGTATTCACAAGGTTCCAGATTGCAAATTCCCCTTTGGCATACCTCTATTAGGTTTGAGCCTTTCATCTTCAAAGGGCACCTGGAATAAAAAGCACACATTATTGTTTTTATGGAGGTTGTATTCTGCATTGATACATTATTACTTGGGGGATTATCCACAAGGCATAACTGATCAGTATTGCTGGAAAAAAGACAAATGCTTCACCGGAAGAAAATAGAAAGGGAACTTCTGATACAGGTATTAGGGATGCACCGAATCCACTATATTGGATTTGGCCAAATCCTTCCCGAAAAGATTCAGACGAATGCTGAACCGAATCCGAAGCCTAATTTGCATATGCAAATTAGTTAAAAATGTTTCCCCTTCCCACTCATAATTTGCATATGCAAATTATGAGTGGGAAGGGGAAACATTTTTAACTTCCTTGTTTTGTGCCATAAAGTCATGTGATTTTCCTCCCTGGCCCTAATTTCCATATGCAAATTAGGATTCCGTTCGGCCAGGCAGAAGGATTCCTGGCCGAATCCTGGATTCGGTGCATCCCTAGCAGGTATAGGATCTACTATGCAGAATGCTTGGGGTTTTCTGGATAAGGGACTTTTCTGTAATTTAGATCACCATTCCCTAAATCTTCTGAATGTAATTGAAACATTGTTTTGCCACCAGTGTGGGTTTATGCAGCTCAGTTGCCATCAAGTACAGAGTACAGTTTTACTGTAACACAGAAAAAGGAAATTCTTTTAAAAAGAAAACCAGCGTATCAGTGGCCCTAATTAGAAATTAAAAGATGTTAAAAAAGCATGGACAATATTTGCTTATAAAGATGAACTATACATTGCAAATATTCATACATATATTGTGATGTCAGGACAAATATATCAGTGAATAGTAAACCATTGTAAACTTTGTGTGTACTTTTTTCATTCAGAAAAATATTTGCATTATTTCTTGAGGGAGATTAAAATTCCTCCATGTTTGTTCTAGGTTTGCCACTAGGCTGGTAAATCACCAGCTAAGTTTGGAGCCAGTATTCCGAATTATACCTGCAAATAATTTGCCAGTAAATTCTTAATTCTCCCATCTTTAAGTTTCCTCCTGCAACACTCACTTTTCAATGTTCATATCTGCTCTCCGTAAGCAGCGCCTCTCCTCCTGCCCCTACCCCTGATCCACCCATACCACCCCCCGGGCATCACTGCTGGCCTCCATGGACCTCAGGCCAGTATGGATGGGGGTCTATAGCCATTTTAAGACTTGGGGGGGGAAGGTGACAACCCTAGTCTGGTCTGAGGGTAGACAATGAGATTAAGTGAGTTGATAATCCTCCTGCGTAATGGGAAAAGGGAGGGAGAGTTGTTTAATTTAGTGCTGTCCAACTGGCAACTGGCAGCCCATAACCCCTCTTGTGTGGCCCCCCACATAAAAGGCTGCCTGCTGTGACTGATTACCTTGTGTAAGTTTTAAGGCTAAGGCCAGACGGGGAGATTCGGGGGAGATCCTTCGCCTGGCGACTTCTCGCGGTGACTAATCTCCCCGAATAGCTAGATAGCGCTGAGCGCCCTCAAGGCTTAAAGTTGCCTGCGCTTGTTCAGACGGAGCGGCGCGATTTAAAAATTCGCTCAAAATTGCAATTTTGAGCGACTTTTAAAATCGCGCCGCTCTGTCTGAAGAAGCGCAGGCGACTTTAAGCCTAGCGGGCATGCATCGCTATATAGCTATTCAGGGTGATTCGGGGGAGATTTGTTGCCGTGAGAAGTCGCCAGGGGACGGATCTCCCCCGAATCTCCCCGTCTAGCCTTAGCCTAAATGGAATCAGTACTGAGATTAACTGACCCCTGCAGTGTTTAAACCTCAAATTCAGACTGTAAGATCCTGCATTGTTCACATTTGTGACACCTCTGTTGACCACAGCCATATGCACATGCCTTGGGCGCAAAGCTGTGGGGGCGCCAGGCATGTACCTTCTCTGCCTCTGCTACCTCTAGTCCAGTCCCCATTTTTTTTGCGAGCACAGTTACCGCATATGCGTATACACAGTTTTATGTACATGTGTGTGGTTTTCCATGCTTCCACCTATGGGACGTTACTACTGGCCAGGCTGCCTAGGGTGCCTGCCTGGGATGACCCGGCGCTGGTTTTTCACACCTCAGACCCAGACCACAAATGCCAACATTGTTCACCTGTTCATACGGGGCACCAGCATTGTGTCACTGTATGTAGCATCGTATGAACTGTTCATCTTAGAGTGGTCCTGACAGGTTTCCCTGTCTCCTGCTCTACTCTGCCTTCCCTATATGCCTGCCGTATGCTTCCTGTGGGACATGAGTCTGGTAGGGTTTTGTTCCAGGGGTTAGCATTTGGGAATTTCATACTTCCCAACAGTCCCTTTTTTGAGCGGGACAGTCTCACTTTTGACAACTCATCCCACTGTCCCACATTTGTACTGAAATGTCCCGACTTTCTATTTGATCTCCTGCACTGAACCGCCAGAAGAAAATACCAAGTTTCTAACTTAAAGATAAACTCCGGTTTCCAAACCAAAATTTGAAAAAGAGGCCCACATAACACAGAAACCCAACACACTTTGAAAAGTATTAAATAAATGCCATTTTCTATGCTAAAATCCAGCTGTTTAACAGTTATTCTCTTTCTGCACCATTTGAAATCCTTCAGGGAAGCAAAGACTACCTAAAACACTGATGTTAGAAATTGTAACAACTTCTCCACAGTTTACAGACAGCATGCAGGAACTACATAATCCACAATGCATTGCACTGTGATATTCCTATCCTTATTGAAATCACATGTGCAGGGAATTGTGGGGTTTGGAGGATGCAAGCTGAGGACAGCTGGCTGCTGATACAAAGTAACAGTAGTCAGCCAGCTAAGCAAAGTAGTCAGAAAGATCAGGACGAGAGCAGGGGGTAGGCTTAGGGAACTGTCAGAAACCATTAAAAAACATGAAAAGTCTGCATATTTATTAATTCATGTATATTGCAAAGTTGCTTGAAATTATGTTTACTTTTCAAAAAGCTTAAGTTGTGTTTTTGTGGAGTTCCCCTTTAATTGGCTTTTGGCAGAGAGTCCAGAATATATGTTAGATACTTTTGTGACAGTTTTCTCTCTAAGGAGAACTAAGACGCTGTTCTTAAAGGGCAATTCACTTTCATTAGCAAAACTGTAATAGTACATAAAAACCACAGAAATGTGTCTAAATTTTGTAATATGGACATGTTAATTAAGGGGTGTGGCCACAAAAATGGTCAAGGTAAAAAAAAAACATTTTTTGTCCCTCTTTCTGTTTCCAAAATGTTGGTAGATATGGGATTGTTGGCTGGTGACAATTTTCATGCACCTATTTCGTCCAATTGCAGTAAAGTCAATGGGCGCGCGTCAAAATATCGGCCGCATAAAAATTGTCCCTGGCGCAAATTTGACACCCGCAAATTGCCAGCAAGTAAAATTGTCGCCACTGTCAATTTTTTTTCTTTTTCGCCAGCTGCGAAACATGGTAATTCGCATTGAATTTGCACCTGCCGAATAAATTCCCCCATCACTACTATTCAATCACGCTGATCAGTGGGGTATACGGACATTTAAGCTTTTGAAACCAAATATGACATGCTTATTTGTTATGAACAGGAATCACTGGGTTAAACCCTAAGTCACAATAGTAATTTGTTTGTATAATTAAGGTATGGAGACCCTAATTATAAAAAAAAACCTCTTTTTCGGTCCTGCCCACTCACTCACTTCCCCCTCACTGAAGCCCCCTCTCAGGTAGGAGCAGCACTTTAAAAAAAGGGATGGCAAATGCCAACAATTTCCAGTAACAATAACAGGATATCAAATTCTGAGCAAGATATCTAGGGTAGGACAATAAGCAGGATACAGATAGTTTTGCATTTTCCTACTGGCATAAATCTATTTAGATTTGTAAAGTAGAGATTTGCAGTTGATATGTAAAAGCTGCTAATTATTATACAAAATAAAACCTACTGCTGAGTAAAGAATTTGCCCTTTGAGAAATCAGGTTGAAGAGATATTCTAGAAGGCACTGTTACATAAGCATTGATACTCCAAATTGTTTAAAGGGGGAAAAAAAACACCTTTTTGACACTCGCTCATTCATTTGGGCTTATGGAGAAAAGGTGCATAAACACAATCTGAACTTCCAAAATTATAAATACCTATATTTTCTTTTAAACATACATTCCTGATTGAAAGGAAACCATAATAATCTGTCTCTGTCCTCTTTTAAGACCTGTTCCCCAGCCCCTAAAAGTTCTTCTGCTCTTCTGCAAATCTGAGCACCACTTACTATGGAAAGCAGAGAGACTTTGGTGTAAATTCACTAAAGCGCGACAATGCGCTAGCGACAGCTTCGCTGGCACTTGGATAATAGGTGCTAGGATGTACAGAGCTGAATTTACACAAAGATAGCATTTGATATGTGTAATGTAAAGTGTGATTTATGATTAAATTAATGAAGTAAGATACATGAATTTATTTAAAAAAATGTTCTGCAGTATAAAAATTAATTGTGAGATATTAAATTAATTCAATATTGTTGACTTAATGAAAAACATTGAAGATAAGTATTGAGATACTTTTTGCATATTTTCCAAATGTTAGCTATACTAAATCTCAAGCACCACTCCCTTGATTGCTGAAGAGTAACCTTCAAAGGAAAATAGTTAGGTAATAATAATAGCCAGGGTCAGTGGGCCCGCAGGCCCAGACCTGCTCTCTGCACTTCTTCTTCTTGCTGCAGCAACCTCCCTTCTTTGGGCCAGTCACAGCACAGAGGGGGGTGGAGGGGGGCCTTGAAACAGCAGCCCCAGGTCCCCCCAGTCCAGTCCTGATAACAGCGCTATCATAGAGGCTGCAAAAATGGAAGTTACTTATCTATTCTAATGTGTTTCAGTCTTATTTCAGGACTATACATTATGTTGAAAGGTGAATTATATTCCCGTTTGTACTCTACCTTGTTGCTTCAATTTTGCGATTTTCTGAGAGATAGTAAGGGCGATTATAGTTGTATTCGTCGAACACGCCCCAACGAAGGTGAGCCCACTCATGCACAAAAACTCTCCCTGTGTGTATGAAGAAAAGTGGTATGATAATGAAAAAATTGCATTTATATATAACTTTTATTGCTATGAAGTCATTGAATCTACAGCACTCACTGTAAATGAACATAATGCCAGCATTGCAAATTCTACATGTCTGCTCGACTCTTTATTCTGCACAGTGCTGATATATATATATATATATATATATATATATACAGTATGAAAAAACATAGTGTGGCAAATAAAAGAGTTACTTGTACTGTGTGCTGATAATGTGTACATATTAACTAAATCAATTTTTATATCAAATTAAATGTGTTTTGAAGGTAATGCAACTGCAGTGTTTAACACATTCTTGTACTGCATAAAGGTGCCCCATAAGACACACAGGTACCTGAACATTTACAGGTTGTATCTATTGATCAAGCTCCAACAATTCTTGAAAACAAATCTCCTATTTTATATGAGAGAGACCATTAGTCTATAGTCTTGTAGAGAGCCATCCATAGCATTTGGCCCCTGTGTGTAAGAACTAAACCCATGGTATTCTACAGAGCTTATCAGTTATCTGATGTGTAAACATGACCTATTTTACCCTATTCAACTTGTATGGCCTCCCCGTGACTAAACAGAAGCTTATTTATAGAAGTGGATCAGTAACACCAAAAAAATTTAAGTTTTTTAAAGTAATGAAAATATCATGTAGTGTTGCCCTGCACTGGAAAGACTGACCCGTTTGCTTCAGAAACACTACTATAGTTCATATAAACAAGCTGCTGTGTAGCAATGGTGGAAATTGAAAAAAGGCTATATGGCACAGGTTAAATAGTGGATAACACCATTATGTTCTACAGAGCTTATCTGCTATCTGCTGTTTAACCTGAGCCATTTTTCCTTTGAATGGCTGTCCCCATTGTTAGGGCTAGTCCAGACGAGAAGATTTGGGGAGGCAATTTCGAGCTTTAGGCAATTTCGAGCGATTTCGGAAAACACAGTGCTGCGTGTGAATAGGCGCAGGCGATTCTTCATTGAAGCAGCTGGAAGTCAGGGGGAAGCGGTAAAGGGAGATCAGTTGCCCACAGAAGAGGTGATTAGTCACCAGGTGACTAATCTCCCCGAATCTTCTTGTCTGGACTAGCCCTTACACAGCAGCCTATTTTATAAACAATAATAGTGTTTCTGAAGCAAACACAGCTGTTTTACCAGTGCAGGGCAACACTGCATTATATGTATATTACTTTAAAACACTTTCTTTTATTTTTTTTGTCTTAAAAGGGGCCAAACAATGAGCTATCCTCAGATCTATATTCTTTCTAAACAGAAAGCTGCCAAGCAAGTGGAAAATATGATTTTAAAAGGTATCTAATTACCTCTTGGTCCATATATTGGTAGCATTTTCTCATCATTTACAAGGAAGTTAGGAGTGAAATGAATATATTTTCCTTTTTCTCCACAACCTCCAAACTGCAGTGTATAAGGGTGGTCCCCATGGATAAAAGGTGATGCAACAATTACATCTGCCTAAAAGCATAAACAGTAATCATGAAAGTCAGTAAAAATCTGAATTAACAATACATATACACATTATCTCTACATCCGTCATTGGCATTGGCTTGAATTAAAAGCTGTATGAAAAATTATACTAAATTAACGCATTGCTTATAATTAAATTTTTGAACAACGTCCTTATATACTGTAATTGCGGTGTTTTGGTGTTTTTAATGTAATTTAACTTTATAATGAAATCATTATGTGTTCCTTCCTGCACTGCTGGTTCTGACTCTTAGGGTAAGGGCAGACAAAGATATTTGTCACTGGCAAGTAATCTGCACTACCCAGGGTGACAAATATCCCAAACGTACTTTACCTTAGTAGCCATGCATTGATTTGAATAAGAGACTGGAATATGAATAGGAGAGGCCTGAATAGAAGGAGTAATAATAAAAAGTAGCAATAACAATACATTTGTAGCCTTACAGAGCATTTGTTTTTTTAGATGGGGTCAGTGACCCCCATTTGAAAGCTGGAAAGAGCCAGAAGAAGGCAAACAATTCAAAAACTGTAAAAAAGAAAAAATGAAGGCCAATTGCAAAGCTCCTTAGTATTAGCCATTGTATAACATACTAAAACATAAAGGGGTGGTTCACTGTTAACTTTAAGTATGTTATAGGAAAAAGGGACAGTTGGGAGGTATGCAGTGCAGAGAATAGGTGGGGAATAAGGGGCTGACTAAAATTATTTAAATAGGAATTATATTAAAATGTCATAATATTAAATTATCATTTATTGCTCATGAAATATGGGATATAATTAAAATATAATTGAGTTAATTCTATAGGAGAATAGATGGTATGTAAAGGTATATATCTAGGCATTTCACATTGCTGCTGTCCTCACCTTTAGGGAGACCAGCAACAGGATCTACCTCTTTTAATGTTTCAACTTGCTTATTCCAGTAGTAACAATTGATATGCTGAGTGCTATATCTGCATAGCAGGTCTGGGAAAATATTCTTGAAATGCTCCAAACTGCTGTATAAGGCAAGTTTGTCATGCCTTTCCCAGAAGCCGACCTTGTTTTTTTTTTTGATTGATTTGTTGCAGCATGTTTTAGAAACAAAGAACTTATATAAAACCAGGAAAAAGGGGAAATCACCTTAATCTATGATTTTCACTCATTGACAAAGCAGTGAGCAGAAAGGCTTCCATAGTCCTTGCAATTAATATTAATGCATATTCAGGCAAAAATGATTTGACCATGTCCATTTTATAGCCACAATTCCTAAATACCACATCCATTTTACAAAAAATGTCCAAGAGGCCTGCTTATCTTAAATAGTTACAATTGTATCTTTGCTTATATTAAATTGTTACAAATGTATCTAAGTGCAGCTGCAGATTATTCTGTGCTATCTGCCAAAACCTCTTATTTAATTACATTCCAGAAATGGTTTATCTTTTTCTGGTGTCAGTGCAGGAGATCAAAGAGAAACTCTGGACATTTCAGTCTGGGGTTGAGCTGTCAAAAATGGGACTGTTGGGAGTAATGCATATTAACCAAGGCCACATCACAATGGCTCAGAATTATGTTAATCAAGGAAAATTGCCAAGGAAAATTGGCCTCCTCTAAACCAGCATTAATTAAAAACTCACATAAACACTTATAAAAGTAATTGAGAACAATAATATATGTGTGTTTTGTGGCTGACACATTTCCTGGGACAAGTTTGGGAAGTTTGAAGCCTGTGGGAAATTGTTGTAAATGCATTTGGCAGAGATTTTCCAGTCCTTCCAATAACTTGCAACTTTTCAGGCAACAATTGCATCTTTTGTAAAAGATTCTATAACCATATAAAAACAAGATGGAACTCAGAGACGAATTCTACTGTCCTCATATTTTGCAGGAGGGGGCACTTTATTTATTATAATACAAAAGTTTCAGTGAGTCATGTGACAGAAATGACGTCACTAAAATCAGATTATAACCTATGACATCATTAAGCACTGTTAATAAAGATATAATTTACGGGTTATTCATGGGTCTTGTGTTTTACAACCATATCATTTACAGTTTGGGCATTTCTAAAATAACCATACGGATTATAAAATAAAACCTCACCTTGTCGTACGATTCTAGTTTCGGCCTCCCGTATGAACTATTGGATGTCCAACTATTGGGGATCAAAATTTTTGCACTCCTTATATAAAGTCTTTTTTTAGTAGCTTGGAACAAGTAAGAAGAGGCATCAGTCAGCATTTTCTAAGAAAATGATAAAGAAAAAACTCATGTGAAGCTAATTTGCATTGTCACTTTTCAAACAACAGCCCTGGTTTCTGTTTGGGTAAACAGCCTCTCTATATTCAGTTAAAGGTTTATATATATATATATATATATATATATATATATATATATATATATCCCCTCCTATGTTAACACAGGTATGGGATCCCACATTTAATATTCTGTTATGAAGAAAGCCCAGCCTATTGGGTTTATTTAATGTTTAATGATTTCCTTAAAGTATGAAGATGCAAATTATCAAAATATCTGTTACCCGGAAAACCCCAGGTCTTGAGCATTCTGAACAGGTCCCATACCTGAACATAAAGTTCTCCCATGTAAAGCTACTTATTAATAGCCTCCCTAAATATGAATATTACCCTGTTCCCCTAATAATAAATACACCTTAATAATTACAATAGTCTTACCTTTACTTTTTCAATTATCTTCCCATCCTCAGGCACTTCTGGATTAATTGCTATAATTATATCTTCATATCCATTATTTTTCAGCTGTACCAGTGAGTCTCTTGCTAAATGTACAGACTGAAAAGTGGAAATTAGTGCAAGAATGTGCAAGAGCCTCATAGTGCCCAATCTTCAGCCTGAATGTGGCCTGTGGCCTGCAGAAGAGGGTCAGTCGATGGCTTTTATATTGGCCCCTGGTAGCTTATCTTTGTCTGGCTAACTGCTATTTCCCTGGAATCAAGGAAAAAAATAACAAATTTCATTGAAACTGATAAGGAACTCTGACAAAGTATCCTGTAAGTTTTATTACACTGATAAAGCTGGAAAAGAGAGAGTGTCCTTGATAGGACTTCCTAGGTATACATTAAATGGAAACTATGTATTAAGGAGGCATCATGTTATCATGTTTAGTGATGGGCGAATTTATTCGCCTAGGTCGAATTCGCGGCGAATTCCCGCGATTCGCCGCTGGCGAATAAATTCACGAATCACCAGTGAAATTTCGCTTGGCGAAAATTCGCCGAAAACGAGTCGCGCGTCAGTTTGACGCGACGCGACGAAAACGACGCGCGACGAAAACGACGCGACGCGCTACGAAAATGAAGCGACACGCGACAAAGTTGACGCGACGCGCGACAAAATCATCCCGCGACTCGTTTCGGGAATTTTTCGGCAAAGCGAATCGCGGGAGATTCGCCCATCACTAATCATGTTCAACTACAAACTGATAGGTGTGCAGAACCTGCTGCCCAAGATGCCATTCATATTCAGGTGATTGGCTAATATGGTTAAAATTGACCAAACTGCCCAACCATATGGGAGGCAATCTATTCCAAACAATTTAGAAAGTATTTATTGCTACATTAAAATAAGGCAGTTACATATCTGAATAGCACAGGGTCCAAAAAGCAATTGCTTCATAAAACTTAACAACTAATCTTTCATTTCTATCTCTAGAAGGTTGCAGTGGCCTGATTTAACTGCTGTTTAACTGCTGTCATAAACCCTACTCTACAGGAAATATTAAATGCTTTTATTCTTCAAGTTCTCACATGCTTATCCTAGCCAACTCCCAGGCCTCACCTATTTGAAGATTATTTCCAAAAAGTTTCCTTGTGAGGCAAAAAAGGTGAGTGAAGGGGCAAAGGGGGGGGGGGAGCTGAAGCAGGAAACCCCCCCCCCTCAGGCAGCAGGGAGTGAATTCAGACTTTAGGGCCATATCACATATCGATATGGTCCTTAATTAGAGGGGATTTTTAAACCTGGCCATTGCTGCTTGGTGTTGATATTAAACAACATCTGGATATTCACATTTTAAGGCAATTACCTGTGTGCAGCACTCCCACTGATTTTCTTGTAAACCTTTTAAAAATAAGCTACCCAAAAGCCTGAGCAAGTGCCGATGTATGTGTGTGCATACAAAGGAATGCATGTGTCCCACATTTTGCTGTGTGTGCTGGAATTATATCTTGTATATGCATATCTTAAAAAGGGATCCTGTCATGGGGAAAAAAAAAATTCAAAATGCATCAGTTAATGCTGTTCCAGAAGAATTCTTTGAAATCCATTTCTCAAAAGAGCAAACAGATTTTTTTATATTTCATTTTGAAATC
>CM044437.1:100780823-100795687 GCA_024363595.1 Xenopus borealis
TATTTGTCCAAATGCTTTCCTACTATTGGGGGAATATGTGGTGTTTATACAAATGGCCTGTAGGTGGCACTGTGCATACATAACAGCTTTCAATGTTCGTGTCCTTGTGGACAATAAAGTGCGGCATGTGCACAAAATTTTTACAATCTTAATAAATAATTAAAAATACACTCACAAACGATCATTCATAAAAGTGCCTTTCTAAAAGCAAAGGGAATGTCCTCAGCAGTAGTAGAAGTTTTTCAGTGTAAACATTCCCACATTGGGGTAAATTTATCAAAGATTGAAGTTCCACCACTAGAGGGAAATTCCGCCATTCTCCATTAATTTCTATGGGATTTTGAAAGGCCTATTTATCAATGGGTGAAGTGAAAGTTCACCCTTTGATAAATACGCTTTTAAAAATCCCATAGAAATGAATGGAGAGCGGCGGAATTTCCCTCTAGTGGAGGAACTTCACTCTGAACTTCACTCTTTGATAAATATACCCCTTTATTTCTCCCCACTTCCGCAATGTTGTGTCACTGCTATGTCTCTGAGAATTTAAATAAAACACCTTTTTATCTACAAAACAATTGACTGAAAGATCAACCACTCATTTTCATCCTCTTGGATGTGCAGCTAAGAAGATCTTTTTTCAAAGATACCATAACAACTTTTTTTTTTTAAAGGTAAATTTTATTTCTTTTTATTTGTAACAATACAATCAATAAACATTTGTATTTTACATCTCTATGTAAAGGGGACACCCCTCTGCAAGCGTTAATAAAAGATATACTTTAGCACATGCAATACATCAATCCCATCCCTACATATCCCTTGGTTCTGCCCCTGTCCCTGACTCCCACCAGGGACTCCAAATTTTTTCAAACTTGGTTGAGTTAGCTCTAGCTTCATAAGTGAGCTTAATGTTAGGTATTGTCTGATTAATTAGATTAATCCAGGAGTCTCTTGTGGGTGTTTCGGGCTCCATCCAATGCATTATTACACATTTTTTTGCATAAAAGAGCAGGACCCAAAGCCGTAATCTTGCATATCTTGTAGGTACCAATTGGTCCACTATCCCCAATAGACATACAATGGGGGGGGGGGTGAAGTACTTGTGGGTAGTCTAGTGTATTTGCTAGTGTCATCATTATTTGTGACCAAAAGTCACCTATCGCTGGACAATCCCAGATCATATGTGAGAAGTTGGCCGTGTGGGTTTGACACCTAGGGCAGGCTTCATCATCTCACTTACCCATCTTCTTTAGTTTTTGGGGGGTTATGTATAGTTGGTGGAAGACTTTACACTGAATTAATCTATCTCATACTGCTATCAAACTAATATACATATTCCCTGTGGCTTCGTCCCAGTCATCTTGGGTGAGCTCAGGGATACCTTCTCGCCATTTTTCTTGTGCTAGATTAAAAGGAGGGAGAATACAGGTGAGCATATTTCAATATAGCTTAGACACCAGTTTGTTGGGTAGTTCTACTGCTAGGGTTTCCTCTATTGTCAAGTAAGATAGAGCGAGTGGAAGGTTGCCAAACTGGACTTTGAATATGTGACGAATTTGAACATACTGGAATAATGGTATATTTGGTGTGTAGCATTTAGCTTGGAGGGCTTCATGAGTAATAAAGGTGTCATTCTGCAGTAGATCTCCTAGATATTTGATACCCTGATTTGGCCAATACAGAAAGTAGGGACTTCTTCCAGATATTGCTCCAAATTGTTCCACTATTTTAAGGAGCGTAGCTAGAGAATTTTGATTATCTGCTAAATGTATGAGCATATTGTCTGCATACAAGGATATATTTTCTTTGATCGGGCGCTTATTTGAAGAAGAACTAAATCAGACAGCGCACACCCAAGATTAACAAAGGTGAGATGCAGTACTTACGGGACTCCCCAAAAGAGTAACCAAAGATTAAGGAGCGTTCCAAGGATGAAGACTGCACACTCCAAAATTAAAAAAAATAGTTAAGCAAACATTACGCAAACAATACAAAAATTATAGGCCTCATCAATATAGGCCCTACCCGTTTTATTAAAAAATTGTTTATTACATTAAGCAAACAATACAAAAATTATAGGCCCCATCAATATAGGCCCTACCCGTTTTATTAAAAAAATAGTTTATTACATTAAGCAAACAATACAAAAATTATAGGCTCCATCAATATAGGCCCTATGCGTTTCGACCATTAAGGTCTTCATCAGGGGGAAAAAACAATAAAAAAAAGAACAAAAAAAGGCAGCTTATTTGATCTGATTCGCAGATTGCAATGTCAATGGGTTCTCTTGCTAATGCGAAGAGGAAAGTGGAGAGGGGGCAACCCTGGTGGGTGCCTCTGGCTAAGTAGAACGGGTCTGATATCTTGCCATTGGTTGGTGATATAGAATCTGAATCCATTTAATAAATTAACTACCCAGATCAAATCTACAGAGGATTTCCCAGAGGTATGGCCATTCTATGGAGTCGAATGCCTTTGCTGAGTCTAGCGAGGCTACTTCCCATTTTTTCATGTTGGATAGATAAATTGTTATACTATCTGAGAATTGAGTGTGTATATTGTTTGGGTGCAGTATGGTGATTTGATATAGATTTTGGTAGTAGGTTGCAAATTCTTCCACTATGTAGTTATTGTTCCATCTATCCGCCTTATATCTGATACGGCTGTTGTAGGGTTTTGTGTTTTTGCAAAATATGCAAGCAATCTTCCATTTTAGTCTCCTTGCTCAAAAACTCTTTGGGATTGGTATAGTAATTTCTAAATTCTTTGTTAGTAAGGTGTTTTGTCATTTTAAGGCGTTGCGTTTGGCTTGTAGAAGTGCGTAGGTTTGTGGTGTTGGGAGAAGAGAGAACATGAGAGAACCATATAGGCACCATTGGTGATTGTGAGGGATTTACCAGAGACAATCGTTGGCAATATAATGTAGCATTTGAAACAAAAATTAAACAACATTTTAACATTTCCCCAACTCCCACCCTACTCACCCCCAAACTTGGGTGGGTCTAATACCCATAACTGTAGACCTTGGAAGTGCCTGTGGTGGGACATGTGTCCTCAGAACACAGCTAGTTGTAGGTTTTGTGTGTCCATTGTCCCTCCCGGCCTGGTTATAGTGTAACATGGCGATTTGCCAATTTGGAGAATAATCTTTACAATCTACATATTAGTTCCCACCATATGTAAGTGTTCAATATCCTTTGGAGACCCAGGAGTGTCCCAAAAATGCATGCTGCTAGCTGCCTGTCTTAGCCACGCCCCCAACATAACAACTTTTGATATCAATACAGACATTCAATAATTATATCACCTCAGAAAACTGGAGAGCCAGCAATACAGATTAGTTCATTTAGGCTACCAGATATTGTGTAGTAAGTATAATATTAAACATCAATATGTCCTTAATGTAAAAGAGTTAAATGTTGATGTTTTTTATTATAATGTCCAAAAATGTTCTATTTGAGGCACCAAATAAATAATATTAAATAGAAATGACTTGCTCTTTAAAGGATTTAAAGTCAAACACTGACTTGTGACAAACCCAAATTAATTTGGAATTATTTACAGTTATGGCTGCAGCTAAAAAAAAAATCAATGTTTTTGTTTTGGATAAAAGAAGAGGATCCTTCTATGGAAAATCGATGTATGCAAGAATCTATTAGATATACTGTAAAACAGGGAGCCTAAAACTTAAGGATCATTTAGACAAAAACTGGAAGGATAAACAAATATTCTATAAATTCATTTGTATGGTTAATACTAATTTTGGTAAATCTGGCCTACAGTTTTACAATTATTTACATTACTTTGTTTAATTGAAACCATTCACATTATTGCATGCATTTATCTTACATAATTGTATTATATTTCTCTGCTTTATATGAGGTTACCACCTTGCCTTTCCTGTCTCACTGAGAGAGATTTGTAGATTTGATTCTATTATATTTTGATATCTCTTGCTAACTGCAAATATGTAATCTAGGGCAGTTTTATTTTTATTTTCAATTAGGAGATAACTATTGTATCTTTTAGATATTTTGCATTAAGCTGTTTGCTTAATTAAAACCAATAAACACTGAAAAGGGCAGATAATCATAATGCAGACATACTGTATATGGTTCAGAGACATCCCTATACCACCATGCAACAGAGATTTAGGTAATGCAGAACAAGTAAATTGCTTTGATCCTGACTTGGAGATATTTGCTCTTAGCCAGACCAGTGTTATTGCACAGTCCAGTATGGGAAGGCTTGCATGCTCATAAGGGGAACATCATGGAGGCATCTTTGCAAGGATGTCCCTGTACAAAGATGCCTCCATGATGTTCCCCTTATGAGCATGCAAGCCAATAGGCGCCATCTCTGAGGGGAACATTTTAAGGGGATTTTTTTAATTAATTTTTTTTCATTATGCTTATTTAATCATTTATTCATGGCCGGGCACCGGGCAGAAGCCATCTCCTCCCTCCCCTTCTCCATCCTTCTTGCTGGGCAGTAATCACTACACAGAATATGTCAACACTAGATCAAATATGGAAACGTTGTCCTATCTGACTCACTGAATGGTCTGCCCTTACAAGTCTATTACCAGTATATTTGCTTTATTTCACTGAATGGTCTGCCCTTACAAGTCTATTACCAGTATATTTGCTTTATTTCACTGAATGGTCTGCCCTTACAAGTCTATTACCAGTATATTTGCTTTATTTATTGATATGGTAAATAAAGATGTAAAATAGAGCTTGCAAAACTATGTGCAGCATAATGTGGCTTAAGTAAAAAGAGAGCATTAATAAACTTAAAGGAGCATTAAAGCTTAACTAAAGAAGTAGCAAGAAATGTTGTACATTATATTTTGGGCTTCTTTACCAGTCCCAGGCAACCGCAGTCTTTTAGCAGTAAAGATCTGTGTCCCCAATAACTCCACATCTTCTTTTCTGTTGATTCACTGATTCGCATGCTCTGTGCTGCTGTAACTTACTGATCTTAGGGACTGACTCAAAACATACAGTACACAAAGGGGCAGATTTACTAATGGTCGAATTTTGAATAAAAAAAATTCAAAATTTGACCATGGGAATAGTGGGGAAGTAAAATCCTTCGAATTCGACTATCGAATTCGAAGGATTTTACCGAAATTCGATGGATCGAACGATCAACTATATTCAAATATTCAAATCATTCGAATATTCGACGGTCGAATTTGCCTAATTTGCATATTCAAAGATTCGAATTCGAATTTTGGAAATAAAAAGAGGGACAAAAAAGTTTCTGCGCACAGCACGGCAAAATTTGTCTGACCACACCCCTAATTACCATGTTTATTTTACAACGTTTGGCAGGTTATGAAAGCTTGAACATATTTCTGTGTTTTTTTTTCCAGTTCTTACAATTTTGCTAATGCAGGTGAATTGTCCTTTAAGCTGTGAGTCTAACTTTTCCCAAGGGACCTGTCCTCTTATATTGTTACAATTACTTATTTGCTTATCTAGAAATTGTTACAAAAGTATTTCATCTGCTGGTGTGGTTGTTCTGGGCTCTCTGCCAAAAGCCAATTAAGCTAGAAACTTTGTTTCTTTTTCTGACTGTTCAGTGCAGAGAAAAACGGGACTTTCCAGTACAAATGAGGGACTGCGAGTTGAGCTTCAAAAGAGAATAATGGGACAGTTGGGAGGTATACCTAAGCTTAGCTTCTCAACAGCTGCTCAGAGCCCACTGATCATGTGAGTGTCACAGACACTTTTCAAGATGGTGACCCCCCTGTGACAAGTTTGAAGTCCTGGATCATTGCTGCTATTTACAAGCTGAAACTTTAGGCTGGTGCAATATGTTCACTATATAAAAACATGGCATATTAATTTTTAGGCTTTAGTTCTCCTTTAAGACTACTAAACAAATGAAGCTGAAAAAGATGAAGAGTTTATGTTTATAAATACTGTCTTACATGACAAAAACACCATTTAAGCAGTGTGATAACGGTCACAGTACTGTTATGGTCCCACATCAGGGGGCTCAGAAGTTTCTTTATACCTTGAATAAACTCACGACTCGAATGGTATCTAATTTAAGAAAAAACTTGACTGGGGTCTGAAGTCACTTGAAGTGATTCTTTGAATCTGAGTGGTGAAATCCGATCCCAATCCCCACAAAAGTGCAATCCTGTCTTTCTAGAAATTGATGTACTCTTGACTATTGATGCTTATGGGAGTGACAAGTCATCCAGCTGTATTATGTGATCTGTCCGCTGTGATTGTCATCTGCTATTCTGCCTCATTTCTCATGTGACTAAACCTGGGGACATTTGTCTTGGACATAATAAAACCTTTTTTTTTTGCATCAAAAAACCTCCTGGCATCTATTCCCTATCTTTTATGTACAGTAGCCTGTGTGTTGCAGTTCTACTATGCCCCAAGAGAGAGCTTCCACTTAGCAAAGGACCTGACCCTGTTGTGTAAGTCGCAGTGTGACCCATGCTCAAACCACTAGCTGGACACTTTAACTATCTATGGTCTGAATAGCACAGATTAGTGTTACATTATTAGGAAAGTGGTTTATTTACATAAAGCAGGGTTTTATGTATGAGCTGTTTATGCAATGTATTTTTGTTCTGGGGTATAGTTTTTCAACAGCATGCATTCCAATCAGATAAATAATACAAACAAAGACCTAATCAACATATTGTGCATTTTCTTTATTACCGGGCTAATGTCAAACGTTACCCACATTTTATACCACACACATGGAATCAATGGCAGAAATTCAGGGGGGAACATAAATATCTTCAACATGGACCTTCTTCTGGGGTACTTTACCGTTTGTGGTAAGAAGGCCATATCTTACAGCTCCTGTTCAACACAGACAACTGCAGTGTACCACAATGAATAACAATGGTAATAACTCGTCATGTCTCAAAAAGTAAGTGGCGATATTTTCTAGAATATCTATAGGTCATTGGCACTAGAGATCCATGGTATCTCTTCCTTGCTGGTACTCTCATTAGTGACTCTGGTAAATGCAAGTTTGGGCCAAATTCAACACCCCAATTCCCAGTCCTTCCTGAGAGTGAGAGTCCTTCTAACCCTCAAGGCCTTCAGGAAATAGGTATAACCCAACCAGTTACTTGTAGATGGACAACATCTTGGCCTTGTTACTCTGTACGTTTATCAGTTATTATATTGGGTGATTATATGGGTGATTTTTTCCAGTTACTATTTGGTAAAAAAATGTTTCTTAACATGTTAATACATACATATTATTATAGTTATCCTTCTATAAAGCTGCTAAGTACTGTACACAGACTATTTCAGACAAATATTACTTTTCAAGATACTTTTCGCTCTGGCGAATTCACTAAGATGCAGATTTTACTGAATGTTACCTCTTGCGCCAGACTTGCCATCAACAAATAGTTGAAAATTTTTTCCCAAAAAACGCTAGCATCTTTTCATATTTACTGGGTGATAGGCTGCAAAAGATCGTAAAATCTTTTTTGGGGTACCTGGCTTCCCACCTACTTTTCCTGACATATGGAACATAAACTATATATACAGTGGTCACATGTGTAGGTTAATATAACAACTCTATTTTCCCGGGCTTGTGTAATTTAATATTTTTGCTGCAACATATACATCCATTGACATTTAACTTCCCGCCGTATGCAAATTAGGCAATGTTACCGCATCTTTTATTTGCTTGCTGGACTAACGCTAGAGCAACTTTTAGTGAATTAGTGTTGTGCTGGCAAATCTACGCCAGGCCACTCTAGTGAATTCGCCCCTTAATCTGTATTATAACTGTACTTTATATTTATGTGAATTGTATTTTTGTACTTATTTGTGTTTACCATTGCAATGCCCCCCCTGTTTGTTCTACTAATGTATTGTAGCTATTTTGCTGTACAGTGTTTTGCCCTCAAGGAATGTGAAACAAAATTAAAATACACAAACATGCAAACTCTACAAAATATGCTGGCACTGTGTGAAAATAATGCCCTGTCCCTCTACTGGGCTCTCTTCTCCAAAGATAAAGCTAAATGACAAGTGTAGTATTAAAACTATATGTATATATAACATATCCATTTGATTTTGCTTATATAAGTCTACTGTACTATTTGTATTTTGTAAAGTGTATTTTTATTTATGTCTGCTTGCATCTGGTAACATGACACTAGATGGCAGCACTTTACAATATATTGGACTGATCATAAGCCATGCTTTTCAGACTTGCGCATTAACAAAAAAAATTTTAACGTCTTTCGTATTTTTTCAGGACATTCTGAATGTGTATACAACATAAATATTTCATAATATAGAGAAATATAATGCAAAACATATTCTTCCATAAACGCTAAATCGCCCAGTGTGTCGATGCCAAATAAACATTGCTTTACTGAGATTGTAAGCTCTTGTGAGCAGGGCCCTCAGACCCAATTTATATTGTGTAATGCTTGTTTGTTAAATTAATTACCATAAATTAAAAACACTAACTGCTGGCACTACAACAATAAATGGTAATGATCTAGACTGCTGACTTTTATACATAAAAACTGAAAGCAACACAAAATAGATTTTTCACAGCACCAGGAACTAGCATACCTTTTGCAAATTCCAAAAAATACATCTTGCAACCCTTGTTTAAGAAACATATCCCACTGCATTAAAAAAAACCCAAAATAAAACTTTAAAATTGATAAGCTTGATTCCTTAATATAGGTTGTTTATTCTTGCATAATTCCAGAAAATAAAAAAACGAATTTGAATTGAATTGAGTGCAAAGTATTTAAAAAGGCATGCATGTCTTAGTGCTCTTGCTCCAATGTCAAACTGAAAATTCATAGCTGACACAAGTTATCTCATATATTTTTTTTTGGTATAAACCTGGCGAAGTAAAGGCTAGTGCAAGAGGTAATGTTCAGTAAAATGTTCATCTTAGTGAATTAGCGTAGTTATGTCCCTTCGTCAGTGCGCAACTTCGCCTGGCGTAAGGGTGCGAAGTTGGGCTAGTCTATCTACTTCTCTAGCGTATTTTCACCAGAGTCTAACTTAGTAAATTCGCTAAGTTACTAATTGACATCACGCTGGCGAATTAGCGCTAGCTTTAGTGAATTTGCCCCTTAGTGTGAGAGGAGTAGGACAAGAGTTCTGGGTGGGCAAAGAGGTCAAATCATAGTGAATAGAAAGACAAGAGGAAAACACAAGCAGACTAGAGAATAGACAATGCAAAAACATAGTAGTGAGGAAGAATGATCAGTCCAGAGAGAATAAACACATGGGCATGTTACAGGCAAGGGTCAGTCCCAGCAGAGTTCAAGTAGAGTCAGACAGGCATGGGTCAATCCAGGCAGAGTTGAAGCAAAGTCAGACAGGCAGGGGTCAATGTGTTATAAACTAGTTTGTTTACTACATAAAAAGATATATATTTGTAAAGTGCATATTTCGATCAATTCAAAATGGCTAAACGTGTTTTTTATATTCTTAACCGTAAATCTTTGCCAATGCATTTGTTATTTCACCTACAAAACAAATACTTATTTCCTACAATTTCTTTGGCACAAAGAAATATAAATGTTTTTTGAGTAAACATTACTGTAACTATCATAGTTGGCACTTTGGCCTTTGCAAACAGCTCATATAGCCTGTTTTTAGTGTCATAAAAGTTTACTTCACAAATTGAAGAATAGGTTTTTCCAGATTGTTTTATCCCGTATTTATTCTTGGGTACAAAATATAAATGTCACGGATCTTCGAATTGTTTGATACCACATAGGCATGTCATTATGTACAGACCCCCAAAATTTAAATAATGCATTGAATTTTTCACAAATTATTTTATGGCCCTTGCAAATTAAACCAGACCAGCCTCATTTTATGTGTCCCCCCAAATAACTCTAACAATGAAGTAACTGAATACATACTTGTAAAATAAAAAAAACAGTGTTGATACATATTGCAATCTCTAATCACATTTTATTTCTCAAATTCTAGTTTAAAAATGCTTTGTATGTCTCTGACTTCATTCTTTTCTCTGGTATCACAGTTCCAATTAACCAGGCAACCTGGCAGTGGACTGAATGACAATTGGAAAAGGTTAAGAACATATTTATACTATAAAAGATTTTGTGAAAACAAAACCAGGAAGGCTCAAATCATATTAGAAAAATGAAATATAACAATATATTTAAAAAACCCCTATCACCTTAAAGGTATTCTGTCACAGGAAAACATGTTTTTGCAAAACACATCAGTTAATAGTGCTGCTCCAGCAGAATTCTGAACTGAATTCCATTTTTCAAAAGATTCAAAATTTAATTTTGAAATCTGACATGGGGCTAGGCATGTCAGTTTCCCAGGTGCCCCCAGTCATGTGACTTCAGTCACTCTTTACTGCTGTGCTGGAAGTTGGAGTGACATCACCCCCTTCCCTTTCCCTTCAGCAACCCATATGCAGAACAATGGGAAGGTAACCAGATAGCAGCTCCCTGGCCCAAGATAACAGCCCCCTGGTACATATGAGAATAGAAGATATAAACAACTATAGCTTATGAGAGAAAGAAGTTATATTGTGAAGTGCTGGCTCTTTCTGAAAGCACATGACAAGGTACAATGCACTGAGCTGCCTATACAACAATATTACAGAGAAATAAATATACTTGTTGGTTCAGGAATTAAACTTTATATGGCAAAGTGAATTATATGAAGTGTGCAGTGAAATTTATAAATAAAAACTACACCATAAAGATCACAAGGGAATACCTTTAACTTTAATACAGGGAATTGAGGTTGAGAAGGCTGTGCTATCTAAACAAGACTGAGTGGAGTGAACTGATAATAAGAATTTCTGAGTGTGTAGAATGCAGTTGTGCTTTCAGCATTACCAATGCGGCATCCCCCCGACCCATGCTGGAGCTTCACCCGGAAGGCCCCCGGTAATTGCTTCATTTACAAATTCATTGGTTGATACTATTACAGGTAACATACAAACTTTGTGGTAAGGTTAACTAAACTTTGTGGATCTTAGAATTATAATGAAAACACCAATACAAATCAAACGCCATAATAGAGCTTAAAACCTAGTTGGCATCAAATAGTCTTTAATTATTATGATTTACTTATTAATGCTGTTAATATATTCATATATCCATTGTAAAATTACAAATACTATTGGCAAAGGAAACAGCTTTATTCCCTATACAGTATAACTTCATATATCACTAAATAATGTTCAACGATTAAACTAGAATGTAATACATAAATTAAGTTTAATCACTTAATCTTGTTTTACAATCTCAATTCTGGATTTGCATTTTTCTTTGTGCAGCTGACAATACACACAGTAATACTAACAATAAGACAAATGATAATAACTGCTGAACAAATTATTGCTGTCAGTATAGCTATGTCCAGCTTTCCAGAATTATCATCTGAAGATGGAGGTAGGACTGTAGTAGGAGTAGGAGTTGGAGGAATAAGCAGAGCGGCTTGTGCTATATTTGACAGATCTGATTTATGGGAGGCTTTATCAAGAGCAACAAGAGCAAAATAAAGGATGGTGCCATTGGCTATTACAATATCTTTTGGCATAAATGTGAAATTTTCTTGGGCACCAGCTTCCTGTGGAACAAAACTGGAAATGTTGACTGAAGTGCAACTGTCAAAATTTCTTCGGAGCTCTTCAGGGCTGTTGCTCATTCTTAGATCATAACCTGAAACTGAGAACACCATGACAATTAAAAGATATTAATCAAATGTTGTGGGGTATATGTGCCCAAAGTGAGGGCATTAGATACGCGAGCTGGCTTCATCAGATGAATTTGTTTTATCCTCATCATGTGGCATTTCTTCGATTTTTTTATTCTAACATAAATATATATTATCTAATGGAACTCATTCACACCCACATTTGTTGTTTCCTACACATACAGAAGCCGTTATTACAAAATTGTACTGTGTTCAGAAGCCCAAGCTAGCTTTCTCTTACAGTAACAGGATATTCCGCTCCTAAATGCAATAATTGTAATAATATTTGGAAAAGTAATACCTCTGCTTTGAAGACCGACTAATTAAATTGTTTAGAATTGAATTACTTCCTGGAAGAAATGGTATTAATTTAACTATAAAAACATTAGCTATTTACACATCAAGGTTGCACCCTAACAACAATGTATACACTTACCTATTCCCTGGTCCAGGTCATCCCCAGTTGCTGTCCAGGCCAGCACTATTGTGTCTTCTTCAATGTTTGCCTGCAAGTCAGTCACTTTCTCAGGGCTGTATATGTCGGGCAGAGTACCTGTAGGTACATTAGATACTACAAAAGATCCACCAGAGGCTGTTCTACTGAATTCTCCCAGATTAAGGTCCTCGTCATTTATTACTGGCCTTGGAGGGTTCAGAGTGACCTCACCTAGAAAGGAATATTTTTTAGATATTGTATAAAGTGTAATATACACCGTGCATTTATTTTATTTTGCTATAAGTCTAAATTAAGGTCACAGACTAGCTCAATATTGTTATAATAGTTTAAAACCAGTACTACTAACCACCATGATTTTGCATACAAGCACACCAGTCAACTGTTTATTATATAGGGCACTATCTCCCAATACTGTAACTGTAACATAGTTGTTGCTGACATCCCTAGGTTCCCCTTCACCACAAAAACAGTTTTACCTTCAAAGGGTTAAATAGTTCTGGGGTAATTTAATAAATATGCCAGATGTAACAGAATCATTGCCAAAGAATATATAAATTTACTTTTTTTATATACAAACTGTAAAACAATCATTTGTGACACGTTTAATAAAAACTATGATTACCATTTTCTAAATGGCCTGGAATATAAAGGGCTCGGCTCCTTGGGAGTGCCAGGCGGGTTGTTTTCCTGATGCTTGCAACGCGCACTTTTAAGCTGTACCTTCCATTTCCACCATAGTCTTTGAAGTACCTTGAGTAGACACCATCATTCTTTACAATATCAACACCTAGCCAAAGGGATAGATTTATAAGCATTAACACAAAGCTAAATAGAGTTATGGCACTGTAGTTTAGATTTTCACATTACATAGGTTATCGTATGAAAATATTATCTATTATATATATACACACATATATATATGTATATAAATATATAGGTGCTGGGGGGGGCATGTTCCCTATAGAAGACCATGACAGGTGTATGAATTGAGCACATCACCCCACAAAAATAAATTAACCCCCTTTCCATTTTTGCAATGATCAGACTAGCATGTTTGAGGTTAATCTACTCAGTCAGTCAGTGTCCCCACTGTAGTACATCAAGAACTCCACAAAACGACAGCACATCTGGATATAATTTATTGGGAAAGACTGCTGCAAACCGCCTAACGCGTTTCGGGAATATATCCCTTAGTCATAGACTTAACAGATCATTTCCAACAGCTGTGATTTTATACACAAGATACTAGTGAGTTGTCTAGTGTCTTATCTAAAAAATTGCACTTTATTTAGATATATATATATATATATATATATAGATAGGGTAAAGCTGTTAAAAAAGTTAAAACCAAAATAACTGTATGTATCCAATCTTCTTAGGGTAATCAAGATACCCAAAATAGTGGGAGCCGATCTAGTGGCATTTATCTAAAATATTATTTAAAATTTGTATATATTTCTATTCTCATAATTCTTATCTAGCCCCACAGTTCCCTATAGAATGAAAGAAAGAAATCTTTACTATAGGTAGCTAATGTCGTGTCTATAATTAAGTCCATTTGAGATTCTTGTTTCCAACTTAAAGATCCAAAATGCCTCTCTAAGATTCAATCTATGGACAACATCGCCACCTCTAATGGGGATGCTGACTTGCTCAATAACTTTAACTTGTAGATCTTTAACTCCTCTGGTTGAGCAAGACTTAAATTGTTTGCCAACCGGGGTGTTTTCTTCCTCATTTGTTATGCTTCTCATATGCTTCTCATATGCTCCCTTATTCTGTCTTTCAGCCTACGGGTGGTGCGGCCTACATATTGTTTATTGCAGTGCCCACACTCAAGAAGATATACCACGTTTTTTGTGTTGCAGTTAAAAATCCCTTTATTTTTAAACAGGTGTCCCGATATATTGGATTTAAAATCCAATGACAAGTTTACAAACTTTCACCCCGCATTTATATGTGCCATTGGTCATCAGCCAATTTCCCTGCAGTTTAAAAAGGGGCGATGAGATTTGGCTAGGAGCCAGCATTTTCCCTTAAGTGGGTGCTTTCCTTGAGACATATTTCCTGATCCTCACATGGCAGTGGTCACTCATGGGTTAACACCCCATTGAAATGTGAGGACAGGAAGTAGCAAGCAAATAAAACTCCCCCCCCAAGACTCCCACCTTGTCTTTTTTTATCCTGTTGAAGTGAGGAGAACTACGTCATATTCCAGCAGCCTGCCTCCTTCTGCTGAAGTCCTGGTGTAACGCTGATTTTGAACCGTTCCCAGGAGCCCTTGGTGACCTGGGCATAAGGGGTTGATTCTCTCCCCCTACGCTTTAAGTCCTCTTGAGGCATGCTTTGCTGGGATCGGGAACTTTTAAGGTAAGAGCGGGTGACTTACTGGCTATAGAGGTGATTCCAAAATGGCGGCGCGGTTCACTGTGGAACGCATGATGCGCAACCGGAAGTGGATGCGCGTGACCGGAAGTTCAGGGTTTTAAATACGGACTTCAGTATTTTACAGCGCGCAAACCTTGATAGAAGTCCTCTAACCTTCCGGAGATGCTCTGCCCGCCATCATCACTGACTAGCCTCACAGTAAGTCCCTGTAGCACTGGGGAAACTCCTTTTCAATTGCAGACAAAATGTATATTTTTTTACCTTACTAATATGCTGCTCATTTTACA
>CM044437.1:100800151-100826006 GCA_024363595.1 Xenopus borealis
TCAGGAAAGGAAAATTTCGGTAAGTATGATTTAAATTTTCTGTTTTTATCTCCAATTGGGATAGCGCTTTAGCCATTTTTTTATCCCCATTTAATATTGGTAAATATTTCTTACTGATTTCTTAATGATGTTACAAATCTGTCTATATTCCTCACTGAATTCTGTGACAAAAAATTATCTGTTAAGCCTATGACTAAGGGATATATGTTCCTGAAATGCTTAGGCGGTTTGCAGCAGTCTTTCCCAATAAATTATATCAAGATGTGCCGTCGTTTTGTGGAGTTCTTAATATACTCATACACAATTGCTGCAGTGATTTTACTGGCATGTCTGGGGTTAATGGGCTCAGAATCAATTTTATGCAGTGATCTTACTAGCTTGTCTGAGGTTAACGTGCTCAATCCATTTTTGATGGTTCTTACTTGCATGCTTATAATCAATAGTTAGTGCTGTAATTTGTGTCACATGACTTACTTCAACTTGTGTATTTAAAAACAAATATTTACCCTGATGTAAAATATGATGCTATTAAGGGGCAGATTGGTCGAATTTCAGAAAAAAATTCAAAACTCGACCATCAAATTTTTTTGGGGGGGTCATTTTCAATTGAAAACCCAAAATGTAGCTGAAATGACCAGAAAATAATGCAATAAAGGCATTTTTAATTGCAACATATCGAGTGGTGCTGTTCCAAATTGAACTTCATGGCTAATATACAGTATACTCAGACTTCTATGTAATATACTATACAATAAGATTTACATTCTGCCTTAGGATTAGTGATAAATCTTTATCATTATCGTATTGTTTATTGAGTCAGTGTTTCATTCCTCACAGGAACCTTTCTCAAGACTTGCAATGAAAGCTTCTTTGTCAAAAAAATCATAGCCCTATTTAGTGGGATGAATGAAATTATTACAGGTATGGGACCCATTATCTGGAAACCCATTATCCAGGAAGCTCCTATCCATTTTCATCAAATAATTTGCAATTTTAAAAATGATTTCCTCTTTTTCTGTGATAATAAAACTACCTTGAACTTGATCCAAAATGAAAAATAATTAAAGTTCAGAGATCTTCCCCTTATCCTGGAAACCCCAGGTGCCTAACATTCTGGATAACAGGTCTCATACCTGAATTAATATGATCAAATCTTACATTTGCTCTCTCTATGTCTGTGCTGGTTTCATCACATTCCAAAACATAGAGGCAGGTTCATTTTCTCTCTCATCAATTGGTACAGTAGACTTGCATTTTGGAAGTTGCCAGATGCTTTACATGCCGACTCTTAGCTCCGGTTAATGTGTTACCACACAACACAAGCAACATTTAGTTCTACTTGTATGAATTTATTCTTGTTTGCAAATGGATTATTTGTTAATTATTCATTCTTACATTTTATCTGCTGTGTGCATGTATAACTAAAGAATTACGTTGGATTATTTAGGGTGATTTGTTACCTGCTCCGTTATCCAAAAGATCTAAATTCACTGGAACTCCACTGGGCGGCTGAACAGCGGCTGTTACTTTTGCTCCTATCACTGGCCGGAGACCCTGACTTACTGAAGCGTAGACAACCATTGGATGCGGATAATTGTTTGTGTCTTGATTCATGTGAGCACTGACTGTTATTGGAGGAATATTTACATTTGCCGGTTTTGATGTCACTGTAATGGCCATGGCTTGGTTCAAATTATGATTATTGCAGAGTGTGTAAAACCAAGGGCCAATCTGGTGAAACAAAAAGGGTTAAATTATCTCACTTATTTGCTCAAAAATAGATTATAGTTTAATGGATTAAATGCCATGTCTAAAAAAAATATTGTTTTGTAGGTTTCACAGTCATGTGGCCACTGAGGATGAACAAGCAAATAGGCAGAATACATTTAAATTAGTAAATACAAGGAGATAAAGAGGGATCTCTAGGTATGATAATGTTGCCATACTATGTAGTATTACCAAGACATTTTTTAATTTCTCTTCTATTGGCATGAACTTGTATGTCATCACATGAAAAGTTGTTGTACTGTGTTAGCCAGTCAAAATGTTACAGGGCAACCGTTTTGAAATAGAAATATATCTAATAAATGTGCCTGTGTGGCTGAGAGTGTCTTGATTACGTTTTTAAGTTCTTTCCTATAGGCCATTGTGGGGTCAGTGTCTAGTTTAGTGTAATGTAGTCAGAAGTATTCATAATGACCACTGCACTTAATAGCTGGTTTCATGATGATGATGATGTTCTTGTTATTTCTGAGGCATTTAATAATTGTTGTGGGTACTGAAATTGTGTATAATTTGTTTATACTGTATATTGAATATCCATCCACTTTGATACACAGTTTCTTGTACCTTATCTCTTTGCCCCTGCAGGTCCCTTTGTAATTGACTTGTTAACACCTCACACACAGATGGATATTCCTGTTTATAGGTAATTTGATATATGTGCTTAATGTTGTATATATGTCAGAGAACACCACAATTTCATTATATTCAGCTTTTAAAAGGCACTAAAATGTCCTGAAATGATGCTATGATTATCTTAGTTAGCCAATAAAGTTATCACTTTTATACCACTTTTTTTTATTTCGAAAGGGTTGCCCTTTAACGTGGACTTTATAGTATGCCCTTATGGTTAATACATAGGTTATAGTAATGTCAATTTAAACTAAACCATACTTTTAAGTGCTTTTAATTCACACTGATAGCATGAATGCATATTGTACATGTGCATCTAAAGATTTACCATATTCATGGAATCTGGAGTTCCTTCTGATCTACAGTCTTCGCAAGGATAACAAATGTATTTAATGACAAAATTAGAAAAAATTGGACTAGAACCCTAAATAAAAAATAACGTAGCAAAATTTACAAAGCATTGAATAATACAGGTTCCTGTTTCTGATATGAGTTCCAGATTTATCTCATAATATAACTTGCTGATTCCAGCATTAGCCATCAATTTGCTGAAAAGAAGCAAAACTGAGTTTGTTGCAGTACAAATATTGGTCTGAGAAAAAGGAATCTTTCTTACTAGTGTGGGCACATGCTTATTACTGTGACAGTCCCTTTTAACTAAGCACCCATAGATACAATGCAAACAGTCCCATCCAAGCCAGTAAACTGCCTTACTGAGAAATCTTTTTTTTTGCATATCCAACCTCCAAACCCTCTGCTGTTGCAAAGAATAATGGCTAAAAAAAAGTATTATGGGATATTTCCTGCCCCTTGAGAATTTTCTGGCAAAATTAAAAAAAAAAAAAAAAACCTCAACAAGAACATGTAACCCATTTGCTATAATATTGTGAGTCTCTTAAAACGATATTTATATGATTGATAAAAATCCTACTTAGTCATCATCAATCAAAGTATTGCTTTTGTATTTCTACTTGAAGCTACCCGAAAACCCAATCACTATGAGTCAATGCTCAGGTGCAGATTTGTGCAGATCCCAACTGATTAAAAATAAACAGGAGATACAGATACAAATAAACAAAGTCAGGGCATCTTTAACATAGGGTCATGCCCATCTGCCCAGGGCCCAGGGCCCACTGAAATGATTTCTCTCCCTACTCCACGTGCCGCCATCACCAGCACTCTTGCTGTCCTCCTTACCCCAGCGCTCTTCTGTTCTTCACGAAGGGCCATGTATGGAACATTTGGATTGTGTTGCAGTAAAATGGATAGGGTGGTTTCGAATATGTTAACCCATTGCGAGTGGCAGAATAATGTGGGCCCACCAACTGGCTCTTTGCCCATGGCTTAAAACAGCCCTGCACAAGGTGTGTAGATAAAAGATTATCTATAGTATATTGCTGTAAAGTGAACAGCAGTACATATATCAATGAACTTAGGACCAATACAGCATTTCTACTCCCCTTCTTTAAAGGGGCAGTACAGCTTCAAATGAATTTCTAGCCATGGAGCATGTGAGCAGACTGGGGGCCATAAAAATCCTTTGGAAGGCCACATCCTGCCAACGGGCCTCCATTTTGACAGCCCTGATGTAGACAATGATGCTGTGAGGAATTGAGAATGGAGAGACTGGGGAGGGTTTAAAAAGAGGAGGTGGAAGTGAACTAATTCAAAAACTGGGAAAAAAACCCCAAAAAACCCCAAAATGAAGACCAACTAAACATTTGCTTATGATATGATACTAAAACATACTAAAAAATGAATGGCCCTTTAGTAAAGTTTAGTAAAGTGTGAGGGCAAAAAAACTACCTTCATTGGGTAATTGGGTAAGCAAACTGATATGAGTGATGGTATATATATATATATATATATATATATATATATATATATATATATATATATATATACCAAAACAGAAAATGCAGCTCATCCATGTGTTGCAATTAAAAGTCAGTCTCAGTCTGGTGCATGGGTGTGTATATATATATATATATATAATAAAATACCAAGAAAATAGACAAATAAAAGATGTGGATAGATTACCTCTGCTAAACCTGGAATTCCAAGTCTAGACGATCTGGAAGTTGTGTCAGTGGTGAAGTTAGCTGTATAGTACTGCTTTCTCTTTGGGTCCTCTATATTCAGATCAGGTAGTGCAGTTTCCCAAGTGACTAAAAAGAATGTTTCATTGCCCACTGTGTTGTCAATAAAAACTGCTCCCTTAAAACATTCCTTTGGTTTAACAATGGAACCAGTGCTTTCTAGCTGGAAATGAACATTTATTAAACAGGTCAGTTTTAAGCAGCTCTTACATTTCAGTTACCATTAAGTGATGCCATTGATCTTACTGTAAATCTGCTACAAGGATTTCTTATGATGCCATTCATCAGAACTATATAATCAGAGAACTATCAATAGTCAATGCTGAGACTCTGACACATGCAGTAAAGGCACCAGTTAGCCAACAACAAATTTATGATTTCTGGATAGGGCAGATCCTGACAATAATAATAGATAATAGGCATTATAGTCCGTTATACAAAAATAAAGGACATTTTGTCAAAGTATTTGCTGAGACATACTTAATACAAAGTATTTGCCGAGTCATATTTAATACAATTATGTTTCTTGAAAAATGAGTTCGGAGGAGCAAGTGAATTCTATAAGCTTTCTATAAATTATTTGTTCAGCTGGAACAAACAACTTTATTGATGCTATAGTAAGGGCTGCTTCATTTGCATTGGAGCAAAAGACAAGGAAAAGGTTTTATATGTATTTGAATATCACCTGAATAGCCTGCTGAATAATTTCTCCATTTCCAGAATGAAGGCCATTGAATGCATCTATCAACTCATTTGCTTCAAATGCATCATATGAGTTAAAGCGCAAACCCCCTGAGAAAGAAATAAAATCATTTTCACATAACACTCCAATTCTTTTACATATTTTCTTCAAGAGATTTTATCAGACATAATAAGACATAGTATTCCCATGAATACATGCTTACTAGCAACATATTAACATAGTAAGTTAGGCTCTAAAAATTCACGTGCCCACCAAAATAAACCTTTTAAGTCTATATAAAACCTGCCCAACTGCTAGTTGATCTATACAAATGCAAAAAAACCCAATTTGAAGCCTCTCCAATTAACTTCAGAGGGGGAAAGAAGATAGAAATCTGACCTGTCCCTGGATCAACTTGTACTATGAGCTAAATACCATAGCATGGAACTGCTTCTCCAACACCACATACATGCGACAAGACACACACTAAGGGGCAGATTTGCTAAAGGTCGAATTTCGAGGGTTAAAAACCCTCGAATTTGACCCTTGAAATTTTCCCGAAGTAAAATCCGACGAAATCGAATATCAAATTCATAGGATTTTACCAATATTCGATATATCGAATGATCGACAATCCATCATCCGTTTTCACGAAAAAAATTGCACGAATCGTACAACTCCTATGGGAGCTTCCCATAGCCAAATATAGCAACTCGGTAGGTTTAATCTGGCGAACTCGGCAATCGAAGGATTTCTTAAAAGGCAAGTACTTCGACCATCGAATGGTCGAACGATTTTCTTATTCGAATCGTTCAATTCATTCGATTCGATCGAATTTAGCCAATTCAATGGTGAAGGTAGCCTATAATTTAATTTGAAAATTTTAATTTTTTGCATTCGAATCCTTCACTCGACCTTAGTAAATCTGCCCCTAAGTGATACCGGCAAGCCCACTTGTACTCATATTTACACTGATTACTTACAGTGTCCCACGTTGAATTCCTCAAAAACACCTTTTAAGTTTTAAACACCTTAAAGTTTTTAATGGTGCTAAACACTTAATTCACATGCAACACTCACTATGAAGTTACCAACTTATTGAGGTATCAAACCAAAGAACACAAACCTTGGTGAGATTTAACCTGATTAACTCCTCCGCCTTAATTAGTAGGCATATTAAAATGCTATTTGCTACCAGCAGTAAAAAAACAACCCCTTATTAACTTTTAAAAATGTGCCCCTCCAGCTTTAATCACACACAGAGAAAATACTGTTTGCCTCAGTCAGGCAATACTCAATCACACAGCAGTTATTTGCACTTACACTGCTTAAAGGAGAAGTCAACCCTCTTGGCAAAAAACCTCTCCCCCCTCCCCCCATAGGCCCCATGCCTACTTCCCCCCAGGCAAATGCCCCTAAGTTGCTACTTACCCCTCAGTGCAGGTCCTGTCCATGGAGTTTGCAGGTGCCATCTTCTCTCGTGCAGTCTTCTTCTTGGGTCCATCGGCGTTTGGTGGCGGATTGCCCAGAAGGAGCATTTACCGGTTCAGCTGTACTGCACATGCATGGAAAGTCATTAAGTTTTCTTCATGACTTTGCGCCGGAAGGGTTGACTTCACCTTTAACACTAAGGGGCACATTTCATCGAATTTCAAAGTAATTTTGGGCTACTTCGAATAGCTCAAAATTCGATTTGAATTGAAAAAAGAACTGTCCCTTTTAAAAATCCTTCAAATCTGACTATTTGCAACCTTAAAGCTGCCAAATTGCCATATTAGCCTATGGGAGACCTCCTACAACCTGTCCTGAAAATTTTTCTAAGGCCTAGGAATTCGACGGATTTTGCTCAAAATTGTTCGATTCGTATGATGCGATCAAACAATTGGAACAATTTTTATTCGATCGCATATGGCTGTTTTCGATTGAAAGCGCCCATATTCGAATAGGTCCATTTTCTATTGAATTCAAATTAAAAATAAATTAGATTTTCCAGGACTTTCGAAGTGAAGAAACTTCGAAATGTGAAATTCGACCATCAAAGTTTTTTTGTGCAAAATCCTTCGAATTCCTAGGACTTAGAATAAATTTCAAGACAGGTTCTAGGAGGTCCCCCATAGGCTAAAATGGCAATTTGGCAACTTTAAGGTAGCGAAGTGTTGAAGTTGAAGGATATTAAAGGGAAACTGTCATGGGAAAACATGTTTTTTTTTTAAATGCATCAGTTAATAGTGCTGCTCCAATAGACTTCTGCACTGAAATCCATTTCTCAAAAGAGCAAACAGATTTTTTTATATTCAGTTTTGAAATCTGACATGGGGCTAGACATTTTGTCAATTTCCCAGCTGCCCTAGTCATGTGACTTGTGCCAGCACTTCAGGAGAAGGGAACTGCTTTCTGGCAGGCTGCTGTTTTTCCTTCTCAATGTAACTGAATAGTACGCAGTGGGACATGGGTTTTACTACTGAATGCTGTTCTTAGATGTACCAGGCAGCTGTTATCTTGTGTTAGGGACCTGTTATCTGTTTACCTTCCCATTGTTCTGTTGTTAGTCTGCTGGGGGTGTGTGATATCACTCCAGCTTGCAGTACAGCGGTAAAGAGTGACTGAAGTTTATCAGAGCACAAGTCACATGACTTGGGGCAGCTGGGAAATTGACAATATGTCTAGCCCCATGTCAGATTTCAAAATGAAATATAAAAAAATCTGTTTTCTCTTTTGAGAAATGGATTTCAATGCAGAATTCTTCTGGAACAGCACTATTAACTGATACATTTTGAAAAAATTTTTTTCCCATGACAGGATCCCTTTAAAGGGCCAGTACATCGAATTTTCGACATATTTGTTAAGGGTAGAACTGAAAATTCAAGTTTTCGAAAACATTTTTATGGTCAAAACTGCCAAATTGAAATGGTGAAATATTATTAGAATTCTGAAATTTATCAAACTCTGGCTCTTTAAAATTAAAAATTTGACTATTCGCCCTCTAAAACCTGTTGATTTAGAGTTTTCTAATTTTTTTACGGTCAATTTGATGAATTATTGAATTTTAATTTGAATTAGAATTCTGAGATTTATCAAACTCTGGCCCTTTAAAATTGTGAATTCGACTATTCGCCCACCAAAAGCTGCCGATTTCATGTATAAGTCAATGGGAGAAGTCCAGGGACCACTTTGGATATGGTACTAGCCTTCCTGACATTCATGTTTTTTTTTCAGAGAAAAACTCAAATCGAGTTACTGTATACTGTTATATATATATATATATATATATAAAATTTGTTTGTTAAATAACCCTCTGATAGAGTCAAAAAAACTCACATGAATTCGAAATTCTACCTTTAATAAATGTGCCTCCTACTGTAGATCACATGCAACACTCGAGTAGCAGCTCCCACACTTGCTATGCAGCGGCACAGAAAATAGTTTTATGTCTAATTTGAATATTGGGAGAGGGTTCTGACCTGCCGGGGGCTCATGAGGGTCGGGCCCACCGGGTTTTTTCCCGGTGTCCCGCCAGGCCAGTGCAACCCTGAATATAGCCACTACATTTCCCTAGTGAGTTTAGTTTATACCTTATGTTAATCTCAAGACGGGAAGTTATGCACCCCCCAGTGGTTATAATAGCTCAATAGCAGACCAAAATACTTCTGTATAAGCACCATGGAATGATGGAATGGAATGATTTCTTACACTTCTTTCTTCTGTAGCCTCAGGCAAATGCATGCACAATAGAGTAAAAAAGGATGGCTTTTTGCTTATAGTCTGGCTTTTCTCTCTACTGCACATGTCTACCTGTAGAAGCAAAGAAGATTGCTTGATGGTTCTTCACTTCTACAGTAGTGCCCTGGGCACATGTTCAGTGCTTATAATGCAAGCAGAGTTTGTGACTTTGCTATGATTTAATCTACTACTTTTTCAACCCTTATCTACTCTGCTACTCTTTTCTGCACAGAAAAGGCTGTTTTTGAAGAAAGTCCTGTTAACTATTTATTTAAATAAAAAATCTCTAATTAAAAATATGTGAAACATTATTTTAAAACTTTCACCATCACCTGTCATGTTTGCAATTGTTTCCAGTGCTTTGGCTGCATTGGGTCCCAGACTAATTACATGAATGATCGCTCCACTATCTGTTATATCCTGAAAGCACTGAGACGTGTCAAAGTTATCTTCTCCATCTGTCAGTAAAACAATCTCAGAACCATATGACGATCCATCTATTTTTTTGTTCTCCTGCATTGGGGATTATAAACAGAATGAAAACATAGCTAGACAAACAATTATTTCTTTTAACATTCATTACAGGGGGCATTTAATCCTTTTGTCACTTAAATGTTATGCTTATCAATAGTAGGTTAGCAAAATGGCCTCAGTTGACATTTTTGAGATCTGGTTTTGAGTAGAAATATCATAGACCTCTAAGCTTTAAAACTGTGCGGGAAACTGTCCAATAGCTACTGTAATAACAAATACAGTCACCGTTAGCTGGTGTCAACAAACAGTTTGTCTAACTCACCCTCCTGATTCATGATTTTCATTCAGATATTTATAATGTTAAGGTTACATTAGAAATAGTTGTTTATTAAATATGACAATATACATTTTCTCATAAATGAATATTTAACTAATGTTTTCCATGGAACAGAATGCTAAAAATACTTTTTTGGATGTAAATCATATTGGGACAACATCTCGAGAAGTAGACATCTTATTTGCATTGCTGAACTAAGGGTTCATTTCAGTAACTTTGTAGTATCTTATTTTCTAGGCAACCAACTCTCTTGTGAAGCTATCTAATATAGTTCATGTATGGGATCCATTTCTAGAAACCCATTATCCAGATTGCTCTGAAGTATGGAAAGGCTGTCTCCCATAGACTCCATTATAATAAAATAATCCAAAATTTTAAAAATGATTTCCTTTTTTTCTGTAGTAATAAAACAGTACATTGTATTTGATCCCAGCTAAGATATAATTAATCCTTATTGGAAGCAAAACCAGCCTACTGGGTTTATTTAATGTTTACATGATTTTCAAGTAGAATTAAGGTACGAAGATCCAAATTACAGAAAGATGTGTTATCTAGAAAACCCCAGGTCTAAGCATTCAGGGTAACAGGTCCCATACCTGTACAAACTTTTCAATTCCACAGCTTTGCACCTGTCACTGTACAAAATAATTTTTTTGGAATCTTAAAATAAAAATTAAAAAATTATATACGTTGGTATATTTATTTATCCTAGTGACCAGAGATCCCACTGATTTTAAGACTGATTTATATTATTTACATTTTATTATTATATTAATATTAAAATATATTTAAATTGTAATATTAATAAGTCTGACATTCTATTTAAACTCATTACTGTTTTGCCTTCATGTTGACTAGATTTTGACCTTAGCACCCAAATAGCAGTTAAACTTCCCAACTGGGCAACGGTAGAAAAAAAAGGAATATACACAAGAAGAAAAGTTAATATTTTCAGAACTGAACTGTTTAACTATCCCTTTAAGGTGATACTGACATTGTGATCTACTGTATCAGAAAAACCTACGACGCTAGGATTTGTACTTCATTGACTAGAATTTCTTATTTTGTACAGTAAAGACATTTGAAGCTGAGCTCCAATCCCCCCAAAGCAGAGCAAATATAGTGTCTCATGTTTGTATCAGAATTGTAGCATTTGTGCATTATTATTATTATGGGTTCCTGGAATAACAGGTCCTGGGGACACAGTAGATCTCTTAACTGCAAGGGAAAAAAGAAAAAGCTATATTACCGCAATACCAGCCCGAATTCCAGTACAGATGTTTGTTCCTCCAGAAGCAATACTGGGAAGGAGAAATTTAAGTTGATCCCTCACTTTTGCATTAACTTTCAATGGAGATGAAAGAACAATTGCAGAACTTGAGAACTTGACAATCCCAAGATAAGCACCATCTTCAATGATCTGAAGAACAAACACCTCTGCTGCTTGTAGTTGCCGTACAATTCGATTATTCTGCAATTTGGAGATTAATATAAATATTTAGCACCATGGCTTTTTGCTTTGTTAGCTTGTAGCTTGGATTAGAGGATTAGTGTGAGTTCATGAAATTGCACATAACCACTTGCAGACCCATAAAATACAGTATTACTATAGGAAATGCATACAATAAACTATACTCTTACATCACTTAGGTATGTATTATTTATGGTGAACATGGTCGACCACCCGTATGCCAGGCTGTAAAATGTTTTTACAAAATGTTTTTTTTCTTTACAGCTATTGTCATTAAATGACCCATTTGTAACTCAAAATAGTTTTTTTTTTACATTTCAGGTTTGTATCTGATATTCCAACACCAAGAAATTAAATAATTATAGGCAACATATGTCCTATTTGTTGTTTTATTGTTATATAGTTCTGTAAACATAGTTCTGTTTACAGAGGTTATCTGTTATTTGCTCTGTAAAATATGTGCCCTATTTCAGATTTAATAGCTGTCCCATAGGAACACAACATATAATTTATATAAACTATATCTTTTATGACATTGACATAGCCCTTTACAGAGATAAATATCTTTACAAAGTCACAAACACCAAATCAATCTGCATGTATGTCTTTGGAGTGTAGGTGGAAATTGGAGTAAATGGAGGAAACCCACACAGACACATAAACTCCTTGTGGATATTGCCCAGTCTGGAATCAAACTCAAGACTCCACCTCAAGGAAAAAGTACTACCTGCTGCTACCACCATACTGTATGCCTAACAAGTTATAGAAAGTATATATTTATCCTTGAATAACCACAGGGCTACCACCAGAAACACATTTTTTGCCAAAGCACCAAAGATATTTGACATACCTTACAGTAGTAGGAGAAGGTAGTCACACTGAAAAAAAATATTGTTATTTGAGACCTGGGCAAAGAAAGAGCCCCTACAGCCATACCACATGTTCCCGCTTGATAGCAACATTTGCTTTGATTTGATTTGCTGCATGACATGGGTGTGTTAACATTTATTCTTTCCTCTTGGTATCAAGCATTATTTGTATATGCCAGATGGCAACACTATTTCCATGAAAATAATGTTATGTGTCTCTCTCTAAGATATGTAAAGCTCAGTAAGTATGTGTTGTAATTGTTGCATCCATTTCCAGTAGGAGGCAGTAGTCCTTGTGAGAAAATAGTGACTTCCCGGTCCACCAAATGTTTATGAGATCAGGGCAGGATGACTTAAATGTCCACATGCAGGCAAGCACTATAAGTAATCAGCAAATGTCACATAACATAGCTAGAGCGGCTTTGCTAAAGATAGTGGATATTGGCCCTCCAGGTTTGGAGGCTAGTATGTATCCTAGTACCCAAGCACATAAGATTTGAACATATATGCCATAAATTATAATGCTAGGTACATGAAAGCCTAGTCAACAACACATATGTGCAGGTGCTCACTGGGTAGTTCCTGGTATATGGTACTCAAAGTATTCCATCAGTCTGCTACCTTGGGCACAGAGATGCAGCTATTTTAACTGTTAGCTAAGGTGGGGTTTACTACCTAGCAGAAGGCAGCAGTGGCCAAGGGCCAGGCCTAAATGTATATGTGGCTTTATCTGGCAGATGAACTGGTTCGGATTCTGCATTATTAAGCAACATGACATTTTATTTGGAAAATTCCAGAGTACCATAGATGCAATATTAAAAAAAGCAGGGGTGTGCAGCCAACTGTATGATTTTAGCCACATCTGTCTTTTATATAGAGTTTACAGCTGCAACGTTATACCCATAGTATCTCCCTGCCAACTCTTGAGCAGAGTAATGACTGCACTTGGTAACATACGTACCACATGCACCAACAGCTACTGAGATTTAGACCTGCTAAATATTGTACTTAACTTGCCTTTTACTCAGTGTAAAAATGAAAAATTGGGTAAATATGTAGACTGTGAAAAATAAAAAATGTTTCTAATACTGTTAGTTAGCCAAAAATGTAACCTATTAAGGCTGTAGTGACTGGATGTCTAACAGAACAGAACTCTGAACGAATTACCAAACAGCCTTGTATTGGGACATTTATTTTCTGTACATACTATATATTGTCAGTTGTTTCCGAAACTCAGGTAATGGACATAAGCGCAGTGGATGTGTTATGAATCAGCAGAAAAGATGGAGATCTACTGGGGACATTTTTTGGGTTCAAGATTTTCACTGATAAAGGGCTCTGGTCATATTGAACTGGTACAAAATCCCAAAACATAATGTACAGTATTCCGAGCCTACTTCTTCATTAAACTTTATTTCTCCTACTGCTGCAGACTGGTTATTTAAGCAATAAAAAGAAGTAGAGCTCTAGCCAGTCTTGCAGTGAGAGGGAGCAGGGGGAGCTATCTATGCAAGGCACTTTTAGGCCAAGAGGCCTGGTTCCATAGGACAGCATGAGTAACTGCAGAGTATTCCAAGAAGAAAAGTCTGCATGAGCTGTGCAGGGTTACTGTTCTATTGTTATTACCCTTTTCAACATGAGCTCGTTGAATTGGGATTGTGCTGAACAGAACTTTTGCTTATTTGTTTAACTAAAAAATATCTGTATTTAGTTATTTCTTGCACTATGCAAGAAAATTTAACCACATTTACTTTCCAACATTTTTTTTTACTATACAAATGTATACAGTGTATATATACTGTAGAAATCTACTTACCCAAACATATACATTTTCATTCACTCCAGAAAAATGATTTACAGAAACTTACCGAGCCCATGCTTCCTGAGACGTCAAGGACTAAAGACACAACCCTATCAGAATACTGCATTAGTGAGAATGAAGGGATTGGAATATTGAAGTCAGCCCGTGGAGCAGTGGATGTTATGTCAGTGGAGTTCTTGATAACATCCCAAGTGCTGCGAGAGTCACACATTCGATTCTGTAGAGTTGGAGCTTCACGATTATGGTTACTGTCACAAAATTCAGAAACCTGGAAAGAAAAGAAAGTTATAAAGCTGGGGTTTTATAATGATGGAAATTGTTATGCTTCATGTGTTGATCCTTGGCATTTTTAGGTGACAAATTTTTTTTTTGTTTTTTATTGAAAAATTGACATCAACAAAAAAACCTTGTAATTCATAAAAAATATAATGATGACCGTTAATAAATAAATGCCCTCGTTGTTAGTGGCAAATTGCACAGTCTGATGTGTAAGATGAATCTTTGCATTATGACTTGGTATAAAGTTACTTATTGTGATGACTGAAAAATTTCACCATGTACAGATTTGGGGTAAATTTACACGTTCCTATTGCCATGCCTCACATTTCATTTTGCAAAATTAAAAGACAGGCAACAAAGGGGCGCACAACAAATGCAGATGTCATTTTATTCCTGGGGCAGGCCAAGGTAGTTTGGCCAATCAGCACCCCCCCCTCCAATCAGGCCCAGCCATATCCACCATTAATACTGCAGGCCCCAAGCCCATGTGCCCACCTGTACCTGTGTTGTGCCCAACCCAAGCCACCATGATCTGTACCTGTGCCACTGCCAGGCCAGGTCAGCAGCCAACAATGGTCCCAGGCCCAGCCATATCCATTAATACTGCAGTCTGCAGCTGCAGGGCCAAAGCCAACGTCCCCACCATAACTGTGGCCAACCCAAGCCCCCATGATCTGTACGTGTGCCAGCAAGAAGTACATGCAGGTACAGCTGCCAAAAGCCCAGCAGGAAAGAGCAGACTGGTCTCGTCAGCGTGATGAGTTACTGCTCCCCTTTAGTGCGCACAGCAGGTCTTCTCTGCCCAACCAATCTGGCTTTTGTAATGACTGACTGTGACTGACGTCTTGTGCCAGCCCCACAGCCTACTACGCATGCGCGTCAGAGTGTCAATGCACCAGCATGGAACTGGAAAGCACCAAGTCATGCTCCATGGTGGGGGAGCGTGCTCAGAAATACCAGGCTAAAACAAACCCCAGAGGGGGTTGGGGAATGCAAATTCTATAAATTATAATGCTTTTAATAGGCCAACAAACCAAGTGAACTGAAAAGTAAAAATTATTTTTTTTAAAAAATGTGCCCTTCCATTGATTGCGCCCTAAGCGGTTGCCTAACCTGCCTACCCTTTGGCCCAGCCCTGCTTTATTCTTCCCCTCTCTATCCACATCAGTCAAAGGGATCTGTGGTGTCCCACTGTCTTCATAAGGACATACACATAAATATATGGTTTATTTGTTTTAATGTGGGATACAAGGCATCCAGATATCATCTGTTGGTGGACAGATTTATGAGTAGCTGTGCCTGTGTTTACAAGCTATTAGTAATATATAAACTAAACAAAACTAAATGGTACTTTTTACAGCAACATAGTGTAGTAGTGCAGATACCATTACTAGCTGACCAAATGTAATGTCAAAAATCACAGATTTTTTAAGAAACTCTCAACATGGGGGCCTTTTGTCTATTGAAAATGCAGTTGTAGCCTAATATAAAGTTTTCTAATGTAGTAGTATACTGAGCAAAAAATGCATGTGATTTTTCCTTCCCAGTTATTAATGGTAGCCCAAAAGCAGAAGCAATGTGCCATGACAAATGCCCATAGACTCTAATGTAGTTTGCTACAAAAATGACACGCAACAAAAAATGTTGGCAAAACAGGACAGATAAAGTGGGATTCAACACTAATCACTAAATATTTCCTTAGGCAAATAAAAATGTGTTTTAGCGAACTTGTAGAAGCAAACTTGTAGAATGTTGAATGTTTCCAGTGCGTTAAACACCCAGTAATTGCCACAGCTTATGATCATTTCAGTGATGTCAAGAGGATATTAAGGCAAATGCAAACATTTAGGAAGAGCATTCGACATACTGTAGGAACATAATAACAAGGTGTCTAGAAAGATACTATGCTAGTCCATCCCCAAATGTGTGCTAATACTCTCTTTCAAGATAAATTATTTATACAGTATATACATCTAATACAGAGATCCACAAACTTACAGACAAAGATATTTAGGGAGTATACTCACAGAGGGGAGTGCCTGCAAATACATGATGGATTCCCTGACAAATTGGTAGGTCTCAGGTACAAAGACACAGCCATCTTCATAAAGGCCTGTTTGTTGGTCGAAGTGGCAAGCACATTGTTGCCCTTGGCAGTTTTGCTTTGTGTAGGTACCGATAATATCAGTAGAACATCTGTGCAAGAAAGAAGCAGAATTTAAATTTTACTTGAACTGCAATAAGTTTGCAAATTTGTCAATATAAGTGGAAAACTATTAGTAAGCAGAAATCATTGAAGTAGAAAGAGTAGAAATGTCTGTTTGTATTCTGTAATATATTGAAAAATAAGGGTTATATCTATCTATTCACCAGATTTAAAATATATCAGTTTGTGCATGTCTTTATTTCTTTACTAGCTTTTATTTACCTTATGACTATTTTCTCCATCTAGCCAGGGTTATCTCGGAACCCTTGCAGCCTGAGGCATTTGCACTCTCTGCACTAGAAGATCTGGATTTCTGGAAATTAATCTAAGTTACCAGTAGCAGCATTTTTGACCCCCCCGGTAACCTTTGGTTAGGACCTGATGGTGCCAAATTCAGTGTGCTTAAAAGAGGATACTGTTCGCAGTAGGGGCTGAAATTGGCCTGCGGATTTAAGCAGGCTGATTTTGGCCACTTATTTAGGGTATTAAATAGCACAGGATTTTAAGGCAAGTAAAAAAAATACATTATTAATCATTGCTTTTTGTTTGGTAATACAGACAGAGCTAAACAAATAGTACAGTTGAAGCAATAGGTACCAGCATTGGCACAGTGATATGACATTTCTAGCACTATTTGTTGGACTATGTATCCAGGTCTGTGATTCTATGGATTGTAGTCCAGTAAAATAAACTATTTCTACAACACACATAAGTGATCATTTATTATAAAAATAGCCCCAATTCATGCTCAGTCAATCATGCATAGTATTTGCACTCTTATTCTATCCAGAAGCAAGCACCAGTGAAGTGGATGAGTTAATTTACATTTTTACTGCCACAATGGACTTGCAGGGAAATGCTGTTGAATGAAAAACATACCTTGTAGCTTCTACTTTGCCATTTCCAGCAAAATAAAATGGATTGTCGTAGTTGTATTCATCAAAGACACCCCATCGTAAATGTGCCCATTCGTGCACAAACACTCTCCCTGGAAATAAAACAAATTACAGGGGTGAATGCCTATGGTTTCTGTGTCCATAAATGCAGTTAGCTAACAAATAAAGCAAAAATTTGGGGACAGATGTGCTTTCTGTAGAACTGGAGATTCTAGCGGGATTTCCACCAACTTGATATGTTTTGTGGCAGTCAGGAAAGTACTGAAAACTTTTCAGTCAAAACTGCTTTGTGTGGTCAAATCCATTCAATGTTGTGAGGTGTTAGGCAGCATTGCAGAAAGGCCCATCGATTAATCATTAATTCCAGGAAATAAAGAACACTGAATTATTATTACATAATTATTATCATTTTTATTATACTGCATCTTAAATAGAGCTCACCCTGTAACTCCTACTCTTATTAACTTCTTCTGCACCACCTCAACAAGAAGATGTATTACAGGTTTTTATTGCTGTTTTTTGTGTAACTAGGAACAGTTTGTGCCATTTGAGTGCTACTATGTCCCATTTGTTGCATATTTTTTCATGTTGCTTCCTTATTGGGGCATTAGTTTATCTTTATAAAGTTGTTATTTGGTATCATCACACAAACTAATAAAAGCATCAAAGCAATAAACATGTTGCAATCAAACATTTTAATTTCAATAGGCATTCTTGTTCATGCCATTGTTTTATGGCCAGTATATGGTCCGGGACTTCTTTAACAAAGTTACAGATACATGAAGACATTGCTTTATGAACCTGTAGGGAGCCAAAGGGTTTATACGCCCCTATGGCTTTAATTCCCTACCATTTCTCCTTGTACCTAGTTGCTGGGCAAAAGTCCATGTATCTAGTTGTTAATCTACATATCTTAGTCATTAGCCAAAAGGTGCAATGACCACTTCCTGCCACACTTCAAGTGCTTGGAAGGGGGTGGATTTTACTCTTTGGCTCCTGGTGTCCTAACTATCTGGGTGTTTCCATTGAGCCGCGGTACACCAAGGCCCAATAAAGCCACATTTGCCCAGCACCTCTAGAGACAAGTCAGGGAGCAGTGAATGAGGCCAGCTGAAGACAGGCTATATCTGTTCTAGACTCTCTAGGAAAGTAAGATAGAGAGGAAAGATAGAAAGAGCAGTTTTGTGCTCCTTCAAGGACCTGTAGCAGGGAGTAACTTCCCAAGGCTCCTAGATTGCCTTTTGTGAAGGGACCACAGTGGATAGGGTGTCAGGCTTAGAGTCCTTCTCCCTGACCGCTCCACTGATTGGGATCCAAACCACTTTCAAGTTATATCTGCCTGGTGATCTGCCTTGCTACTTGACTACATTCGCAGGGGAGTAACATTCTCAGCTGTCTCATGCAACCTGTCTTAAGCTCCCCATAGACGCAACAATCTTTCCCTGCCGAACGACCGATCTTAGGAAAGTCCGACAATCTGTCAAATTATCGTGCGGTTAGTGGGATACAAACGATCGTACAGCTTACGATTTTTCGTCCGACATCGGTCTGAAGATTGATCGGCCAGGTTAGAAAATCTTTATCGGTCCCCATGCAATCTACCTTTGTTTGCAGGGCCAAGCAGGCTGCGATCCTTCAGTTTTGCTGGCAATATCGCCTGAAATGGTCTTTTTAGTTGATGGACACATCAGGCATTTAAATGATTGTTTTGAGACAATCGTGGTCTCACAATAACAATTGGATCTTTAAAAAATCTTTACGTCTATGGCCAGCTTTAGCCTGCTGATGTTATTGCCTCATCATTATTGTAAGTAACCCTGTAGGACATTTGCCTAGGACAAAGACACTTTTACTCTTTTGCTTTCACCACAATAACCTCCTGGTGTTCATTCTTTCCTATTTTTATTGCACAGTAGCCTGTGGGAGTTGTAATTAAACTACACCACACCTTTATTCTTCCACTTAGCGAAGGCCTTAGCCTGAAGTTTTAGAGCCACATGTAACCCATGCTGGAATCACTAGCTGGACATTAACCCTGTTTGGTCTACCTATCCCAAATAAGTGTTACAAACCATTCAACCATACTTCCAAAAATATCTGGAATAGCAATTAATTATTCTCCCCAGATCTGACCCTCCAGATGGCCTCTGACAGAATTGCTCCAAAAACTCTACCTAAGGGGTGTTTAGGATGAGACTTCAATCACAAAAGCATGTTTAGAAAATGTGCAATATTGTACTTGGTGAGCATTGTTTTCCCTAGAAGTAACAGAGAAAGCCTGGGCACAAAATCTTCTATACAAGCTACTCCCTTGTCTTCTAAGGCAATAAAAGATCCTGAATTGGTGATAATGGTTCCTGCATTTACAACAGGATTGCTTCAAAGATTATAAAGTTCTGGGAGTCAGGTAATAGACCCTCCCCCATTATCTGTCTATAAAATTAAAAATTTTCATAAAGCTTAATTAGATCCTATACAAAAAAACTAATAATAAAAATACATTCATATAGTCACCTCGAGGTCCATACACCGAAATCATTTTGTCATTCACCAGGAAGTCAGGTGTCAAATGAATGTATTTTCCTGGTTCCCCACATCTTCCATATTGCAGAGTATATGGATCGTCTCCAAATCTTTTATAATTTTCAGCAATGATCACATCTGCCTGGTGTTGCCAAAGAAATGTTAATGCAATGCTTTACTTTGCCCTGTATAACTCTGTATAACTGGTTTAATAGTGAAGAGTCAAAGTTTTTCTGTTATTTTGTCCAATACTATTATATAAATAATACATTTTGGTTCAATAGCGAACTATCACTGGCTTATTCTAATATATTATCCATACAGAAACGCTATCAGAAGAAACGTACTGTGAAGAAAGTGTCTCTTTTATGTACCAATTAATAAAAACAGTGATACAGTATATGGAGATGAGCAGAGTTTCCATCTGCATGAAATTTGCTATGACTTCTAAGTCACAGCAAGCAAAAGGGTAAGATCAAATGTGGGCTGTGTGGAAACATGGAAGCAACAATGAAATGAGTAAGCACAGCAGACTTACTAATTGTTATAGTGAGTAGTTATTAATGTAAAATCAAAGTGGCAGCACATCATACAAAAGCATACAATAAGGGGCAGATTTACTAAATTCAAATGTATTCACATGAAGGATTCGAATATTCGATCGAATTTTCAAAAATTTTCAACTGCAAATTAGGCAAATGCGACCAAATTCGACCATCGAATTCGAATGATTCGAATATTCTAATTTGATTTTATTCAAATATTCGAAAATTCGATGGTTGAATACTTCCCCTTTAAATTTAAATTTGATCACCTACTTCGCCAGATTAAACCTACCAAAATGTGGAACATTCCCTAAGATCGAATTAGAAAAATTCGATCGTTTAAAAATCGTTCGAAAATTCAATTTGAATCGAATTTGATCGAATTTGATCGAATTTCCCTATTCGATCATTTGATCGATCGAATTGCGCTAAAAAAATTTGAATTATTTAAATTCCCCACTATTCCCCCACTATTCCCTGGTCGAATTTCAAATTTTTTTGGCATTCGAAATCCGACCCTTAGTAAATTTGCCTCTATGTGTTGGTTTGTGGTCTCTTAACATTATAAGAGAGAAGGGTTTCTATTTCTCATGCAGTAAATTCAGTATCTGGCAGAAGGAAGAGCTTTCCATTTTAGCACTGTAGTAAAGATAACCATGGTCAGTTCTTATTTGTGGAGAGTTGCTACATATGAGCCCAATGAACAACAATAAATGGCAAATAACTCAGGAGTCAGAAATAAGCATGAATTTATAAACAAACTCTATATCTCTTGTGTCACTTAGCACTTTACTTAAATAAAGCGCTTATGTTCTAGGTATTTTTTAATAACTCTTAGGGCAAATTTAATATTATTCCCCAAAAATCCTACGAATTCCCTCGATATTCGATAAGCATTCGATAGTCGAATGCTTAGCGAATAGTTTTAGGCTATCGTTTTGCTCGATATCTGATTTCTCGATGAAATTGTATGATTGGATACCGATCGTTCGATTTCACGAAAAAAACATACTTTTTTCCTTCAAGCCTCTGAAAAAATCATACGAATGGTATTCGAGCAGGACTTAGCCAAAGAAGCCTATGGGGGGGGGTTCCCATAGGCTTCTATTGGTATTCGGTAGGTTCAATCTGGCGAAGTAGACATTCGAAGGATTTTAACATCTTAAATCCTTCGATGATTGAATTATCGAATATCCGATCATTCGATCTGTTCGATAATTCGGTATTCTATAATCGAAGAGGCCAAATTTTGCATATTCGAATATCCAAAAAAAAACGTGGGCAAGCTCAGCTAATGATCACCATGTCATTGCAGGTATGTAGAACTTAATTATAGTCAAAAACAGTGGGAGTCTATCAGTAGCAGCATGAATTGACAGGACGATTGAGAGATTGGACAAATTGGAGAGCGTAATACAAAAGCAAAGTAGTGACAACCTTTAATACTGGGGAATATTTGTGTCAACCATTCCTGCCATGGCAAAAGCTACTACAGCAAAGGACACAAAAATCAATGTGAGTTAGTAAAGAGGACTTACCTTATCATATGTTTCTGTTTTGGGCTTTGAATGGTTGTTTTTTGACCATTTTTGCGGTAGTAAAATTTTTGCACTTTTTATGAACAGTCTGTGCTTTGTAGCATTGAATAAATACTGGTTGGCTTCTTTCACCATATTCTAGAAAAAAACAACAAAGAGAAAAACATTTACTTATTGCATTCAAATATTATAGATTCAAACAGTCCTTATGAAGGGATTAAAGTTATGGAACTGGCAAAAACACACTATTAATTATATATACAAAAAGAGTTGGTAAGTTCTAACAAGCAGGGACTACTTAAACTCCAGAATATGTCAGTGCAGGTATGGGACCTGTTATCCAGAATGCTCAGGACGTGGGGTTTTCTGGATCTTTCCATAATTTGTATCTTCATACCATAAGTCTACTAGAAAATAATATAAACATTAAATTAATCCAATAGACTGGTTTTGCTTCCAATAAGGGCTAATTATATCTTATATCTTACAGAGAAAAATTAAACTTTTAAAAATCTGGATTATTTGGAAAAAATGGAGTCTATGGGAGACTGCCTTTCCCCAATTCTGAGCTTTATGGGTGAAGGGTTTCTGGATAATGGGTCCCATACCTGTATTTGTCCACTTTGTTTTGTCTTCAGAAATTATAAGACAATTAAATATTCATTAAAAATAGCAAATATTTTGTATTTGGTTTTACCTGAATATTTTCAATAATCTTGGGATCTTCAGTCACATTAGGATGAATTGCAATAACAATATCTTCATATCCCCCACCATTTAGCTTGATCATGGAAGCCCATGTTGAACAACACAGTGAAACTATTAAAGCTGATGGTAACAAGCTCCACATATACATTGTGTTGCTGTAACCCACCAAGTGCACCGATGCGGAAATATACCCGGTATAAATACACACAATATTTCTACGTGTATCATCTTTGGACTTTGTAATGAGAACGTATTGGTGGATGAGTCAATCAGAGGAAGGTAAAGTAAGGTCAACAACTGGTGGAAAGATTATTTCTTTCAAATTTATCTTTCTTGATTTGTTTGGTTTAGCACTTTGTACTTTCATTTGCTTTGAATACAATTAATTGGTATATGTTTTCCTGTTTGACAACCATCCTTATAATATCCTATAGCCCGTCAGTAGAATTAACATCCATTACAAGAAGCTAGCTGTTAAACCCTGGTAAGGTGGGACTCAGGACACAGACTGTCTCACAAGTGTCCATGCTCACCAATGTCATTTTGAAACATGGACTTTCTGCAGAGGCATTAACAGCAATCTAACTGCCCTGTTGTTAGCAGATGGGCAACACAGAAGAGCAGCAGAAAACCAGGGATTTAAGCATTCAGGCACAATCAAAACTGCCAATAGAGAATGTAGAGACAAGCTGAGGTCAACGATGTTACAGAAAATGTTACAGAAAACCAGAATCCTAGTCATAAAGAATGGCATGACCACTGTATGTGTTTTAGACACAAAGGCTACCATTCACTTAACAATAGTTTATATCCCTGCCATGAGGCAAAGTGATTGCTCTCCTCTGATAACTTTAAGAGAAAAATTTAAATTTTTTTAAATTTGGCAATTTAATTTGCGCTAGCAATGGTGCTCCATCGCCCTTGACTCACACCTGGTAGGGAAAATTCCAAGAATGGCTACAGCAGAACTAATTGTAAAAATAAGATTATTTAAGGGGAATTTACTTACCAGGGGTGCAGGTGTGCAATTCGCCCTGTTTTCTACCTGCAATACATAATTTCCCCTAAAATTCCAACATAATGGCTTGCAACAGCCACAATGACATCCAGTGCAAATGCAATTGTGCAGGTGGCTGCAAACAGTAAGGCTGTTTTGTGGTATTTAATTGATGTGGACATTTTAGGAAAACATACCCACACTAGGGGGGCAGATTTGTAAAAGGTCGAGTGAGAAAAGTTTTTTCTTACCGCAAATTAACTTGAATGACCTTGAAACTCGAATGGTATCTTATTTAAGAAAAAAAACGCAAACGTCCAAAATTGGATCGAATATTACCGATGCTGGAATCAAATTCAAGTTTTTTGAGGTTAATAACATCTTCAAATGGGTCAACAGACCTCTTCCATTGACTGACAGGTTTTATGTGGCAACCTATTGATTATGAGTTACTTCCAGGGTGAGGTATGGTAAATCTCAAATCCAAATTCCCAAGTTTTCACCAAAAATTCAACTCTAAAATTCGAACCTTAATAAATCTGCCCCTAGATACTGATGCCCAGGAAGAATAACACTTTCATATTCATGGTGATAAGCAGTGTGGATATACTTATCCAATACAAAATGATCCATAGGCTGAATTACACACTAGTTCAACTGTACAATATGGACGTGAGAAGGCCCAAGCCTAGGGCGGCACAAATTAAAGGGCGGCATGCAGTTCAAATGCCATTTGGCCCCAGGCACATTATAGGTTATAGGTATAATATATGTTGCCTTTCTGAAAACTCACCTTGTCTTCCTTAATGTCAAGTTACACAAAATATTCTTATTGGGATACATCGACCAGATAATCTTACATAAGCCAGTACCCTCATTTACAGAAAACTTGTGTAGGGAAGCCAGAGAGCTGCCAGTGGGCTCAAAGCATTTTATTTGGATGGGGCTGGCATAGGGAGGTCAGATACTGTGCCTGGAGAGACAGAGAATGTGAAAGGAATCCAGACTGGAGGAACAAACAGCAAGAAATTCCCATCTGAGCATCCAAAGGGGCTGGTAGTCATACTGTATGCCTGAATGTGCTGGACTCACCTGAAGAGAGCTCTAAAGCATCCAGAGGATTTGTGAGTATCCTGTTTAAAGGGACAGTACCCTAAAAAAGCACTTGAAGATAAAAAAAAAACTGTTTTATTAAAAGACTAGCAAGTTAGCAAGTAGCTAGGACTAGCAAGTTAGTGAGGCCCTATTGCCACCAGTTAGGAGTGCTGCATGTACTAGTTGGCCAGTTATTTCATATAAACCTTTATTCAAGTTAATCAATACTGTGTGTGTTGTTACTGTGTTCCTAGTTGGGCCACCCGTAGGGGCATTCCCGGATCCCACTAGGTGGAGGCAATACGCTATTAAGTACTAGGTACCCAGTCTCTCCTGGGTTTGTCCCCTGCCATCAGGTAAGTGCCACACGTGGAGAGTAATACCGACAAAGTGGCGTTGAAAGGGTTACACTTGCTTCCTATTGCTTTGGAAGAAATTAGTGAATGATGCTCTTCCCATGAACAAGTTGACATTACAGGACAGAGGCTGCCCCACTAAATGTATTATAATCTGGAACACATGAGGGCACATTTAAGGGTCGAAGTGAATTTTCGAATAAAATGCGATTATCGAATAGCCCAAAATTTGATTCAACTTTAAAAAATTTGAAACTTCGAATTTCGAAGTACTGTCTCTTTAAGAAAATGTTAATTCGACCATTCGCCACCTTAAACCTGCCGAATTGCCAATTTAGCCTATGGGGGACCTTCCATAGCCTTAACAGGGCTTTGGTAAATCAGATTTTTTTTTGAAAATCATTCGAATTGTTTGATTCCAACAATGCGATCGAAGAATTTTAATTCGATAGACAATGGACCTATTCAATAAAAAAAAATTGGATTGGTCAAATGTCGATTTTTTTTTCTATTCAAAATTCGACCAAAACCTCACCACTGAGCATAGGGTTGCCACCTCACCCCTTTAAAACCGAACACATATGGAATACACAGCCTGCATGGCTAATTAGCAATACATTTAGATGCATGCTGCAGACTGAACTGATTTATGTGAGAGATGGGCTGCCAGAGATTGAATATTTTAGGAAACCACCAGTTATGTCATATAAAAAAAGTAAAACTATAGGGTCCATGTTGGTCAGATCTGATGTGGGAGGACAAAATAAAAATCAACAAAAACTACGACCAAGAAAAAATGGGCTCTTCCCATGCTTATCATGTA
>CM044437.1:100841969-100856566 GCA_024363595.1 Xenopus borealis
GTTGGAAGGGGGTCGGTGTCCAATTCAGTTGCTCTGGCATCCAACTGTGGTGTGCCGGCATCCAATTCAGCACTTCTGTGTCCCATTAGGCGTACCGGCATCCAATTTGATGCGCCGGGTTCGTTTGGTGCTAGGCTTGTGGCCCAGTTCAGGACTGGCAGCAGCATGGCAGTTGGGGACCCCTGATTTAAGGTGAACATTGAATATTGCAGTATAATAGTACGATGGTTCACAAAGCAGTATTTATAACCTCATAATTAGATATTGGGGGAAATAACGGATTAAAAATTTTGAATCATTTGTAACTTGGTGCTTTCTATCAAAGGATTTATTAAGTCTTCAAAAACCAAAATACCTATTTTTTAAGATATGCAGCTTTTATAGTATAATCCATGCCACATCCCATTATTCAAGTATATCTACGTTTAGCTTTCCTCAATGCAGCCTTAAGTAGATTTCAGAATAAACCAACATTTTCCTGTACAGGTATTGGACCTGTTATCCAGAAACCCATTATCTTGAAAGCTCCAAATAACGGAAAGGCTGACTCCCATAGACTCCATTTTATCCAAATAATCCAAATGTTTAAACTGATTTCCTTTTTCTGTGTAATAATAAAACAGTAGCTTGTAGAGTCCTGCAGCAGGTCGGGTACCCGCAAAATCCTGCGGCACCCTATGGGTTGCATGTAGAAGTTCCAGGTACGGGTATAGAAGCAGATTTGCGGGATGAGGGTCGAGCCACGAATCTTCTCCATAGTGATTTGTACTCCATTTTTCTGAGCATGTCTACTAATGATGATGTCTTTTGACAGCACTTTCTGTTTTACTCCTTTTTTCTGATCACGGCTACTTCCATTGATCTCAGTTCTGGTTTACAATGACAGCACTTTCGCAGGTCGCAGGTCGGGGTTGCAGTTAAGGTATTTGCGGGTCGGGTTGCGGGTCCAACTGGGTAAGTATGCGAGTCGCGGGTCCGGGTTGCGTATTGCAGGTTGCTGTTATGGGTCAGGTATGGGTCCCAAAAAATGGACCTGAGCCGGACTCTAGTAGCTTGTATTTGATCCCAACTAAGATATAATTCATCCTTATTGGAAGCAGTCCAGTCTATTGGGTTTATTTCATGTTTACTTGATTTTCTAGTTTGAAGATCCAAATTTCGGAAATATCTCTTATCCAGAAAACCGCAGGTCCCGAGCTTTCAGAATATCAGGTTCCATACCTGTATTCTAATATAGTGGTACATTCTATATTTAAAACAGTTAGGGGGGTTATTTACTAAAACTCAAATGTTGCTCATATTTTAAATAAAAAAGAACTAGGCCAAACTTCCATCCAAGATTTTTGTCTTATTTATCAGGAAAATAACTCGAATTAATCAAATCCACACACATTAATAATATATAATCTGTGCCCTTGTCAAGGATATCTTCCAGTCACCTGTCTAGGTTATGACTGGGCATAAAGGAGACACGGCCGTGGGCATTCCAAGAAGGACCAAGGAAAAAAATAGGAAATCCCAGAAAGGCCAACCTTTGACCTCCAGCTGCTCTTGAAAGCTTTAAGATCAGCAACAGCTGAAGTGCCACTTTCCTACCCTATACACTAAAACTAACATATGTTTCAAAATAAAAGCTCTTTAATTTTCTTGTCTTACAGTACAACTGATCCAGAGTGAGAAAGGGGGAAAAGAAGCAATAATAAGGAACTAAACACAATAAATGTAATAAATATTCTAAAATGCAACAATTTACATTTTACAGAAAAAAGCAGTGCAGACATAATCCTTTACATCATTACAACTTTACATCATTAATACAGAAGTGAGACTCAACTCACGTAACTTAAGCTGAACTGTATTAGTCTATTCTTCTGACTATCCATACAATATATTTGAAAAACTACGTAGAGTTCTACGGGTACCCGCGGGTTACCTGCAAAAAAAATTTGGTACTCTGTGGAAAGAGGGTAGGCTTTTCAGGTGAGTGTATATATGCGGGCCTGCGGGGTCACAGGTCAGGTTATGGGTCTCTTTTTATGGCAGCTCTCCATCAGCAGCTCTCATGCAGCTCTTACATCACAAGGCACACTTCTGTCTCTCTTCTTCTCAGCCACTTTTGATGATGTCACTTCCAGTTTGATGGTAGTCGGCGGGTTGCAGATAAGGCAGTTGCAGGTCCAGGTCCAGGTAGTGGATAAACGTGGGTAAATATGAGGGTCGCAATTCGGGTTGCAGGTTTGGGTGGGTCTTAGAAATTGGTTCCGCGCAGGACTCTACTATGGGGGACTTATCTTGACTGGAGAAGAGCTGGTTTCTACTACATTATTTCAAGTCAGAAGCACAAGTGCAGAAAGCAGTGCTGACAGATACTGGAAAGTCTAAAATACATTTTTTTATGCAAATTTTGTCGCCTAAACCTTTTTAGCAAATTTTCACCATCTGCAAATTTCGGCAAAATGAAATGGGTCAGATTCGCCCATCGCTATTCAGCAGCTCTTCAGTTTTCAAATTCAGCAATCTGGTTGCTAGGATCTGCATTTTGCTATCAACCATGTATTGATTTGAATAAGAGACTGGAATATGATGTTGATGTCGAGTAGGTGCCGCATCACTAGTGCAATTATGCTCTCTGCATTCTAAGAGACAAAATTCCAATTTAAAAATCATTATTTCAGCTCTTATGGCTCTTGCACACAATCATGTTGGGCTGCACTTCGTTCCATTTCAATCCATGCAACCACAGGGTAGCGAAGGTCCAGACACACTCAATTCTTCTGTATTGTCCAGTCCTCACAATGACGCATGTAAGCACTGAATGCAGGTGGAACGTAACATGCTGAGTTACCAGGAAAGGCTTTCTGCTGCCACTAGTATCCCTGCCATGTTCTGAACCTCACTATGATAGTTGGAAAGGTCAGGGCTGCGTTACCCCTGCTGGTGCTGTGCTCACACTAGATATTACTGTTTCTGAATGAACAGAAAGGGGTATTATTTTGTGACCCTTCCTTCTCTACTACTTGTATTTGCAGCATTAATAACTAATTAATTAATTAATTAACTGTCCTTGCTAGATAAGTAATTGCACTTCTTTATTATCTTGTCACCTTATCTTCAACCAGCTAGACTCATCTAGGTTATAACCTCTCACAGAAAAATTATAATCAGGGCAGCTTTTGAATGATTTCACAGTTCAGCTAATTGTTTCAGGAACTAATAATGTAGAGAGTGATACTGTGAGATTGAGACAGTTTGCAATTGATTAGCATTTTCTTTTTAATTTTTTTTTGTTATTTAGCTTTTTATTCAGCAGCTCTTTGCAATTTCAGTAATCTTGTTGCTAGGTTCCAAATTACCCCAATAACCATGCACTTATTTAAATAAGAGACAGGAATATGAATAGGAGAGAGCCTCAATAGAAAGATGAGTAACAATAATTTTGTAGCCTTACAGAGCATATGTTTTTTAGATGGGTTCAGTGAACTCCTTTTAAAAGCTTGGAAAGAGTCAGAGGAAGGCAAATAATTGTATGACAACAGAGAAATAGAGGGGTAGAGCATGGGTTACACACAACCCCCTTTCACCAGGATGGGCTTTCGCAACTCACTACTGCCAAAAATGCACAAAAATAGAGTTGGACCCCAGGGGTTCTTTGCAAAACAGTAGAACAGGCTTTATTCAGGCATAAAGCACCACAGGGTTATAATACTCACACATGAGAGAGTCACAGTACATCTCCAAATACATTCACATGTGTCGCAGAGACAGCATAAAGAGACAATAGGCATAGTCCAAAGGAGTTGAGAGATCACCTTCCAAGGTTTCAGTACCTTGTGTGGCTTGAACCCTCACAGCAGACTTGGAACAGGGTTACAATACAATTCTTAATGAATCAGATGCAATTTGAGAGTCGGACTGGCCAGATATGGGATGACTTTGAGGTAGTGTGCCAGCTTGAATATATTGCAATATATGGACAAACAATCCCGTTGTTTGAAGGGTAGGCATTTTTCAGTAGCTGTATGCACAAAATGTCTTAATGTCTTAAATATATTGTTAATGGGATGAGTGCAGAGGACCTTTTGTATTTGTCTATATGTATTTTGTGGTCACAGCCTCATTGCACCCCTGCCTAATGTTTTTAAAAGGAAGTGGTGAGCACAACTTTCCCTTGTTTGCAGGGTTACACCTTAGCCCGATTCCCTTGTCACTACTGTGGTCCCTTCACTACAGTCAAAGCAAAGCCTAGAGGAGAGCTACTTCCTACTATCCTCTTAGTTGGAGCTTTAGCTGCTCTTACTTACTAAGCCTCACTGTCTCCCTCTCTATATAGAGTGTTATAACAGGAGCTACACTACACACTAGCTCACCTTATTCATGGGGTCCTTGTACCACAAAACTTCTGGGGCCTTGTTGACTCCAGGCTCAATGGATCCACTGCCCAGCTTGACTGCTGCAGGCGAAAGCACTTTGTTACAGCACTACAGGAAGTGGTCATCACCTAGAATGGGTATGCAAATAAGGTATAACATGCTACTTGGGATTTAACCCAGCAACAGTGGAAAGGGAGGCACTGGCTTGGAATGAAACCATAAGAGACATTACACTTATGGGTCCCTTTATAATTTAAAAACTATAAAAAATAGAATTGCCCATTCTATAAAAACCTGAAGCACCTCTTTATGTCAATATTTCCCTTTTACATCTCTTACCTTGATCCACCATTTTATAATAGTCTCTGTGCTGCCTCAGAGATCACCTGATCAGAAATACTGCAGCTCTAACTGTAACAGGAAGTGTGGGAAAAGACAGAACTTTGTATGTTAATTGGCTCAATTGACTGAATATGTATGTGTGCCCTTGGTATGTTTGTGTTCACCATGAAATATAGGAACCCAGATAGTGGCACTTAGTACTTAAAAAGACAGTTTTCTATTTAGCATTACCCAATGGCATATGCAGCTATAAAAGTATATTTTTGTAAAAATTGTTACTTTATATGAAGCAGGGTTTTACATATGAGCTGTTTTATGCAATATTTTTATATAGACCTACATTGTTTGGGGTTAAAGGTTTGCTTTTAAGTATTTTGCTCAGAATTGAATTTTCTTTCACTAGATAATTTTTTGGGGTGGGTTTATATTCCCTTTGGCTTGCTGATGTGATCTTTTTTCCATTCCTAGTCTTTTCTTTGCATCACTATTTCATAAGTTTTCTATGTATTTCTGGTACTTGACAACAGGCTCCAATAGCTTCAAATAATTGTAATGGAGACTCTGACAATGTTGCAGCCTCTAGTGGTGATCATAGAACATTTTGAAAACCCCAATATTTAAACCATTTGTTTTTTTATTCTACACAATCCCAGCTAGAAGAAAACATAAAGTACCAAGCAGGCACATGGTAATCTGTCACTGGTACCAGCACTGTGTGCCTATTTCTGCCTACCTACTGTTGTAAAGTCAATACAAAGGCTACAGAGTGAAGAGATATGATTTGTTTCTTAATAATACTCTTTTTAATCTACACAAGTATATATAAAGATATGATGTACACAGATAACTCAGCCTTGTAAAAGTCTTTATGATTTTTATGATTATTGGCATCCATGTGAGTTTATTTAATCACTGTAAAAACATAAACATTAACATGCTGCTGATGATGAGTCTGGCTTGCCAAAGAATTCATTGAGATATATATATATATATATATATATATATATATATATACTAACAGGCACTAATATTCATTTTGATGCATGTTGGCATTTGAACAAAAAAGGGTTTAAAACAAAGAATAGATTTAATATAGTTAGAGAAAGAGGAAATCCATGCTACAGTCCAAGTCACTGAAAAAATGAAAAAGGACTTTGTTTCGTTTATTACAACATGCAACATGGAAGTTTATTAGATAAAAACAACCTTGCTATTCTAAAGGATAAAACTGTTAGATTATTGAGTGATAAATCCTCTATTGCACAAGTACAATTACATGTATATTTATCAAAAGTTTTTGTGCCAGTCTCACGAGTAACAGTGAGCCCTGAAAAGATTAAATCATATCCACTCACCCCATTTTTTAGGAGTTACCTGGATTTAACCCCCTCCCACCCACAGTACCAGCCTGTCACCCCCTATTAGCGATTTGCACCCAGCAACATCATGATTTCTGGATTCTTTTAAAAAGTTGATTTCTAGCAGCGATCTGAAGCCAACTGATAAAGAAACATTCAAGGGCTGTGGGTGCATCTGCTATTTTGAAGTATTTATATTCTCATATTTTGTGACTTTTAATAGAATCCATGTCAGATTTTGTTCATACTATTAATATTAAGTATATCATTTTGTTTCATGTATTTAATGTGCCTTAAAAAAGACCTATATATTTTTGTCCATAGATTGTACCTCTATACTTTACTTCGATAGATAATAAAAAAGGACACATTTAACAAGTCCTTCCCTTCCTTCCTTGACAATATATATATAATAAAATATTATTAGGAGCAAAACAAACCCCATCATTGTTAAGGTTCGAGAGGTGTTTTCCATGAAAATTCTATTTTTTGGGTTGTTTTTTTTTTTTTTTTTGGCTTATGATAAAAATTTATCTGAAAATATACCATCTTAAACCTTTGAGGTAATGCAGGAGTCAATGGTATATGTCCCTTGAACCATTTGAACATGTTGAAGGGATTCTGTCATGAGAAAACATGTTTTTTTCAAAACGCATCAGTTAATAGTGTTGCTCCAGCAGAATTCTGCACTGAAATCCATTTCTCCAAAGAGCAAACAGATGTTTTTATATTCAGTTTGGAAATCTGACATGGGGCTAGACATTTTGTCAATTTCCCAGCTGCCCCTGGTCATGTGACTTGTGCCAGCACTTTAGGGGGACCTGCTTTCTGGAAGGCTGTTGTTTTTCCTTCTCAATGTAACTGAATAGTACGCAGTGGGACAGGGGTTTTACTATAGAGCGCTGTTCTTAGATCTACCAGGCAGTTGTTATCTTGTGTTAGGGAGCTGTTGTCTGGTTACCTTCCCATTGTTCTGTTGTTAGGCTGCTGGGGGGAAAGGGAGGGGGGCAATATCACTCCAACTTGCAGTACAGCAGTAAAGAGTGATTGAAGTTTATCAAAGCACAAGTCACATGACTTGGGGCAGCTGGGAAATTGACAATATGTCTAGCCACATGTCAGATTTCAAAATGAAATATAAAAAAAATCTGTTTGCTCTTTTCAGGGCAGAATTCTGTTGGAGCTGCACTATTAACTGATGCATTTTGAAAAAAACATTTTTTGCCATGACAGTATTATGATGTTCAATTTTTTTTTTGGAGGGGCTTGCCCAAAAACTAGCTCAAGTCGAGTTTTTACCTCTGAAAATTTTTTTCCATTAAAGTTTATTCTTTATTAAGATATCAATTGAGTTGTGAGTTCATTTGAGGTATAAAAAACTCTAACATTTCACCTTGGATAAATAACCCCCTAAATGTAATGGATCCAAACACTGTTTCCAGTTTCCAGTGTATATCTGTCCAATAAATCATCCAATCAACTCTGAAAAGCATCAGCCATCACAACATCACCCAGCAGTGCATTCCACAACCTCACTGTCCTCACGGGGAAGAACCACCTACACTGCTTCAAATGAAAGTCCTTTTCTTCTAGTCTGAAGGGGTGGCCTCTGGTGCGGTGATCCTCTTTATGGGTAAAAAGATCCCCTGATATTTGTCTATAATGTCCTCTAATGTACCTGTAAAGTACAATCATGTCCCCTCACAAGTGCCTTTTTTCCAGAGAAAACAACCCCAACCTGGACAGTCTACCCTCATAATTTAAGTCTTCCATCTCTCAAACAATTTCAGTTGCACGGCTCTGCGGCCTCTCCATGTCATTTATATCCCTCCCATGGAGCTAAAAACTTCACTGCATACACTAGGCGAGGCCTTACCAGGGACCTATTACTGTATGTTTTCATCCCTTAAGTTAATGCCCTTTTTTTATGTAAGACAGTACTTTGTTTGCTTTAGTAGCTACAAAATGACACTGTCCAGAATAAGAGAACTTCTCTACAAACACACCTAGATCCTTCTCATTTAAGGAAACTCCCAACACACTGCTATTTAGTGTATAACTTGCATTTATATTATTTTTGCCAAAGTGCATAACCTTGCATTTATCAACAATGAACCTCATTTACAAGTTTTCTGCCCAGTTTCCCAACTTAGACAAATCACTCTGAAAACTGGCAGCATCCTGCATGGAACCTATAGTTCTGCTCAATGTTGTATCATCAGCAAATATAGAAACAGTACTTTCAATGCCCACATCCAGGTACAAATACTGTAATATGTTCCAGGCCAACGTTCCTTAATTTAACCAGTAACCTTGTGTGTGGCACTGTATCGAATGCTTTAGCAAAGTCTAAGTAAATCACAACCACTGCCTCCTAGAATCGAGGTCCCTGCACATCTTCTCATAAAATGAAATTAAGTTAGTCTGGCAAGCAGTGGTGTAAATATTTTTTCAGGCCCCCAAACTATATGAGGTTGAACCATTTTACCAATATTTATTGAAATTGTATATGAATAAGGGCCTCATAGCTCCTGGGCTCCCTGTAGTTATGTCCCTGCTGGCAAGATCATTACTCATAAAACCATGCTGGCACAAACTCATAATATGATTTGCCATAAAGTCCAGTATCTTATCCTTTATTAACCCTTCGAAAACCTTTCCTACCACAAAGTCAGACTAACTGGCCTATAGTTTTGAGGCTGGGAACGGGATCCCTTTTTGAATAGTGGCACCACATTAGCATTTTGCCAGTCTCAGATCTCATGATGATCAATTGCAAACTCACTGAATATGTATGTCCCATGTAGGCCCCTTTCAAGTCACTGACTAACTCAGAGAGCTGAAAAGCAGGAAGTAGTGTTTCTGTTCTTTTAGACACCCAGTCACTCCAGCCTTTATACAATACATTTCTGCCTAACTAATTAGAAACATTTCTTTGATTTTGTACAGCGTATCTATTTATCCAGTTTTTATTTTTACAATGAACTGTTCCTTTAAGGCTTTCAAGATAGCTGGGACAGTCAAAACAATTGAAAAAAACCATAGTAATAACATGACCTAGTTGTGAAATATCAAGAATCTTGTAGGAAATATCTTCTCCTTTGCTTTCCTATTTCAACTACATTAATAAAGAACATAAGTTCTTTACTTTATACAGCTATACCCAAACCCAATAAAGATAGACAGCTATGCTTACATTTTAGACCAATATCACAGACATTAAAATATATTCAAACTAATTCAGACTTTTACTCTCTAGATCAATCCACCCAGACAGGTTTCATTTCTGGAAGATAACACTACAAAGGTTTACTTTTACAAATCTATGTATTTTTTATTAGGGTGTCCTTAGGAAACCCCTCATGTTCCATTGTATAAACATCAGAAAGAGTGGGGAATGGAACTGGGCTATCTGATCACTATGAAGTGGAATAAAATCCAAAATGTGTGTGTGGGCCATCTCCAAAAAATTATAAAAGTGAGCAGAATGATTTTACCACTGCCAGTTGTAATGAAGAATGAATGCAAATGCCTCTTCTCTGCCTCCATTCATGTACAACTGAAAAGAAAAAGATGATAAAAGACATAAGCAGAATTTTATTCATTATTTTACAAGCATCCAGAATGATATTGCAATATTACCCAAAGGCATTTTATATTCTAAACAGGTTAAATGTCCTGCAGAGAGAAGTAATAATTCTTTTAAGAGGGTGTATTACTTCCCTAAGAAAAGAAGATACTCATCATTATATGCTGTGTGAATGATATTCAGCCAAGGAAGCCAACCTAAGCATGACAAAAGAAAAGAAAGATAACCATGCTGATTGTTGACCTTAATAAAAATGGAAAAATACCTTCAGATGCGTATAGGGATTCATGAGTCACTCCTTTATCATTGCATGTGCTGTATATTATGTGCCCTTTGTTACTTATACAAATCAAGTTCGTTTTTTTCTTGCCCTGATAATATATTATCTCTGTCTGAACTTCCTTCCTAGTAGTGGTGCTAATCAAGGGACATCCTTAGAGGTGAGGCCACTGGCTGTGTCTGCCTCTTTCAACAAGACTAGTGGGCCATAGGTTTTCTTCAGCACAGCCTACAAAGATCCTAACCCATTTTAGACATCTGAGCAAGGAAAAAGGTGGCAGGCAGGTGAAATGGAGGACAAGGTCCAGATGCAAAGTCAGGGCAGGCAGCAACTTACAGAATCTGAAGTAAAGGCATATAGTTAAGACAGGTCATAAGATCTGTCCATGCAAAGGTCAGATTATGCGGCAAGTAATGTAAACCAAACTCCTGGCAAGGGATCAGTATCAAGAGGGATTTGCAGCAATCCATACATATCACTTTGAGGGTATGTTGGTACTAGGAAACTTTTGCTGTGAATAATAGTGAAGCTTGCAGATTAAAATTCCCAAATCGTAAAGTGTTAACCTTCTGGTAAGGAGCAGGTCTAGATAAGGAAGAATTTGAGATACTGTTACAGTCCAGAACCAGTGCCTTTGCTGCAGAGACATCCCTTTAAATAAACAAGCCTTGTTATTTTAAAACAGAACTCAGAATGATCTAACTCTCTCCCTACATTGAGTCTGATGTCTTTTCTTAGACATCAGTAACTCGCGTTAAACTCTGCCCCCTTTAGCATACTGAGCTTCCCGTCTCCTTTGAATGGGAAACCAGTCAAAAATTGTCTCCTGTGCATACCTGCTGCCTCCTGCTCTAATGGCAATCAGGCATGAACATTAGACTATTCTTCCTATTCAAGCAAAAACGAAAGCTCAATATGCTAAAGGGGGCATAGGTTCACTCTAGATAAGTAAGGCAATGATTTTAGCAGCAGGTTTTATCTTAGAAACTTCATCAGACTCACATGGGGAGCGAGGCATGTCATTTTGGCTCTGTTTAGAGTTTAAAATGAAAGGTTTATTTATTGCTTAATTATGAACAGAAGAGGCAGCCCATAAATACAAATCGAGAACAGTCTGTGGGTAGGGTAGATTCAGCCTAATGCAAGTAGCACTACCCTCTTCTTTATTCTGAGTAAGTCTGATCAATAAAGCATCACACAAGCGGATTCATGCAATGATCAGTTTCCAGGGAATGAGAAAGTTAACTATTATGTAAAACATAACCTTACAGGAAGGACAGTGAAAATATCTGTGTGATGAGCTAGTAAGAAATATTGAAACTATCCAGTGAACTGTATAGTTTAAGTCTCTTCTTTCCCTGTTTTATTCTTAAGTAGATCATGTGAGGGTCTACTTGAATGAGAGCTGCGTGGAGCAATGCTCAACCTGGAGAGCAGCAAAAGCTAAAGAACACCCAAGTCTATAGTGGTGCAAGCTCTAGTGGTTAAACTATTATTCTACGGATGATATGCAAAAGTTCAGTGTGTTTTGTATAGTATAGAGAAGCCCTATACTATACAAAAACAAATGGCCTGGATATAGTATCAGTCTAAGGGTCCTCAGACCCTATTTTGATATTAGTATTAAAACAGATTTAGTGCTAACATATTACTCAGCACTGTACAGTAAATGGATGTTTACAATGAAAATGCAGATTAGATATACAGAACAAAAAGTAACTATTGACAGATGCAAAAGGCAGAGAGGGTCCTGCCCACAAGAGCTTATATAAAAACCATGCTAAAACTGAATCTGGAAAAGGAGAGGTCATTAAAGTCCCTAAATAGGGGTCTAGTATCTGAGCAGAAGAGATCTATTCCATATTCCTGTTATCTGTTGACTGGATGAAACCTACCATGAGATGCCTCAGTTCTTCCATTTTACTGCCAAGAGTTTTCCATTACCAGTATCCTAATAAGAATATGCAGTATGCTAAAGAGAACATTCCAACATGATGGCTCCTACTCCAATATCTGGAATATATATGGTTTTCCACGAAGGAATGTGTAGGCCAGCCCAAGGACAGGCTTAAAAGCTTGTTGTAGCCTATTAGGTAATAAAAGTTGAGGCTCTTTGGTACATATAAACATATACATTGGCAGAATCTATATCAAACTCTTCAGAAGAGATAATGTAAGCTAGAAAAGAAATCTTAGATTGAAGAAATGCATAAAGTCAGAAAGTTTCACTTGGCACATACTGTATCTTCTTTTATCAAGTAGACAGGGGCACAGAACTGAAAAAGTTATTTAAAATCATCAGACATGAGAAAGGTCACCTGAGTTTTCTGATCTCTTTCCTGTGCAGAGTTTTGTTTTTCCCTCTTGACCATATTCTCTGTACAATTGAAAGAACTAACCAGCAGGTGGTGCCATTGTTACAAAAACACTCTGGGGAGACGTCAAACGTGCAGTTCATGCGACAGCCCAAGAATTTACAGGAACTGGAGGCTTTTTGCCAGGAAGAATGGGCAGCTTTACCGTCTGAGAAGATAAAGAGCCTCATCCACAACTACCACAAAAGACTTCAAGCTGTCATTGATGTTAAAGGGGGCAATACATGGTATTAAGAACTGGGGTATGTAAACTTTTGATCAGGGTCATTGGGGTAGTTTGTGTAGTAATTATGATTTAAAAAGAGTAAACACAGTTGTTTGACAATAAATGGCTTCAGCCAACCACTAATCATGAGTGAAAGAAAAGTTTTTGTGTTATCATTCATATTCTCTGAAAAATGGTTAAGAAATCATACATTCTGCCAGGGTATGTAAACTTGTGAGCACAACTATATATTTAAATGAATAGTAACATCAACAGCTCAATAAATTGCAGATCTCTCCACTAGTAATGGTGAAGGCAACATAAACCACACTCATGGTAACTATTGAATTTAAAAACTTTAATTTGAATAATGCAGTTCTCTATACATTTGCCCCACTGAGACAGTGGACGCCGGAGTTTATGTATAGCTTCTGCTCTGCTCACTTTATTGATTAGTTAAGACCACATAATTTGCATGGGGTGGGCAGCTGCTAGATCCAATTTGGTAAAATTTATGATATTGGTTTCAGTGGATTTCACTCAAAAACTCGATCAATTTGACTACTTGCGTTGATCGCCTGAAATTCACGGCTTCCAGTTTTTTCATTAATTAGAAAACATTCAGGTTGTAAGTTCATTCAAGGTATAAAAAAAAAAAAAACCTCACAAACTGGACCTTTGATTAATAACCCTCGAAGTGTTCCTGAATTTTATAGTCTCCAGTAAAAAGATGGACACTCATTGGCTAACTATGTAAGCTACTAGTGTTATAATTAAATGGGTGGTTCACCTTTAAGGCAACTTTTAGTATGGTATAGAATATCAATTTCTAAGCCCCTTTTCTATTGGTCTTTATTATTTATAGGTTTAGAATTATTTGCTTTTTTCTTCTCTTTCCAGCTTTAAAAACGTCGCCAGCCGTAGAAAACAAATGCTCTGTAAGGCTACAGATGTATTCTTATTACTACATTTTTAGTCACCTTCCTATTCAAACCCAGTGCATGGTTGCTAGGGTAATTTGGATCCTAGCAACCAGTTTGCTGAAATTGCAAACCAGAGAGCTGCTGAATAAAAAGCTAAAACAGTCAAAAACTACAAATAATAAAAATGTAAAACCAATTTCCACGTTCAGGGCAGTAAAAAGTAAAACTAAATGCAAATAATTTACAGAAGCAGGAAGGAATCCGGGATTAAAAAAGGACATTTATTTTACATGAACATTAATATTGTACAATTTATACATGCTAAAAATTCCCAATGACAAAATTATTTACAGAACACTTTATAAAAAGGTGCAAATGATGGAAAAGGTTTTGCAAGTTAGCACACATGCTGTTGTTTTTTGGATCTGTTTTTGCTCATCTGGCATGATATTTTTCTGCATCTGGGAAAAGGTTTCAGAAGGCATAATGATTTTGGTGAAGGTTAGGCTGCATTGCACAATACACAAATGAGCTGCGCTGCCATACAGTAGAAACAAGGAAAGTTTACAAACTGGTAACAGATATCATTTGAACTCTAGAGTCCTACAAAAATGAATTGTAAACATGTTTAAATAGTGAGGATTATTGCATGAACATAGATGTGTATCTTGACAAGCTGCAGCCACAACAGAGAATGCAATCGTTTCATCCCCAACACTGGAGTTTGTGGTCACTGTGTAAAAGGAGGATTTATTTGCCAACTGGTTGTAAATTGTAAGTCTCTTTGTAAGGGATGTAAGCAGGGAAACCGTTGAAATATTCATATTACAGAGGTGTCACAGTATATGGCTCCCATAAATGGCTATGAAGCAGAAATACTAAAAAATAGTAGTATGAAAGTAAAAACAAAAACTATAATCCTGAGTCCGGCCGTTTTGCCACAATAGGTCTAATAGCCCAAGTATACTACTATATGAGAATGCCTAGCCATAGGCTTCCAAACGGCTGCAAGAATAACAACATCACTCTTCATAATGAAAGAAGAACCAACCCCTAAAAACTGGAAATGGCTAATGGCGGCACATTTTATATACTGGTAACTAATGCACCAGCCTAAAGTTTCAGCTTGTCAATAGCAGCAATGATCCAGGACTT
>CM044437.1:100862359-100880467 GCA_024363595.1 Xenopus borealis
CCTAGAGGAGTGGCAGACAATATTTGATTGACAGCTGAGATTTTTAAATTAGCTTAAACCATTTATGAATGCTTTAATAAAAAATTAAATTGGATTTCATGTTTAATTTGAAAAGGACTTTTATTATACAGATTTCTGTGTCTGGGTGACAGGTTCACCTTAAAGCATAAAGGAGAAGGAAAGCTACTGAAGCAGTTTATTGCCAAAATAGTGCAAGCTATAACACTATAGTTATTCTGCAGAATGCTTTACCATACCTGAGTAAACAGCTCTAGAAGCCCTGTTTGTTTAGGATAGCAGCTGCCATATTTGCTTCGCATGACATCACTTCCTGCCAGAGTCTCTCCCAGCTCACTCAGCTAAGGGCTCAGATTACAGAAGGCAGGGGGCAAAAGGAGCAAACTGAGCTTGCTTAAGCCCTGCCCTGGAGTTTTATGCTGAAAACAGGAAGTCTTAGCAGCATTACTTTGAGGGTTTACTGGTATATTTATATAGACCTTTCTGCTTAATGTCTGATAAAACTTGATTTTCGCCTTTCTTTCTCCTTAAAAAAATTAATTTTCCCCATTGAAGATATTGTTTTGTTTCTCCAGACAAAACTGATCTCACCCTACCCACAAGCATTACCGGCAGTTGTGAAATGACCTTGAATAATAACCATAGAAGATGGTTGTCCAACTGGAAGTCGACATACCACTGTGGCCCTCCAAGAGAGGACAAATGCTCCAATGATCCCTTTTGATTGCATCATATAACCTTATTATAATATGACCCCCCCCCCAACCATGTAATACAGTGAATAACTGTACTAACTGAAGTTGGACAGCACTAACATAATAGGTGTCATAGCTAGATCTATAGTAAAGAATATGTACACCACGAGTCTCAAAACTTGTGCAGACCGAGTCCCTTGAAGATTAGACCGAGTAACTGAACGTTACCCTGTATGTTTAAAGTGATACTGGCACTACAATTTTTCTTTTCAAAAGATGGATCTACATTAAAAGTTACCTATTGGTCATGTTGATCATTTCTTTTTGCCGATTACAAATTACGAGTGTACAAAGACAATATTATGAAGGATATAAAAATTACTTTCTGGTGTCAGTCTCTCTTTAAGTTAAAGGAACAGTAAGACCAAAAAATGAAAGTGTTTTAAAGGAATCTCGGTATAATGTACAGTTGCGCTTCACTGGTGAAACTTGTGTGTTGGCTTCACAAAAACTATAGTTAATATAAACAAGCTGCTGTTTTGTAGCCATTCAAGCACAGGATACACAGTAGATAACAGAAGCGCAGAACAATCCCACTGTATACTACAGAGCTAATTTTTCTCCTGTGAATCCAGTTCCGTTTCTCGTTTTTCAGCTTTGATTGGCAACCCCGATGGCTACACAGCAGCATATTTATATAAACCTTCTAAAGCAAACACCAGTTGTAGCAGTGCAGTGCAACAGTACATCACATGTGCATTACTTTAAAACATTCATTTTGTTTTATATTACTTTTCCTTTAAGTTTTTTTCTTCACTTATAGACTTAGGGACGCATTTACTAATGGTTCAATTTCTTAGTGAAAAAACTTAAAAATGCAACCAACCAATTTTTGAGGTGGGGGGAGGGGTAATTTTCGATCCAAAAAGGCCATATTCGATCCAATTTGAATCTTTCAAATCGAACAATCGTAACAATGTCCCTTTAAAAACAATATGAATTTGCAAAACTTTGCCTGTAAAGGCTATGGGAGGACCCCATAGGCTATAATGGCAATTCCGGTTTAAGGTGGTGAATGGTCGAATTTGAAAGTTTTTTTAAAGGGACAGTACTTCGAAAGTCGAATTTTGGCATTTTTTCAATTCGAATCAATTTTTCGGCTATTTGATAGTCGAAGTAGCCCAAAATTACGTCGAAATTCAAAATTTTTAAATTTAATTTTATTCGAAAATTCACTTCAACCCTTAGTAACTGCCCCTTACAGTTATCAAATATATCACTGCCCAATGTACAATGAAAATGCAGAACCTGACATTTTTCTTTACCATTAAAGTAATGTTTGACAATGTAAGGACCGTATTATATCACAAACCTCTACAGTATAGTTTCTTCTTTGTAACCATGTGCTTGTAACCATGAAGACGTCTCTTGCTGTTTATTCGTTGCATTTCATTTTCAGGTATTTCGCACCAAATTCATGTACTATTTAGGGACAGGAAACATGCAGTTTTCCAGCTGTTGTTCCTAAAAGGCAATTGGCCAATGCCCAAACATGAAATTCAATAACATCTGGAGGGTTACAGTACACCATGCCTGTATTAGGTTTTTAAAAATAAATGGAGGTGGCTTAAAAATCTTTCATTACGGTGCAATGCATATGGTACTCCTGGCTCACAATCCTACGGACTGCACAACAATGACTGCAACTGGCCAATGGACACAAACTTTCCTCCTTATAAAAACAATGCATACTTCATTTTTCCTATAACCCAACCTGTGTTTATAGGGGTTAGCTGCTTACAGTTAAGCTTTCGACTTAGTTTTGAACAAAATGTAAAAATACTGTGTAACGTTTCTTGGCGACTTGTTGAAGATGCTCCTTTTAAAACATCTCACAGTAGAGCTGGATGTCCATATCCGAGGCTTGCATGGGCGGGGGGGTCTAATGCACTTTGTATGGTTTACCAGATATGAGATTCACAGTGTGTCATTTTGATAACTCCAACACCACCACCCAACCGTCGGTAGTTCATGCCACCATACAACCTATCCAAAAGGAAAGGAAAAAATTTACATTATGGAAAACAAGCCAATGTACAAGCATTCTTACACAATGAAACAGTTAAAAGAAAATAATGCACACAGGAGTTATGCACTAACACAAGGTAAAAGTTGGTATAGTCCAGTCAATCACAGCCAAAAAGAGGACAGTTTTACTAGCCTTCTGCAGTCAGAATAACAGTAAACAATAGATTTGTGGATATAGGTAAGCAAGATGATAATGTAAAATGCATCTATCTTCCTACCTAACAACTTATTTATTGAATTAACTGGTAGTTTTCTGATTGATTTATGCAGTCTACTTAAAGGGAAACTGTCATGGGAAAACATGTTTTTTTTAAATGCATCAGTTAATAGTGCTGCTCCAGTAGACTTCTGCACTGAAATCCATTTCTCAAAAGAGCAAACAGATTTTATTACATACAGCTTTGAAATCTGACATGGAGCTAGCCATTTTGTCAATTTCCCAGCTGCCCCGGTCATGTGACTTGTGCCAGCACTTTAGTAGGGAACTGCTTTCTGGCAGACTGTTGTTTTTCCTTCTCAATGTAACCGAATAGTACACAGTGGTACATGGGGTTTTACTATTGAGTACTGTTCTTAGATCTACCAGGCAGCTGTTATCTTGTGTTAGGGAGCGGTTATCTGTTTTCCTTCCCATTGTTCTTTTGTTAGGCTGCTGATGGGGGAAAGGGAGGGGGTGATATCACTCCAACTTGCAGTGCAGCAGTAAAGAGTGATTGAAGTTTATCAGAGCACAAGTCACATGACATGGGGCAGCTGGGAAATTGACAAAATGTCTAGCCCCATGTCAGATTTCAAAATGAAATATAAAAAAATCTGTTTGCTCTTTTGAGAAATGGATTTCAGTGCAGAATTCTTCTGGAACATCACTATTAACTGATAGATTTAGAAAAAAATTTTTCTCCCATGATAGGATCCCTTTAATGCGGCTAACTTATTAAGATTCAAGTTGGGATTTACATGAAAACTCAAGTTGTATGTCTTGGTCAAAAGTCTAAAACGTTTCCAGTTTAAAAAAAATAAAAACTCGAATTCAAGATTTATTATACCCCGACCCTGGAAATATTTTGAATCCGAAAATACACCATCTAAAACCTGTAGAGGTCAGTGGAGTAGGTCCATGAAACCGTTTGATTGTTAACAGCCTGCTGGATGTTAGAGTTTTTTTTGAGAGGGTTTTGCTCAAAGATTTTTTCACCAAAAACTCAATCAATTAGAGTTTTCAGGTTGCATGTCTCTAACTCACAGAATCAGGATTTTCACATTCAGGTTTTTTTTTTCTTTTAAAATAAGATGTCATTCGAGTTTAGAGTTCATTCGAGGCAAACATAACTCGAACACTGACCTCTGTATTCCGCCTGCACAGTGAATGGAATTTCTTTGCATGTGATAAATACAAAATAAAGATAAATACAAGAGAAGTCACTGAATACATTGTTTCGTAAGCTCAAATCTAAAATACCCTCTGAATTCAGTTACCACATTTACATTACCTCCAAGTGTTAGCATCCGGATCAAACACTTCTATAGTTTTTAAATAGGTTGTCCCATCAAAGCCTCCTACTGCCATCAGCTGTCCATTCACCACAGCAAGGCCAACCTAAATCAAACAGTTATATTTAGATTATTTTTTTTATTATTTTGGTTAAAAAATAAAATGGAAAAAAAACAAAAAAAAACAACAACCAATGAACACTTAGATTTAATCATATAAAAGCAAAGAAGAAATTATATTTTCGATTATTTTAATTTGTATCTCTTCTATGAATCTAGGTGCCATGGAGAAGGATTGTACTCTGGAGAGGAAATGAAAAACTATCAAAATTATTCTTAACAATGACTGCTCATAGGACACAAAATGTGAGGAACCTATACGTGTTAAGCCATTATGTGATTAATTTAGTAAAAGTTCAAAAGACAAAACATGCCCTATGTAAAAGTGCACATACATATATGGGATCCGTTATCAGTTATCCAGAAAACAGTGAATTATGGAAATGCCCTCTCCCATAAACTCCATTTTATCCACATAATGCAAATTTTTTTTCTCTGTATTAGTACAACAATGCCTTGTACTTAATAGCTACGATAAGCTACGATATAATTTATCCTTATTGGAGGCAAAGCAAGCCTAGTGGGTTTACTTAATGTCTATATGATTCTATAGTAGACTTAATGTATAAAGATTCAAATTATGTAAAGACCCATTATCCAGAAAACCACATCTTCCGAGCATTCTGGTTTATGACTACATATTTTTACACTGTGAAAGAACTGTTGGGCACCCAGGTCTTAAATTTCTGAGGGTCACCAATAACTTACTCCACTTCGACGAGAGGTCATGGCTACAACAGGTGACCACTGGTTTGTTCGGGGATTGTACCGTTCTGCGCTGCTGAGCTCTGTAGTGTCATCCCGACCACCCACTGCATAGATCATGTCCTGATAAACAGCACATCCTAGGTGTTTGCGGCGTGTTCCCATGGGTGCTATGGTGTGCCAGCGATTCTCCTGGGGATTGTACCGTTCCACTATTGGAGGAAAAACAGAAAAATTAAGCCCCTTGTTAAGGATCTTATACAAATTAAGATAAATTAAAAAATACAACTAATGAATGTATCTTTCATCAACTTGCTCTCTGCTGGTTATATCTTTATTTTTATTACTATTGGGCATTTAGAGTCATTTGATTAAATTAAATAGAGGCCATGCAAAAGATTCTTACATTTCTAACATGTGGAGAGATCAATATTTGCTCTTCATTCAAACAATATAGAAAAATTAAGATGTATTTGAACAAAACATTTTAAAAACTGACTTTCTAATGATTTAGTTTAGCCTTATGAAGTTGGCAGTTGCTTGAAACTGTCTCTTCGTATACAATCTACTAAACAGTGCAGTGATTGATTTGCAATTGTCTTACATCGATAACCTCCTTTCTAAAGGCCTCAGGTCTAGGCATGGTGATATCACACCTAGGCATGGGGATATCAAAAAAAGAGTGTTTGGTTTAGCGAAGACCGGTACCTTCTAGATTATTTCTAATGATGTTCTAATAATTAATTTGTGCACCAGATTCTAATTTTAGACAGTAGCACCAGTAAACTTACTTATAATACTTGCAAAATTGACATTTATGTTTATTTAAATTACACAGCCTTACCCTTGTGTACATCTAGTAACCTTCCTTTCCCAGTGCCGGACAAATTAAAATGAACACCTGTTAAAAGCCTAAAGGTAAACGCAACAAAATGAAACCCAAATCCAAAATGTAAATGATCTAACCAGTATTAAGAGGAGATGTGCCATCTGAACCACCAACAGCGTAAAGGAATCCTCCTAAAACTGCAACAGCAACACCAAGTCTCCGAGTGCTCATAGAGGCAACACGTGTCCACTTATTCTCCTTCGGGTCGTACCTACCAGACAGAGGGTTACAGTTACGCAGTAGCACATTTGTACATATTTTTTATTTAGGGAGCATATTTTTCCTCACAACAAACAGCATCTCAACTATTAAAGTAATGCTGTTAGTCCTTATCATCAGGTAATGTCCTGCTTTTTAACATGATGCAATCTGTCATTTTAATTAAAAAGTTATAATGCCGCAAAGTATCAATAAAGAAAAATGTTTAAAAAAAAGTTTATCGAAAATTTCCAATCTAAAATAAGGCCTGCGGCGGGCACAAATGCAGTAAGCAAAGTGAAATTTTGTGGGCAATCATCTGTGCTGTAGTGATTATAATCAGGTTGTTGCTCTAGGGTTGCTCTGTGTCAAATAGGTGCAACAGCACCCAATTCATAATAAAAGGCTGGAAAGACACAGTGGTGACAAACACATATATATGGAATTGCGAACACAAGAACCTGTAATGAAAGTGGTTTTAGACACAACTGGCTGCTAAAAGTTGACTGTGCAAGTTGCCCACTTTGCTTGTGGTCATAAATGAGCCTTTTGGAGTTCTCAAATTAAAGGGGAACTGTTGGGAAAATGCAAATTTAATATAAGCTTCCTCATACTGAAATAACTTTCTAAATACAGTCAATGAAAAATTCTGCATTGTCTCCGAAATAGACAAGTTTATATTCACTGTTCCTCTCTCAGCATCTGTTTCTCTTCATTCTGTCTTCATGCAGCAGTTGGGTGTCAGATGAATGATCCAATATATCTAATAGGGGAGGCTCCCTTTCCTAGCAGATGTATTTAGAAAGTTTCTTATTTCAGTATGCTGAAGCCAATATTAATTTGAGGCTATCGCAAAAAGGTCCTCAAGGTCCAGGACTACTTACCTTTCAACGATGTTGAGGCAAGACACCCCATCCTGGCCCCCAACTGCATATAGATATCCCCCAAGGACTGCTACACCAACGCTGGTTCGGCAGGTGCTGGTGGGAGCAACATCACTGCTCCACTGATTGGTCTTTGGATCATACCTGTTAAACATTAATTAATACATTTACACCAAACTCTGCTTAATCCAGAAATACTCAATGCTCTCATAAATGAACACCATACAGGAGAATTACAAAGGATATCAGACAAGGTTACAAGAGACATGCAAGGAGATTATCTTGTGTTGAAGTGTAGTTCTGCATTGGTTAGCATCAGAAAATGACTGAAGAAAAAAAAAATACACAAAAGTATACCTTTCTACACTGTTAAGGTATGAGGATCCATCATGGCCACCGACAGCATAAAGCAGATCATCTAAAACACTGACCCCAACGCCACATCGCCGTTTGCTCATGGAAGCCACCATCCTCCACTCATTAGTTTGTGGGTCATAGCGTTCAACACTGGAAATGGCATCTCCGCTGCACCAGCCTCCCACTATAAAACAGAAATATACTGTTGTAAAGTATGACATAACTACACTGAAATGAAAATGGTATGAAAACAGATGTATAGCACTTTTTAAAAAAATAAAAAAATACTATTATTGCTTCAACAATGGAAACAGATCAAGACAGACATGACTGTGTGATCCTAAAATGTGATGGATCAATGAAACAAGCAGTAAGCGAGTTACAGGTTGAGGCAGTGTTCCACAGAGAACACGGGGAACAGGTGATTCAACAGTAACACTCGACACACAATCAGATGACTGCAAAAGTGAAAGTGTTGAATTAGGAAGGTACAGCTGAGAAATATGGTATCATGCTTCTTTAAACAAATAGTCCTGAAGGGCTCACCTGAAAGAGCATGACCTGGGACAAGTTTTTAGGCAATGTAAAAAAGATGAGGTTCTAGAGGTGGCCATAGACAGCGAGATCCGCTTGTTTGGCGATATTGCCCGATATGCCAACATTGAAGTGGGCGATATCGGGATGATCCGATCGTGGGCCCTAGGGCCCAATGATCGGATCATAATGTGGGTGATACGGGTGGTCGGATCGCGGGACCGCATACACGCACAGATGCGCCCTCGATCCCACTAAGTTTTTTAACCTGCCCTATCGAGATCTGTCCGACTTTCGGCCAGATATCGATCGGGGAAGACCGTCGGATGGCCCCAGCACACGGGCCAATAAGCTGCCAGCTCGGTCTGTCGGCAGCTTATATCGGCCCGTGTATGGGGGCCTTTAGTTGGAGAGGGTTATCGGGAAGAAGAAAGAGAAAGGTCCATGTGCAGAATGCAGTACACATATAAATCATGCCAAATAGATTTTATAAAAAGACATTAATAATGAGCCTTTGCACAAAAAAAAAAAAAAAAAAAAAAAAAAAAACCTAAAATAATCCAGGCCTTTTAGTTTTATAACATTTCTGGATTGAGAAATGCAGATTTTCCTAGTTTATGGATTTATTAAAGGGGTAGTTCACTTTTAAATTAACTTTTTGTATGTTATAGAATGGATAATTCCATACAACTTTTCAATTGGTCTTATCTTCAATTATTTGCCTTCTCACTCTTTACAGCTTTGAAATGGGGTAACTGACTCCACCTAAAAAAAATCTATAGCTCCAATAACAAAGGCTACACATATATTATTCAAACTGTGCACGCTATAAAACACTGTTTGCATGTAGCCACTAGGCTTGATAAAGGGCCCAGCGGGGCCCAAAATGTTGCCCTTATCATGTATATACATGGGCTAAATAAATAAATCCACTTATTTCACTTCCATCAGTGTGCTACTTGTTTATTTCTGCATATATATTGTTATTGCTACTTTTATCACTCGTATTTCTCCTATTCATATTCCAGTCTCTCATTCAAATCAGGACCTTGTAATGGAATTGCTGAACTTGCAAACCTGAATAAAAAGCTAAATAACTAAAAAAACAAAAAAAAAAAAAACATTGAAAACCAATTGCAAATTGTCTCAGAATATCACTCCCTACATTATCCCAAAAAATAACAAAGGTGAACAACATCTTTAAGAGATCACTGTGCTACTTAAAGGAACAGTAACACCAAAAAACAAAAGTGCTTAAAGTAATGAAAATATCATGTAGTGTTGCCCTGCATTGGTAAAATGGCTGTGCTTGCTTTATAAAAACGAATATTGTTTATATAAACAAGTTGTTCTGTAGCAAAGGCTGAAATTGAAAAAAGTCTATATGGCACAGATTAAACAGTGGTTTACAGATAACACCATTATGTTCTACAGAGCTTAGCTTCTGTGTAACCTGAGCCTTTTCTCTTTTGAATGGCTGCCCCCATTGCTACACAGCAGATAATTTATATAAACAATAGTAGTGTTTCTGAAGCAAACATAGCAGTTTTATCATTGCAGGGCACAATTGCATTATTTTAATTACTTTCAATTACTTTAAATAATTGCTTATTTACTGATGTTACTGTTCCTTGAAGTGTATACGTAACAGGCTTGAGATTTTTTTCATACATTACCTATTTTTTTGTAAAGTTTGTTTTTGTAAAATTACCTGCAAACAGAACTTCACCACAACGGATAGGTTTGCGAGGTCGAGTCCGAGGTCCTTGCATTAGCGGTCTCTCTTGAGGCAGCAAAAGGTAGTTCTTGGCTTCATCTACCAAATCCCTATTGAGAAAAAAACCCACCATTTTGATATATAGATGCAATTAAAATAGGCCCTTGTATAAATAAAAAAGACCTACAACAAATTACAGTAGTGATCACTGGTATATTAACATTAGCCCTACGTAGCTCTAACAGCAGTTTCCAGGTCTAAGTATGACCCTAAACATGCACACAGATGAATGTGACTGGACCTTTAGCATCTCCAGGGCATTAGCATAAGATAGCTATCCTTAAAGGCAACAGCAACCATGGAGCACACACAAACCAATCATTAACTAGCATCAAAACCAAGTAAATAGACAAAACCACTGTGTGTGGCTATCTTTAGTCAAAAGACAATTTGATGATAGTCTGTACACTGGACACAAAAGATGCAAGCAAGAAAAAAAAACTTTGAAGTACCGTGAGACTGAACTGCACCTTGTATCAAGTTACTGTACTAACAGCATGTGTTGATAAATACCAAGAGGTTGAACTGCACCTTGTATTAAGTTACTATACTAATAATGTGTTGTGAAGTACCAAGGGGTTGGACCGGGTATTCAGTTACTGTACTAACAGCATGAATGCCCTGGTCTGTCCTTTTAGGTATGTGATTCGGGGAGATGTAGTCGCCTGTCGACTAAAGAGATTCAGCTGGAAACTTCGGGTGACTTCAGAAAACAAAGCGGTGCATGTGCTTTAGCGCAGGTGACTTTGATTCAAGCCGGTGGGAAGGCAGTTCAGGGAGATTGTCGCCCAGAATAACAGGCGATTAGTCGCCAGCGACTAAATCTTCCCAAATCTGGCTGTGTGTCACAAGCTTTAGTCCTTCTGCTCCTAGTTATCTATTGGTGGAATACCAATCAATGAACCCAAACCCTGATTTTTCTGCAGGATTCAGCTAAACGAAGTCTGAGCCCCTAAACTTTCTAAAGTCTCGTAAGTAGATGTGAGTAGTAGGACAACTCATGAAGACAATGGTTTGTCCCCAGATGATGCAATTTAAAAAAAAAATTAGATCAGATATGAATATAAAAATTTGCATTCACGTTCAGTAGGGTATTCAGCTGAATCTGATTTGGAGGATTAAAGGGGTTGTTACCCTTTAAATTAACTTTTAGTATTATGAAGAGGGAGATATTCTGAGAAAATTTGCAACTGGTTTATGAGTTTTTTAGATTTTATTCAGCATCTCTACTGCAATTTCAGCAATTTGGTTGCTAGGGTCCAAATTATCCCAGCAACTATGCATTAAATTGAATAAGAGACTGGAATATGATGAGTAATACAAGTAGAAATAACAATACATCTCTACCCTTACACAGCATTTGTTTTTTGATGGGGTCAGTGACCAGTCATTTCAACGCTGGAAAAAGAAGAAAAAGGCAAATAATTCTAAACCTATAAATAATAAAGATCAATTGAAAAGTTGCTTAGAATTGGTCATTCTATAACATAATAAAAGTGAACTTAGCTAGCAGCTTGCAAAGTTAGCCAATGAGTGCCCATTTTTATAGTGGGGACCATAAAATTCACATTCATTAGGCTTACTGAAATATTTGTAGCCTTATAGCGCATTTGTTTTTTTAGATGGGGTCCCCCATTTGAAAGCTGGAAAGAGTCCAAAGACTAAGGTAAATAATTAAAAAAAAAAAAATCTTAACGTGAAGGCTAACTGAAAAGTTGCTCAGAATTAGCCATTCTGTAACATACTAAAAGTTAACTAACAGGGTAACCACCCCTTTACATAAGTCGTCTGGTCCCTGCCAGAAACACATTAAGGAAGGGCCACGCATGCAAGAAAGAATTCAGTTCCCTATCAGGTCAGCCTAGCTGCTGACTGGTTCCTATGCTACAGTGCAGTATACCGAGTGCCCCATCTCCCCTGCACAGGCTGTGAAAGGAGGCAGCAAGAAGCAGAACAGATGGTTGGGACTAGTAGAGCTTTTCCAGAAGTTCTTAAACATTTTGTAGCACATTCCTTCTATACTGAGAGTATAATGCACTGGCACATTCTTGTTTTTCACACAGCAGGTCTCCTTTAATTAACAACATAAAACAATGGGACAGTGTCATGAGAAAATACATCCACAACCTCTATACTATGCAGTGGAAGTAGAATTTTCATTGTTATTTCCCAATACCTGCACTCCTCATCGCTTTTAATCAGTGGATCAGATCCAACAGTCCCCACCAAAAATTTTGGGCTTAGAAGCGGCAACCGAACGTGTTGCAGAACCTAATGGTAAAAAATAAAATAGAAATAAATAAAACATACTTCATTAACATGTTCTTATGATACCTACCAGATGAGGTCAATAAGCACCCTGAGCATTTTACTTTTCAGAAAAATTAACGTAGAGGTTAATGCAACCCCTCATATAAAAGTGCACAAAGGCAGTTAGAACAGTACAAAGTGCTTTCTACAAAGAACATCATAAAGAACATTAACCATTATGGAAAAGGTAGGATAGGGCAGGGTTTTAATTTTAAAGGCTTTTTGATTTTTATTTATTACAAATGGAGAAATTCTGTTAGAGGGTGCTTTGTGTTGGCTCTTAGACAGCTATAATTAAATGCTACAGTTTGGAAAAACCCAAATAGAGTAAAAGGAACAAATTACTTGTGGTAGCTGTGGCCTCCTTTCTTGAATGCTGTATTTCACCCAGGCCATCACTGCATTGAACACTTGCTCTTCACTGCGGACATTCAGTTCATCGCTTGAGATGATATCGATCAACTGATTTGCTGGGAGAAGCATAAACTCCTCACTTTCCATCACCTGGGGAAAACAAACAGAGGAATGTGGTTTAATTATCGATTGTGTTAAAGGAACAGTAACACCAAGTGTTTTAAAGTAATTAAAATATAATGTAATGTTGCTCTGCACTGGTACAGCTGGTGTGTTTGCTTCAGAAACGCTTTCAGTTTATATAAAGATGCTGCTGTGCAGGGGTAGCCATTCAAAGCTGAAAAAGCCACTGGTTACTTAGCAGACAACAGATAAGCTCTACATCATATCTGTTATCTACTGTGTATCCTGTGCTTGAATGGCTGCCCCCACGGCTACACAGACTAGGGATCCCCAACCTTCAGAAGGAGTTGGGGAGCAACACTAGCATGACAAATGTTCTTGGGGTGCCAAATAAGCACTGTGTTTGGCCATATGGTAGACCCGACGTGGAATGTCAACCTACATTGAAGTTTAGTTTGGCAGTACACATGGTTTGTATAGAACCAAAGCTTGCCTCCAAGCCTGGAATTCCAAAATAAGCACCTGCTTTGGATCCACTGGGAGCAACATCCAAGGGGTTGGAGAGCAACATGTTGCTCATGAGCTACTGGTTGGGGATCATGGCTATAGACTATAGCCGTCTTTCTGAAACCTAACACACCATTTTTACGAGTGCAGGGAAACCGTATATTATAAGGTCATTCCCATAAAATTTTTAGATGTTATTGTAGCCTTAAGTCTATACATATATGTCTTCTATCTCAAGACCGGCAAGTGTTGACTCTAATTAGATAGGAGTTTGAAGTCATGTAGAACATTCATGTGTGAGATACCATAAGACACACGTAACTGCGTTTGTGTTATCATGTAAAGCTAATGGCACAGAGTGGATTTCAAAGCAGAAACTCACAAGTATTTATTTATGTATAAAATATGTATTTCGGCCAGAAACTCCACTCTGTATGCACCCCAGTGAGACAATTCCATGCCTGTCGGTGCACACACATTTATAAAGGTAAAGGCAGAGGCTTGGCTTTGTTCATTGGACTAATAAAAGAAAATAAAAAGATTAATCTTATCAATGATCTAAAAAAATACTAAGTGCAAAACTGTAACGTCTGAACACTTGAGCAAAATGACAGACAATATACCTGGGACTGATGCCAAAGCCTATCAATATTATAGGTTCACACCCCAATATATAGGTTCACACCCCAATATATAATGTATTCAAGTAGAAAATCCAAGTATCGAGTCCACAATAAAAAATGTTGGTCTTATAAATGCAGGAGAGGGGGGGGAGGGGGGGAAGTTGGTTGTTTCAAGTTTTGCATGTATCCAGGATATTTAAACTCTAGAGTAGACCACAACAAATTCTCTTCTATATGTGAAGCCATTACATCGCGTGTTCAAGGTATTCACAGAAATGTAAACAAGAATCAGTGGAATGACATCTGTGCGTGTGTCCATCCACCATATGTTTGCAATACAATACCCTGTCTCAAATTAGATTTATAGCTCCGTCCATCCAGCTAGGTTTGCCCATAACTTCCCTGCATGTGTGCAAATCCCCACACTTTCTAGTAGCTCAGTTCTTACTCTGGGTTTATCAAGTTTTATATTTTCATTTCCTGGCACCACATACTGGATTACTGGAAACTGCAAACAGGCTTTATTACATTAACAATATAAGTGTAAAATTATATATATAGTGTTGAGTTAAACATGTATATATAAGGCTGCTCTGGCAGGTAAACGGGTTGTTTACCTTCCAAACATTTTTTTCAGTTCAATTGTTTTTAGATTGTTCCCCAGAAATAAAGACTTTTTTCAGTGACTGCATTTTTATTTAAACCGAAGTTGAATGTCCCCGTCCCTGGAAGTCTGGAAGCTCAGTAATTCAGGCCTAGACTCTTAACTGTTACAATTCTACATTTAGTTGATACATTTCTCAGCAGAATCTTTAGAGTATTAGTAACTATTGTATCAGCTCTAACAGCTGCCTGTAATGAAACTTGGGGATTATGCTCAGCAAGTACAAAGACAAGAAATGTAACCATTTAAAGGACCAGTAACATCAAAAAATTAAATTGCTTTAAAGTAATAAAAATATAATGCATTGTTGCCTTGCACTGGTAAAACTGCAGTGTGTGCTTCAGAGGCACTACTATTGTTTATATAAATAAATTGCTGTGTACCCATGGGGACAGCCATTCAAAGGAGAAAAGGCTCAAGTTACACAGCAGATAGCAGATAAGCTCTGTAGAACATAATGTTATCTGTTATCCATTACTTATCCTGTGCCATATAGCGTTTTTTCAATTTCCACCATTGCTACTCAGCAGCTTGTTTATATGAACTATAGTAGTGTTTCCGAAGCAAACAGATCAGTTTTAACAGCGCAGGGCAACACTACATGATATTTTCTTTACTTTAAAAAACACAAATTTTTTGGAGTTATTGTTCCTTTAAAACTGTTTACAGGGTCGGCGATTCACCTCTCCCAGAGCTGCTTTAGAAAGGAATAAGAAAGTGTAAAATTAAACTTTAAAAAACGTATACAATATTTAAACAAATGGTCACAAATAGAAAGTAATTGAAGAAAGTCTTTATTTCTGGTAAACTATCTGAAAAACTGAACTGAAAAAAAAAAAAAGTGTTGGAAGGTGAACAAGCCATTTAAGAGCTGGACACAATTACTATTAATAGCTGGTTGTTGACAGAAAGGAGAATGTTTCTAAAAGCAATGGCCTGCAGTGTGTTGTGTGTCTCTCTAGAATGGATTGGACTGTATTCACACAAAACATCTATTAACAGCCGACTGCCCTTCCTACAGCACCTGCCAATTAGCAAAGGTTGTCCTAAAATGCCTGATAGGAAAAGCAGCATTATATAGTTACGCATTGTCAATTAGCATTATTAACCCAAAACATTTTCACTTTTCTGGAGAATTATAATGTGGTTTTCTGCAACTCCACTTTTGCTTCATGAGCAATTACTGTTACAACCAGTACTCCCGAAAGCATGCGGAGAAATACAATTTTGTGATCGATTGAGGCTAATTTGCCGTCATGGACAACTGCCATTGGGCAGTTTTTCCCAAAGTTAAATGAGCCCCAATGGCTTTGCTCTTATGTCCCAAAATGGTGACCCGCATAGATGTGTTCCTGTAGGCCATGCACTACCACTTAGATTGTAAGCTCTTCTGGATAAGAACCTACTTCCGTTCCTCTCTTGAAAGGCTCCCCCATGACCAAATGCTGGCTGAGGATCCCGAGCATGCACAGGCACATTTTACAGTTTAACTCTAATCCTACTACACAAGATTTGTGCAAGGTCATCATTGGAGAGTCCCACACAAAGCACATTTTAGTTGTTCATTGACATACAACCGCACTGTGTAATCTTAAAGCCCCCATACACAGGCTGATAAAAGCTGCCGACAGACCGAGTTGGAAGCTTATTGGCCCATGTGTGGGGTCCTCTGACGGGCTTTCCGATCGATATGTGGCCAAAAGTCGGACAGAACTCGAAACAGCAGGGTAAAAAAATCAGTCTATCGCCCACCTCAAAGTGACATCGCCAAACGAGCGGATCTCCCTGTGTGTTGCCAACTGTCAGCTGGTCAGGAATAAAAAAAAAAAAAACTGGTTTAAGTGCATCTAAACTAGGGATGCACCGATTCGGCCGAATACTTTACTGAATCCTAATTTGCATATGCCAATTAGCGACAGGAGGGTAAAAAGTGGAAAAACCTTTTCTACTTCCTTGTTTTATGACAAAAAGTTACATGATATACCTTCCTGCCCTAATTTGCATATACAAATTAGGATTCGGTTCTGGTTCCTCCAGGCACAAAGATTCGCCTGAATCCTGGCCAAATCCCAACTGTATACTAGATTTGGTGCATCCCTAATCTAAACTCAAAAATAAAATGAATGTAAAACTAATTCAGAGTGCACATTTGCAGGCATTCATTTTCTATTTGTTAGGGTTTCAATTTTAGGCTGATTTTGTCTCTCTTTTACATTAAGCACGTCAGTGAGTCTTGGAATAACAGACTGTACATAGTCAATTAGGGCCACGGTGGCTTGAATGACAACTGTTCATCCAAACGTCTGGTATTAGCAATCTAATGTGCTATGTGATAAAAGGTGCAACGTTTGCTACAGATCAAGTCACCAATAGCAACCAGTCATCAGGAGCATTCACTGATCACCTAATGCAAAGGATTACTGCATCTGGGTAAACTTTGTACCTTTATTAAATATGGGGGGTGCCAACACCTTTAAAACCACTAAAACAGATTTTTTTTTTAAGTATCCTGGTTACAAAAACAAAAATAAAAAAGTAAAAGGAGGGGACTTCGCTCTATAAACATATAATGAAAGCAACATGACAGAAAATTAATTTTAAAAAGTAATTCAAGGAGCACTCTGATAAACTTAACATTAATTTCTGTTTTGGTTTCAAACCCCTTTAACGAGCACTGGAAGTTTTTAGCCAATATAGTAGACAGGCTGGACCAAATGCGGACAAATAATGTATTAAGGGTATGGTATCCATCATCTGGAAACCAGTTAAACAGAAAGCTCTGAAATTACTGGAAGATGGTTTCCCATAGACTGCATTTTATTCAAATAATTTACATTTTTAAAGGCTATTTACTTTTCCTCAGTAATAATTAAACAGTACCTTGTACTAGAGTCCTACAGAGGGTCGGGTACCCGCAAAAACCTGCAGTACCCTGCTGGTTGCAAGTAGAATTTCCCGGGTGGGTATAGATGCATGTTGGCCACAACAGGCTGGATGGGTTGCCCTCCCAAACATGTTCCAGTACTATAGGTCAGCCCAGTTAGCGCACTGCAGGCAAATGCTACCCTACTTGGCAGATGAGAGCATCCTGCACTTATGGTCCACCGCTACCCCACAATTTGAGGTGTCCTTTCAGGCCCTACTGGCTAGGGGCCCGCCAAGGGAACACCTACCAATGCACCCCCTCCTTAAACTCCAAAGAAAGGTCTGTATCACTGCACACCAACAAATAAGAGTTCCATTCCATCCACCCCAATTACAAATAAATAATCAAATGATGCCAAATATTGACTTTCCCAAAGATGCATTAAGTGCAGGAAGAAGAAAAGGAGAATCGGTTAGAAGAGAAGATGGCCCCTGTGAACATCGCTGGAGGGGGACCTGAATGAAGGGATAAGAAGGGACACCCTTTCAGTCATGCAGAGTTGAAAGGTGAGTAACATAAACTAGCTAAAGAAACACAAGAAGAAAAACAACCAGCCTAAATATAAAATATCAATACAAGCTGCACATCAACCAACATATGAGCGTATGCACTACTCAACTAATAAAAATTCACTTTGTTTGCCACTCAAGAACATGGCAGTAACATAGATCAGAATGTCTCCAATTAAAGATCAATCCAGTGAAACAAGAAGCAATTCAAACTACTTTCCATTTATCAAACTTTTATGACTTACACTAACAATTTTATTATAGTTTGATAAATGTAAGCAGAATGCTTACATGATCACATTCATTTTCTATGGGATGTTAGTGCTCAGAACGTAT
>CM044437.1:100901705-100912867 GCA_024363595.1 Xenopus borealis
ATGTTTGTGGGATTTGACTGCCTCTTTATGTCATATTGAAAGTACACCATTATCCCAGTGTTGGGAAGAAGCATATAACATGTAACACTTGCAGTGGCATAACTACCAGAGGTGCAGAGGGTGCAATTGCACCAGGGCCCCCACCCCCTTGGGGCCCATCAGAGCCACAATAATGGTAATGGCAGGCAGTTATCTAGGAGGAAATTTACAGCACACATGCTATCAACACTGCAGCATGGGATTTATAAAGGTAAGGGCCCGACAGGGGGGCCCAGGTGCCCATCCTGTACCAGGGCCAACCAGGAAGTAGTGACACCACTGCACACTTGTGCTGTCATTGAGAAGCTTCTGCTACTACTCAGGATGTAGATATATTCACAGCATTTAGCATAGTGTGCATGAATGAGCCCCAAGCACTGAAGTGCAGCAAGAGCTCCTTCTACTGGTTTAGATGTTAGAGGAAAATGATCCTGTTATTGTTCCACATGACACCCACACTGCCTTTGAGGATCTGCACCTGACTGTTATAATACTCAGATCTTAGGTGTACTTTAATACTATTAATGGCTCCATCAATTCTAAAATACCCTTTAATCTTTGGCCCATTTATTCACTAAAAACAAAGCATATGCAAATAAAAGGTTTTTATACTGTATTTTGCATTGTTTTAGCTAAAAGGAAAATGCTGATCCATCCAAAACAAACGTATAAAGGTAGTAAACTGACCCTGAGTGACAGTGAGCCTCTGGTGTGTATATATATATATATATATATACACACACACACACCCATGGGCTATTGCTCCAGTCAAAAGGGCAAATATACAACACTCCAAAAAGCCACCCGAATTACAATGAAAGGAAAACACTCACCAGGATGAATTGGTGGTCTAGCTGCATTGCCCAGATACTGTAGTTGGGGTGAGAAGTAACCTCTAAACCAGGGATCCCCAACCTATTGATCCTATGAGCAACATTCTGAAGTAAAAGGAGTTGGGGAGCAACACTAGCATGAAAAATGTTCTTGTGGTGCCAAATAAGTGCTGTTATTGGCCAATTGGTAGCCCTATGTGGATTGTTAACCTACAATGAGGCTCTGTTGGCAGAACACCTGGTTTTATACAACCAAAACTTGCCTCCAAGCCAAGATTTAAAAAATAAGCTCCTGCTTTGAGGCCACTGGGAGCAACATCCATAGGGTTGGAGAGCAACATGTTGCTCATGAGCTACTAGTTTAGGATCACTACTCTAAACCATGACGTTGGCAAACACTCCGGTAGAAAACCTCAGCCAAAGGTTAAGTTCTTTATTTCACATCTTTAAAAATTACCAGCCTGTGTTTTGTATCATGCAATACGTAGTCAAAGGCATATAACAATTAGAAAGATTGCAATAACGTTGCAAGTGTACCCTTATACTAGTGCTAAGGGTACCCTTAAGCTATATCATTCTATTTCTTATCTGCTTTCTAATAACAAAAAAAAAAAGACAGACTTGAACCATGAGCTGGTATCCCTAACTAGAAATGGCTGAAAACTACAAGACATCCTGCTTGTTGACCACTGTTAGCTTCTAACACCTTTCTTCTCAAGCTGCTTCTTTAGTGTTAAAGGAACAGTAATATTTTTGCAGTAAAAAATATAATGCACAGTTGCTCTGCACTAGTATAACTGCTGTGTTTACATCAGAAACTATTGTTTATATAAACAAGCTGTTATGCATTATTTATCCAGTGTAATATAGCCTATTTTCATTTTCCACCACTGCTGCACAGCAGCTTGTTTATATGAACTATAGTAGTGTTTCTGGAGTAAACACATCAGTTTTACCAGTGCAGGGCAACACTACATGATATTCTCATAACTTTTGAACACTTTAATTTTTTTTGGTGTTCCTGTTTCTTTAATTGTTTGGGCTAGTTAAAAATGCATCATTTAAACACCCCAAAATCCCATGTTCTATAATAAACGTTCAATATGGTTACAAGTTTATCTGCAGGTTTTAACAAAGACCCTATCGCAGGTGCTGTCCAACTTGCTAGAATGGTGCTGTCCAATTCAAGCTTAGCAACGTCAGCAAGAGTGCGCCCCGGGGAAGGAACTTGCTGTGCGGAGGACAGTTTGCTGGCTTGTAACAGGACTCACTTCAAGCACAGCAAACCGGGCGAAAAGACTGCGCACCTTGAACAGATAACTACATGCCTACCTTAGCAAGTTGGACAGCACCTGGGATAGGGTCTTTGCTAAAACCTGCAGATAAGCTTATAACCATATTGAACGTTTGTAATTACCCACCTGCTCTTGCCCCCTTCCAACGGTGACCCTTAAGGAATAGGGTTAATTGTAGTCTGGTGGTTGTTGCCGTGGGTCTCAGGAGAGAGAGTTATAGTTCTGCACAAAGAGGAGTCCAACTATTAAAAGAACACTACACTATATTTCCTTCTGTTCTACTTTAGTCTTCCCCTGAGCTTCCTGGAGAAGCGCTGTTTACAGATGTGTTGATATTTAAAGATTTTCCCGGTTGGAGAACGGGTGTGAAACGGTTACAGGGAGAAACTTCTGGAAACCTTTAAAAATACTCTACATTGTATCAACAGTGTTAAGGCAGCCATAGACGGTACAATTATGATGTTTCTTGGAAAAGATCTTTCCAAGAAAGATTGTTTGTTTCAATACACACGTGTAGAGCTGAGTCGTCAGATAGAAACAATAGAATTCTACCTGTATCTGACGATTCAGCACTAAACCGATATCGGTCCGCACAGAATATTGTACAAAAATTGGTTTGTACGATATCTGTGCATCTATGGCATCAAGGGAGAAAATAGAAAGGGACAGACACTGCTTTCAATAGCAATACATGTATAAATAACTTAAAAACCATAGAAAATGCGTAATGAAAGTATATTGTGAAGTTGCTTAGAATTATGTTTTCTTTTATTAAGTAAATTTTATTTTGGGATGGACTTGCCCTTTAAAGGAAAACTATACCCCCCGAACAATGTAGATCTCTATAAACAGATATTGCATAAAACAACTCATATGTAAACCCTGCTTCATGTAAATAAACCATTTTCATAATAATATACTTTTTTAGTAGCATGTGCCATTGGTTAATCATAAATAGAAAATAGCCATTTAAAAAAATAAGGACGGCCTCCTGGGATCCTAGGATCCAACGGTGCACACAAACATGCCAAACAAACTATAAAGTTAGGTCACAAGAGCCAATTAACTGTAACAGGAAGAAGTGTTGAAGTAAAAGACAGAAATCTGTTGCTCAAAAATTAATTTCCGGGGTATAGTTTTCCTTTAAGAAAGGTGTTTAGATGTTTTTAGTAGCAATAGTGTCTAACAAAGTAAAGGTTTGCATATAAAACATTTTTTTGGCCCTCAGCACCAATATTAGAACTGGGAGAAAAAGAATAATGAACTAGAGCATAAAGAGACAATAAAGTTATTCAAAAGCCATTTTAAATCAAATTGGTGTCCCATTTAAAAGTAAGAAAAAGCTAAAGTAATACAAATACAAGATTTATTTCACAGAAAAATTGAATCACAAAGAGGAATGCAAGGCTGTGGTCAAACATATATGACTAGGTTTTAAGTCATGAGCACCAATGAAATATTTGGCAAAGTGATTATGTGCCTGCTGGCTTTCTTAAAAGGCACTAGAGATAAATACCTGCACAAAATTTTAAATCGTTTTTTTTTAATTATTCATAGGCCAACCAATTCCAAATTATGACAACCATTTTTATTAATTTTTTTAGTGTGTAAATGGTACATGTAGATATTTGATGACAGCCCTGCAAGGTGACAATCGCTAGAAAAAACCTTTACATTTAGGGATAGTTGTATGTATACTACTTTACATGTGGTCATCTAGTATAATCATAGAAAAATGCATAAGTAGGCATATCTTGCATTATGCCAGATTGCAGCATGTGTGTTTGCAAAGGTATTTTCCAGCATTTGCCACCCACAGGAATGCCAATTTTCTTATAGGCAACAGACATCTGCATGTGCCATTGCCCTAAAGGTTAACAGAAACACTGGAGATAATGCTGTGTGCAAACTTTTTGGACCCTCTACAGATGGATTCCAGTTGTCCAAAAATTTACAGATCTTTTTTCTGGAGACTTTACTAGCCGTTCTACCTTCAGAAGATCAACCATGCATGTCAATGAATTGCTACTTGTTGTTGACAGTAGATAATTCATTAAGCATCAATTTCATTGCTGCTTATTGTGGCTGAGGAGTGTATCGCAGGTATTTCTTGCCAGAAGGAAGCTCTTTGGTGAACACGCCACATGTAAATATTTTACTGGCTTCTTCTTCAGGAACAGTTGGGGGTACCATGACTCGGTCACCAGGCTGGTTAAATTAAACAACAATTAGAATGATTAACTTTGTTTAGACAACATTAAATAAAATCAGAGTTGCAAAATGTTGCCAATCATTTATTTTGCCCATTTTTTTTTTTTTTTTTTTTTTTTAAACCTCATTGCTGTAATCTGTTTTCACAATTTAATGGATTACACTCCACATTTACTTACTGTGAAGTAAATACCATTTAATGCACTAGATATGTCAATTTTAAACTGTTTACAATAAAGCAGCAAAGTAGTATTCAAATATGATCAGTCACGTTTTCTGAATATAATTCCGTGCAGTTATTTATGCTTGGATGGTGAACCACCTATTCTGACTAATACTCATTCTACTATTCCTTAAAGGAACAGTAACACTAAAAAAATTTAAATGTTTTAAAATTAACAACAATATAATGTACTGTCACACTGCACTGGTAAAATTTGTGTTTACTTCCAAAACACAACTATAGTTTATATAAACAAGCTGCTGTATAGCCATGGGGGCAGCCATTCAAGCAGAGGATACACTGTAGATAAATGATAAATACTATGGAATCATATTGTATATCACAGAAGTTATCTGCTGGGTATCCTGTGCATCTTCTCCAGCTTAAATGACTGCCCCCATGGCCACCCAACAGCTTGTTTAATAAACTTTACCTGAAGCAAACACATCAGTTTTACCAGTGATGCACAAACCTACACTATATTTACATTACTTTAAAAAACTAATTTGATGGTGTTACGGTTCCTTTAAGGCAGGGATCCCCAACCTTTTGAGGCCTTGAGCAACATTCAGAAGAAAAAGGAGTTGGGGAGCAACACAAGCATGAAAATGCCCTTTGGTAGCCCCTATGTGGATTGGCAACCTGTATTGAGGCTCTGTTTAACAGTAAACCTGGTACTTATACAACCAAAACTTTCCTCCAAGCCTGGAAATCAAAAATAAACTCCTGCTTTGAGGCCACTTGGAGCAACATCCAGGGGGTTGGAGAGCAACATGTTGCTCACGAGCTACTGGTTGGGGATCACTGCTTTAAAGTGACCATACACAGGCAGATTATCTGCCCATGTATTGTGTCTTCCTGATCAATAATTGGTCAGATATCGATCAGGCAGGTTTGAATTTTCCTGCTATTAAGGACTGCATCAGCTAATTGATGCAGTCCCACAACCAGTCTGCACCCATTGTTATTGGCCCTAGGGGCGAACGATAAGATTAACCAGATATTGCTCTGCTGTTGGTGGGCATGTCAGGGAAAGATCCACTCATTTGGCGACCTCACCAAACAAGCTGATCTTATAGTCTATGGCCACCTTAACTTCAATTCAACCCTGTAAAAAAAAAAAAAAAAACTTAATTGCGAGCTATGCATGGGATACATGGGGCATGTAATTTCCTTGAACTCAAGCATCCAGCTAACCTTTGACACTCTTCACACTACACCCACAGCAGGCCAAAGCCCCATGAATGAGGATATTCTCATTTCATTTTACCTTCCAATCTACTGGAGTTGCAACATTATGGACTGCAGTCAGTTGAAGAGAATCCACAACTCTCAATATTTCATCAAAATTTCTTCCGGTAGTGGCTGGATACAAAATAGAAAGCTTCATTCTCTTATCAGGACCAATGATGAAAACCTAAGGAAAGAGACTCAAATTGTTTCTGTTCTCTGTAGGGATGATTTTAAATTGAAAAACCCAAACTTATACCCCCACGTAACACAGACCTCCTATACTCACACATCTTGCAGTTACTGGCATCCCTTGCATATCCTTCTCGTCAGGATCAAGCATACCAAGTTGCACAGCCAGATCTCTTTTGGGATCTGCAATAATTGGAAAGGGTAATGTCTCTGTGGGCTCATCACAGTTATAAGAGTTGATGTCCTAAAAGAAAACAACAATAATTTAACACAGTAATTGGAAAAAGTCAGCACAATTATAAAACATGTGGTCATCTTTATCAAAGTATGCAAAGGCAATCCCCCTAAAAGTTCTCTAATTTATTATTTAATTTCCAATTCCCTTGACCAGGCTTTTTCTCAAAATATTGTAAAACCCAGGCACGTATAGGTGGAAAGAAAAAAAAAATCTATTTATTATGAACAACCCCTTCAGTTAATTTTAGAAGCATATATATCTAATGGCGAATGCTAATCTTCACCAGATCAATACACTTTTAAAAGTCCCATACGAATAATTATATAAGGGGGTGAGTTTTCTGCTTTCACATTTTGATAAATCTGCCCCTTAAACTTATGCTTTAATTTTTTGTTCTACTGTGAATATGACTAAACCGTGCTGAGGACAACTGGGACTTGTCAGTTGGTGATGTGGTAGTTTTTTTCCAACCTGGGAAAGAAAAACTTACCGACTGACACCCATCAGAAATGACTGCCTGTCATCTTTTAACCCTTTAAGTGCCAGCAGAATTAATTTGGGGGGGGGGGGGGGGAATTCAGTTTACCTAGGAGAACTATACATTGTCTTTTCATTGGGAGTACCTGCGCTTTTTAAATCTGAGTTTTTATGTATTTTCACAGTTTCAAAATGATTTAGAGCTCTAAATAAAATAAATAAAAACATTTTTACATTTTCACAATATATGTATTTATACCAAAAAAATATTTTATGCACAAAAATTCAACTTAGAAATCAAGTGTTTCGAGCATGCCCATACCAGATACTGCATGTACAGGTTTTTTTCTACAGATCAGAAAACTCCCAGCAGTAAATTACCAAATTTCAAAGCACTACAGTAGAATATGGCATACTTTGGATTCCAAAGCCAATAAATCATGGAACAGTAGGTTTACCCCAGTAAACCATATATTTGAAAAGTAAAGCTTTTGTCAACTCCAAAATGGGTAACCATGTCTTTCTACTCCTTTTAACCAAACAGCAAAGCTTTTCGGTTTCTATTAAAAAAAAAATTAAATTTGAAATTTAGGGGAACAAAAATCACCACAAAACTTCACTTTGCAAGTTCATTTTTTCCCACATAGCTATGGTTGCCACCTGGCCTGGCCGGTATTTTTGACGGTTAATCCCAATGTTATTAATAGGAAAAACATTTTTTTTACCCCATTATATGCCCCACATTTCGTAATGTATTGGCATAAAACATACAAAATATGAACACCACCTATGCAGAGCTGAAAATGCAATAAAATGGCTAAAAATGTACCCAAATCCCTAGACTTGCAATATGGTCACCAAAATAACAAACAAAAGGTGTTGCTCGGTAAGGTTAGCGAATACAGTATGAGGAAGATTTACTAAATCAACATGAATGATTCAAAATTCGATCGAATTTTCAAAAAGATTCGAATTCAAATTTTTGAAGGCCACTTAGTCTTAGACAATCGAATTTTGAAAATTCAATTGAATCGAATGAGTCGAATAAAAAACTATTCGAATATTGGACAGTATATAACTTCCCCTTTAAATTTTTATTCGACTGCCTAGTTCGCCAGTTTGGTTTGGTATCTTTATTTTTGATCAAATAAAAAAAAAAAATTCGATCGAATGGTTAAAATCATTCGATTCGAATGATTTTAATCGATCGAATATTTTCTTTTCGATTGTTCGACCAATCGAATATTAATGAACTTGGTAAATGTCAATCAGAAAAGCAGACATCATAGCATAATTATTTGATAGCTAGTGGAGAGAAGACTTGGGTAGGCAAAAATGGGTGTTGCAGGTTAATGATATGGAATACCTTGCTCCAGCCAAGATGATCTTCCACAGAGTCTATTGACAGGGCAATCATGCGAACATTGCGTTTTTTGAACTCCGGAGCCAGCTTTACACAACGTCCAAGCTCAGTGGTGCAGACAGGGGTATAATCCCGTGGGTGTGAGAAAAGGACACCCCATCTACAATGATAAGCAGTTATTATTTTATGTAGAGTAGAATACATTCACAAACATGTTGCTGGCAATTCTAATGATATTATTAAAGGGGCTGTTCACCTTTAGGTTAACTTATATTATAGAATGTTTACTTCTAAGCAACTTTTAGATTGGCCTTCATTTTTTCTTTTTTTTATAGTTTTTTTTAATTGTTTGCCTTCTTCTTCAAAGGGGTCACTGACCCTATCTAAAATGCTCTATAAGGCTACAAATGCATTGTAATTGCTAGGTGTTATGACTCATCTTTCAGACCCTCTCCTATTCATATTCCAGTCTCTTATTCAAATCAGTGTATGGTTGCTAGGTTAATTTGGGCTGAAACTGCACACTGGAGAGCTACTAAATAAAAAGCTAAATAACTAAAAAAAAACACATAAAAAAAAATGAAAACCAATTGCGAATTGTTTCAGAATGTCACCCTCTATGTCATGCTAAAAGTTAAAGGTGAACAACCCCTTTAAAGGAATTATTCAGTATAAAAAGAAACGAGGTAAATAGATAGGCAGTGCAAAATAAAAAACATTTATACAATATAGTTTGTTAGCCAAAAATGTAATCTAAAAATAGTGGAGTGCCAGAACACTACTTATTATTATTATTAACATGTATTTCTATAGCGCCAACTTGTTGCGTAGCGCTGACTACTTCCTGCTTTGCCGCTCTCTTGGTTTCCACAAATTGGTTACCAGGCAGTAACTAATCAGTTACTTGAGGGGGGGGCACATGGGTCATAACTGTTTTTTGAATCTGAGCTGAATTTGCAAACTCACTGAATAGTTATGTCCCATGTGCCCCCCCTTCAAGTCGCTGACTAAAGGTGGCCATACACGGAGCGATGTCGCCACATGAGCGGATCTCATATGCCCACCTTGAGGCGGGCGATTTCGGGCTGATCGGATAGTGGGCCATAGGGCCCAATGATCGGATTATAACGGAGGACATATGATCCGACAGGATTTTTAGTCCCGCCCGATCAACATCTGGCTGACTTTAGGCCAGATATCGATCGGGAAAGCCCGTCGGAGGGCCACATACACGGGCCGATAAGCGGCCGACTTGGTCTGTTGGCAGCTTTTATCGGCCCGTGTATGGCCACCTTAACGCAGAGTTAGAGAGCTGAAAAGCAGGAAGTAGTGTTCTGGCTATTATGGTATACATCCAGTCACTCCAGCCTTTATACATGACATGCTTGGCTAACTAACTATATTAGAAACATGTTTTATTTTCATTTTGCACAGCCTATCTATTTACCAAGATTTTATTTTTACACTAATCATATTTATATGTTCAACATTCAAGAGATTTACACACATACATTGAACAAACAGAAATATGTCCATTATTCAATACAAGTAAATTATACTGTACAAATATCAAGCATGTGTATGACAGCCTGCTGAATTCAACCAAAATCCACGTAATCTGGATAGTCAGTTAGTTCCAGAACAGGGCTGGTTTGAAAATTTCTCTATAATAATAGAACAGTACCCTGTACTTGAAGCATTGTAAAAGATGATACAATTAATCCTTATTGGAGGCAAAACAATCCCATGGGGCTTAATTAATGTGTAATGTTTTTTTATCAGACTTGAAGGAGAAGTCTACCCTCCCGTCGCAAAACCCCTCCCACCCCACAGGAAAATGCTAAGTTGCAAAACACTGATGGATCCAGGAAGAAGACGGCTGGGGAGAAGATGGCGCCTGCAAACTCCATGGACAGGACCTGCGCCAAGGGGTAAGTAGCAACTTAGGGGCATTTTCCAGGGGGGAGGAGTTTAGTGCTGAGAGGGTAGACTTCTCCTTTAATGCGTGACAATCCAAATGACAAAGAGGCCCTTTATCCCCAGGTCCTGAGAATTGTAGATAATACCTGTACCATTATTATAGATATGACAAAACAGTGGTGAGATCGCTGGTCTTTTTTTCTAGAGTAAGTGAAGTTTTGCAAGCTGAACTTGCAGACTATGTAAACACAAAACGGATAAGGCCATGGATCAGGAATGTAGGCTCTGTGCCAAACATCCAGTTCATATTACAGAAGCATGGCTTCAGCATTAGAGATTATGAAATGGAGTTGTCCAAGCTCTGACTATACTGTTTAGAGAGACTTCCTTCATAATGGAATTTTATTAGTAGCAGCTCTAATGTTCAGTCACTGTTTGTTCAGTATAAAAGCAAAAACTGGGTAAATAGATAGGCTGTGCAAAAAAAAAAATTCTAATATAGTTAGTTAGCCAAAAATGTAATGTATAAAGGCTGGAGTGACTGGATCTCTAACATAATAGCCAGAACACTACTTCCTGCCTTGCAGCTCCCTTTGTTTCCACTGATTGGTTACCAGGCAGTGACTTGAGGGGTACCACATGGGTCATAACTGTTGCTTTTGAATATGAGCTACATGCTAAGGATCATTTGCAAACTCACTGAACAGTTATGTCCCACGTGGCCCCCCTTCAAGTTCCTGACTGACAGAGTTAGAGAGCTGCAAAGCAGAAAGTAGTGTTCTGGCTATTATGTTAGACATCCAGTCACTCCAACATTTTTGGTTAACTAACTATATTAGAAACAATTTTTATTTTGCACAGCCTGTCTATTTACCCAGTTATTTTTACCCTGAACTGTTCCTTTAACATTAAATATATGGGCCCATTTTCAATTTTAAATGAACTGAAGATCAGCAAGATGATATAGAATGAAAAATTAGTTATCACATTTCAAGGTGTGCCCTGGAATACTTGGGCTCCCCCTGCAATTGCCAACTCCCTCTTATCCTAAAAAAAAAAATGGGTGGATCTCTCCCTGTTATGCCCACATTGAAGTGGACTGATCTGATTGTGGGCCCTAGGCAGGCCCGGACTGACCATA
>CM044437.1:100954467-100965275 GCA_024363595.1 Xenopus borealis
TGGATTAAATTGTAAGCCCCATGAGATCCAACTTGGTGAAGATCTTTTAGCTGATCAAAAAGTTCGGAGATGAGAGGCAGGGGGTAATGATTCTTAACCGGGATCTTATTTATGCCCCTGTAAGAGATACAGGGACATAACCCGCCGTGCTTCTTCACAAAGAAGAATCTAGCCCCAGCAGGTGAAGAAGAAGGATGTGTAAATCCCCACTGGAGATTGTAGAAGATATTCTTTCATAGTTGAGGCCTTGGTTGGAGATAAAGGATAAGTACAACCTCTGGGGGGCATGGTTCCAGGGAGAAGATAAATGGGGCAGTCGTGAGGAGGGAGGAATTCTTACCCTTAAATTTTCATTCAAACCAATTATAATTTGATGCGTGTGACTGCATCCGATATGTTGCAGAATCCATGAATCCTATTTGTGTTTCTTTATAAGTATAAGAGGACACATATGTTTGATTACTAAGAGTTGCCACTACCAGTGGTGGTTTCAATTCAGGGTACAAAATAGTGTTTGTGCCCAATACAGTAACATGCCAATGCAGTGCCAGTTGTACCTATGATTACACAAAATGCATAACCAGCTTAATTCTTTAGCTGGTTATATTGGAAGGTTACATAATTATATATGGTTGAAAAAAGACAAAATCCATCAAGTTTAACCCCTCCAAATGGAAACCCAGCATACAAATACCCTCCATACTTTCACATAAATTATATATACCCATATCTATACTAACTATAGAGTTTAGTATCACAATAGCTTTTGATATTATGTCTGTCCAAGAAATCATCCAAGCCATTCTTAAAGGCATTAACAGAATCAGCCTTCACAATATCACGTTGCAATGCATTCCACAACCTCATTGTGAAGAACCACCTACGTTACTACAAATAAACGTTCTTTTCTTCTAGTCTAAAGGGGTGGCCTCTGGTGCGGTGATCCTCTTTATGGGTAAAAAGTTCCCCTGCTATTTGTCTATAATGTACTTGTCCTAATGTACATGTCCTCTAATGTACTTTTAAAACTCATAAAAGTTATACTTCACTAGGCACTGGGAGGGTTTTGGGCTATCCTCTAGGCTTGAGCATCCACAACCATCTAAGCTTGAGCATCCACAACCAACTGCAAAGAGTGAATAACATTAGCCACAGTTTTATCTTTGGGTTGGTATGTCTATTTACCTCTTTCCTGTTGCTAAATGTAATCATTCTCAAGATGCATACACTCTCCCTTAGGAGGGGCATCCATGAAAAAGAAAAAAAAATGTTCCCCTTTGTTATATTGGATAACCAAGTTGTGTCACTGAATGCGTTTCAAATGAACCTAGCTATATAACCCCCATAGAGATTCTGAAATCAGATAGCAGTGCTACCCTAAACCCTCCACCTGTGTTGTAAACTACAGAGTTTCACTGAAACATATGGCATGGAATGGCACAATAAATGTTCACTTACAAGGAATGAATACCTGCCTTTTGAGCCTGTTGTTCCAACAGACTTTGTTTATTTAACACTGTATAAATAAAGTATATTTATAATTTAAAAAAATTCCCATGATTTAGGGAGAAGCAGATTAGTTATCATTGCCTTTGAATGCCTCCAGCAATATTTCTGTTGAGAGAGTACTTTTAACTGGATTTTTATTGAACAGTTCCATGATGGAACAACAACAGAATATATATGTGTAAAACTTTTACATCATATCTTTAAAACATGTAACATGCATATATAACCCTAAAATGCTTAACTGGAGCAATATAATTTATGTAACCATTCAGTCATTTAGTCCACCAATAAGTACAGTATGAGCACTGCATTTGCTGGCAGTTTTAGCAAGTTCTGTTTCATTACTGCAAATATGGTTTGGTGACCATGAAAAGGATTTACACAGGCCGATAAAAGCTGCTGATATACTGTGTCAGCAGCTTATCGGCCGTGTGGGGGGCCTCCGACGGGCTTCCCTGATCGATATCTGTCCGAAAGTCGGGAAGATGTCGATCGGGCAAGATTAAAAATCCGGTCGGATCTGTTCGTTGATACGTCCCGTGATCCGACCACCCGTATCTGTGCCATTCTGATCCGATCGTTGGGCCCCCTTTAAAGAGATACTGACACCTGAAATTAAACTCTTTTATAATATTGGATTTGAAACCTACTTCTAACTTTGCCATAAAGTATTTGCATGATGCTTTTACATTACCTGTCTTTTGCCCCATGTTCCTGTATGAGGAGGCTGCCATATTTGTCTAGCAGGAGTCTGTTTGTATTAGAAACTGCAACCAACAGGCTGAGATGGCACAGTCAGGTTGGCAAAGTCAGAGTGTCAGAGAGTCAGGCTTAGGAACTTTAACTAACAATTATATACAAAAACAAACCTCTCAACAAAAATCAACAATGGTTACCCTCCATTTAGTACGTTTTTGTAACCATTTGAAGCGGCTGTTTGTTTTCACCAAAGGAAAAGGACATTATAAAGAAAACTATAAGAATTTATATAAGAATTTTGAGAAAGTCAGTGACGTCATCTCCAGGCACCATGGGTCTACATGCAGTGAGTAAAACGCTGGCGTTTTATCAATGATACCAACCACCTAGAGAACCCAGAAACGGCATGGCGGTGACTTTGAAAAAGACTTCATAAGAGTTTTAACCGGACTTTTGTGAGTGTAAGTTTTGCTATATTTATAATTAAAATGTTTACAATTTCACGCTATGTCAGCGCATTTTTGTAGAGAAGTGGAAATAGAAGTTAAGCGGAGAGGCCACCAGTGGAATCCTTATTCAATGCACATAATTGTCTGTGTACCCTAATACATAAGACGCCACACAGATTGGAGTGATTTCTAAATTAGATGTATAGATTTAATTAGTGATGGGCGAATCGGCAGCAAAAAATTTGTGTAACGCCGGCGCGTCTCATTTTGGACGCAGGCGTCCGTCGCCGCAAATTCGCCCATCACTAGATTTAACCAATTAATTGGTGAAAGGGCACTTAATCAACTTTTGTCTGAGGGAGAACAGACTATTTACGGCAGAGGAGACGGACTACTGGAACCTTTGATATACTTTTCTACAGATAACCAGAGACTGGCACCACCAAATAATCTTGCACATTTTTCTGCTGATAGTGTTGCCTGGATTGTGCTTACCTGTTTCTGACAAAATAACATAACATAAAACCATGGGCATTTTTTTATTTATGGTTTTGTATCAGGGGAAAAAGGGTAATTAAATAGTTTGATAAAGGGGGAAAAGTACAAAGAATTAAGGGACCTATTAAAAGTGTATAATGTGAATAAGTGTGAATTGTAAATGAGTAGTAGAAAGGTATATGCCTTTATATTTAGACATTTGCTATTATCCATAAATGAATATTGTAAAATGGAGTATATACTTAAAATATTTGACCACTAGATGACAGCAGTAGAATATGTAAATAACTAGGTTTTACGTCTCTAAGCAAAAGCAAATGGCACAGTTCATATTATTTACTATCAGGGTCTAATTGCAAAAAGCCAACCAACCGTGTAGCTTTTTTTAACATTGCAACATTGCATGAAACTAGACTTGAATGATCCCAATCAACGTTCCCTTTAATTCTTTCTTGGCTACATGTGGGGAAAAAAATAATTTTGTGCACAGACTGTAAACTGTGTACAAATTTTTAAATCACAGTGTGCTCAGGTCAGAATAGATACAAATTTTGTTTTTCACACAGAGTTCTCTGTGCACATAACAATTAGTTGCATGCACTGGCCTCAAAATCTCTGTGCACATGCACAAGCACACACTTTAGAGGGAACATTGATTTCACAATAGTGGAAATTAGAGGTCGTTAGAGGCACCCGACTGAAATGGTGTAATTTGATAATAGCTAGTCCAGTAAGTAGTAGCGAGTGACACCAGCTAATATGGAGTGGGTCAGTGATAGTGCAAAGCAATTATTAAAAGATATAATCTTCATGGGGCACATAAGCAGGGTTGCCGCCTGAGACTCTGAGACTGAGTCATGCAATAAAAGGCATAGGGCCAAATTCACTAAAGAGTGCAAATTCGCCAACGACGGCTTTGCAACCATCGCAACACTTCGCCAGGTGTAAATTCACTCAGACAATGCTAATTCACCAAGTTGCAAAGTTGCGCCCCAGACGAGGAACGCTGGTGAATTTTCGCTAGCGTTACTTAGGCAGAACGAGTGAATAAAAGCGTAGATGTGATCGTTTTTAATTCTGATTAGCACAACTTCGCTAGAGTTCTTGCGCTCAGGGGCGATCCTGGCCCCTCCACCGCCTGAGGCAGCTTGTGTTGCTTCCACAAGAGGGCGGTAGAGAGGGCCAGGAAAATTGGCATAGGGGGCCCCACACCAGGGCCTGCCACCTAGTTCCGTTACTGATCATGGATTGTCACCTCTGCGTATTAGGGTGCTCACAACTTTAACTCCAAAAAGGTTTCAGATTTATTTGTACACCTATTTGCATCAATTTGTCTTTAAAGTGGACCTGTCACCCAGACACAAAAATCTGTATAATAAAAGTCCTTTTCAAATTAAACATGAAATCCAATTTAAAATTTTTATTAAAGCATTCATAGCTGTTTTAAGCTCATTTAAAAATCACAGCTGTCAATCAAATATTGTTTGCCACTCCTCTATGCCTTAGGCATAAAGGTGGGGCAGATAATTACTTTCACTTTCCATTCAGCACTTCCTAGATGCCACTGCTCCCCACACATTCCCCCAGTTCTCTTAACCATTTAATTGTGTAGCCAGGACATGGGGATGGACATCAGGTCCCCCATTCTGGTGCACAAACAAGATTCTGAGATGATACAAGGCTTGTCTTAATAACAGTGTCCACAAAATGGCTCCTGCCTGCTTGCTATAATTATGAATTCCCAGACTGAAGAAAACAAGATCCAAATAATTTATATAGTGTAATTAATGTTCATTTTGCTTGACTAATGGGATAAAATATGCTTTTGAATATATTTTTGGGGTGACAGGTCCACTTTAAGCAAAAGTTACCGAAGAGCAAATGTTATTGACATGTCACAATGGAAAAGAAAATATGTACTCATTTTGTTGCTGAGACTCATGATTCTGCCTGTGCAAATATTTTCTGTGTACTGTGAATACAAAACTGTGACACAACAATTATCATAATAAAACATTTTGAAATGTTGACACTGAGATATTTTGATTAAAATGTTGTTACAGAGTGGCTGATTTTCTTTGTATACAATCAACAATCTGTGCCATGACATTTTCACACCACCTTTCCAACCCCATTAAATGCCCAGATCTCGTCTCTTCTTTCACATAATTTATCACTCCTTCTGTCCCAATATATAGTATAAAATCTGCATACATTTCACACTGAAACTTTATGTGGTTTTCCAGAGTGGACTTTATGCTGAACTTGGAAATTGGATGGTTCTGACAGTGCCATTACTCTGGGGAGCATAACCCTTTATGAAATAAAGTGTGGGGGATATCACCAAGAAGATTTTAAAAAATCTGGCCAGTTCTTCAAAAATCTAAACGTGTACAATGCTACCCATGTGTTTTCACAGTGACTGGGTCTTACCTAACCCCTTCCAATAATTTGTCCACGCCACCATATAACAAACTTCTGCACCACACCAAACAACACATAGTTCCATGCAGAGTCCTCATACAGATTATTTTATTCACCTTTCTAACTTTTGAATACCCCATTATTACATCTGGCCATGCCTTCCTATAATTTTCTTCCCTCCTTTATTAGAACTGCCCCCAGAGTGCTCTATGGTTTACCTTGCTCCAAACATGTCAGCTTAGAGGTGTCCTCCCTAACAACTTTATTTAAACTGGCAAATCTGATGTGGACTAGCTGTGGACTGGTAACCTTACCCTTATATTCCTCTATCTTCTAAAACTACCCCATTCCCACCCTTACTTTAGTGCCCCTTATCACTACCAGTTCAAAAAGCAGCCTATTCTTCTCCAGATTAGCATCTCAATTTAAGACACTTAAAGTAAAATTGTTACCTCAACTGGAGGTGTGGGTTACTAGAGAGTTTGGGCAGAAAATGCTCCCATTGAGCACTATGCCTCCCATTCTGGGAGGTAGGCCTTGGTTCAGACAGCCATGCTGGAACTTTACTCTACTTATGCATAATGAGGAGTGTCCCAGCTTGCTCATTATGCACTTACATGTGACGTAGGATTGGTCGACTACTCCCCTGATCTTAAATGACTCCATCACATAATAAGCAAGCCCAGATAATTTACCTGTACATGTGTTACCAAACATGACCACCCACACCAGGAGCTCCCTACCAGTACAGGCATCATATTACTCTCTTGAAGAATGTTTTGCCCAAAGTAGTATTGGGCAAAATTATGTAATCTGTTTCAAAAAGATCAGCCTGAATCCCTCACACAAGATTACTCCCTGGAATGGCTGTTTCTACATCACATACTGTACAGATGATAAGGCACACATTGAGAGGAACCATTAAATCTCATCCTGAAACCAATTACCTATGCTGTATACCAATTACAATTCATTTTAGTTTTTCACACCTTCTTAACTCTTTACTTATAACTTTCTCTTTACATCCAACATGTTCTTTGTGCTGCATATAACATATCTCTGATTGTGGTTTCAAAGCAGAGAAAAGACAAACATTTAACTGATTGAGTGTTCCCCCGTCAATTTGGTATGTTGAGGGGAAAAATTTTATTTTTCCCAGCAATGAAATTCAGCCCACCACCTTTTACTTTCCATTAGACCAGATAAGCGAAATGAAACTTATCAACAAGCTGTACTAGCAGATGAGATTCATGAAAGCTGAAGCACATGGAGCAATTAATACAGCAATTAGTTGCAGCCATGCTTTCCCAGCAAAGTGTTGCTTTGTCTGTAATACCCTGTACTAATTTTTTTAATGGTTTTCTAACCATGTGGACAAATGATAAATGGTATTGCAGCCTGTCTGGGTTCAGCCTGCCCCACCCCATGTCAACTAAAGACACATTAGGGAGAGCTGCTGCTTGGGTAGACAACATAATACAGTAAGTGGACCTGCAGGGAGCAAGTGGCAAAATTAAGAATTCTCAGAAATGTAGATGCCAGCAGCACGTAGGCAAATTCAACTTTATTTGTAAGTTGTAATGTTTTGGGGGCAAACATGTCCGACGAAGGGGTTTGGCCCCCGAAACGTTACAAGTGAGGAATAAAGTTGCAGGGGTTCACCCAGCTTGACTTTGCCTACGTGGTGCTGGCGTCTACATTTCTGAAAAGTTTGGAGAGTGGCCAATCTCTCTAGCCAGCTTCCGGGCTCACTCATCAGAGAGGCAGTGTGAAATTTGTTAATTCTATTTGAGCAAAAATAAGACAGCCATCTCAGTTCATTATGCATGATCCTGTGCTTTCAGAAACAGCCCACACAAGGCAAGTCCTATGTGGCGGCTTTTGTCCCTTCTTATTGGGTGCACATAGGTGTGGGTTGATATACATTCTACACAATTTATCTCCAGCACCCCAGCCCCCTGAGGCAGTCAAAATGCTGAATAACCCTCAACTGCGACCTGGCAAATTTCTTTAAAGGGAACCTGTCATGGGAAAAAATTTTTTTTTCAAAACACATCAGTTAATAGTGCTGCTTCAGAAGAATTCTGCACTGAAATCCATTTCTCAAAAGAGCAAACCAATTTTTTTATATTTCATTTTGAAATCTGACATGGGGCTAGACATTTTGTCAATTTCCCAGCTGCCCAAGTCATGTGACTTGGGTGGGGGAAAGGGAGGGGGTGATATCACTCCAAAGTACAACAGTAAAGAATTATTGAAGTTTATCAGAGTTATTGATAAACTTCAATAATTCTTTACTGTTGTACTGCAAGTTGGAGTGATATCACCCCCTCCCTTTCCCCCACCCAGCAGCCTAACAAAAGAACAATGAGAAGGTAACCAGATAACATCTCCCTAACACAAGATAACAGCTACCTGGTAGATCTAAGAACAGCACTCAATAGTAAAAGCCATGTCCCACTGCGTACTATTCAGTTACATAGAAAAGGAAAAACAACAGCCTGCCAGAAAGCAGTTCCCTCCTAATGTGCTGGCACAAGTCACATGACCGGGGCAGCTGGGAAATTGACAAAATGGCTAGCCCCATGTCAGATTTCAAAACTGAATATAAAAAAATCTGTTTGCTCTTTTGAGAAATGGATTTCAGTGCAGAAGTCTACTGGAGCAGCACTTTTAACTGATGCGTTTTAAAAAAAACATGTTTTCCCATGACAGTTTGCCTTTAAACATTGGACAAGCAGGGAGCGAAACAAACCAACAAGTGGCTGGACCACTTCCTGTACTCCTCATAACAGGCAACAGACGCAAGCTCAAGAATTGCTGATCCCTCCAATAAGGAGCTTGATACTATCACTATCAACATCTCCCATATAAACCAAGACCTGCAAAAGTTGCACAAACTCACCACTGATGTTGAATAGCATGTGTCCCAGCTGGAAGATGTCACAACGCTTCTGTCTGCTGACCTGGCCCAGATCAAAAAGCAACTTTCTGAAATGGATGATAAGGCTGACTATCTGGAAAAGCAACCACAAAACAATAATGTAAGGTTGGTCAGGCTCCCAGATGGGATTGAGCGAAAGACCCCTGAGAAATATAAGGAGGACTGGTTGAGATCCAGGCTTGGGCCTGACTCCTTCTCACCCCTCCTGATTATTGAGTGAGCTCCCAGAGCTCCCAGATGATCGCTACCACTGGGTGCCCCACCACGGCCACTCATAATGAGATTCCTTAACTACAGGGACCAGGACTCTGCACTGTTGGTTGCTCGGAGAAAGGGGAATTTACACACAATGGCTCACCACCCTCCCTCTTTCCGGATTACTCCATTGCAGTACAACATAGTAGGGGTCAAATGATGCCTCTGGTGGCAGGAGTGGCATAGGCTAGGGACCATAACTGATGTGCCCTGATACTGTAAGCTCCATGCACCCCCTGTCTAACTCCCTGGACTTTATTATAACTAGCCATCCTTGGAATGGGTGTTATTTCCAGCCTACATTGGCACCCTGATAGAGACCTTATACACACCACCTTGTGACTGCGAAGGATATGTGTTGTCCGTACTAAATATAGGCTATGCCAAAAGGTTGACTAATACCCCTACAGTGACACCTTCCTGGGGAAATGGGTGCCCAGCATGTCAAACTATTTAGTTTTTTCTTCTTTGATACCAGCCCAAGCCTACTCCCCTGCCTCCCAATAGAGCAGGGCGTCTGACTCAGACACTGCAAGGACTACTACGGGCCACACCCTTACTATCCCTCCCCACTAAAGGTTTAATAGTTTGTTTTCCTACGTTTGGTGTACAGGTCTACCTAAGTTTGGGGGATAGACAGGATAGGTGAACACCAAAGATACAGCTGCCACCACTGGTTATGTAAGTCTGCAACGGATTCTTACCATACAGTTTCATATTTTTTACACACACAAAGCCCAGTAGGACGGGGAACCAGTGTGTTGCATGCTGGGTCACTAATAGTCACACCTCTGTCATGGGTCCCCTCACATTAATTTCCTGGAACTCCAGGGGCCCCAAGTTCAAGCACACTGTGCTATGTGATTACATGAAATGATTGAACCCCTCCATCCTATTCCTTTAAGAGACTCATCTAGTAAGACAAAAAATACTAGCCCTTTAAAACCACTGGGTAGCCCATGCCTACCATGCCAATTATTTGGTTTGTTATAGAGGAGTGTCTACATTGGTCCAAAAGAACTTCCCATTAGAACTATTGTCCCTGCCGACAGACTATTATGATCGATAATTCACTATGCATTGTAACCTGTTCTATCATGCACATCTTGCATGGAGATTAGAGTAAAATTTCAAATGTGACTGCACCCCTCAAATCCCCTCGCCTGACCCTCTCTAAGAATGCAAATCTCCCCCATCTGCAAGAATTGCAGGACTTCCACTACTGGCCCCAATTGTGGGCCAGGTTCCTTAGTGACCTCTTGTTTGTTGTGGTCCTTCAAAATATGCTGGGGCTTTATTAATGAATGTAATATTATATGCTAAGCACTGCCATGCTTTCCAACAAATCCCCTGCTGACACTGCTTCCAGAGACAGTAAGGAAATTGATTAATTAAACTGATTTTAGAATGGGTGTCTGGACATTTCTGGAATGCTGTAGTTGCTCTTTGATTTTCCTGGAAGCAGACTGAAGAGGGGGAAAGTTTGTTGCAGATTAGGGTGTTACAGGGTATAACTAGGATTGCCACCTGCCCGGTATTTTCCTGGCCTGGCCGGTAAAAATTAACCTTGATCTCAATGTTATTAATAAGGAAAATGCACAAAAATTTAGAAAGCCGGTATTATTTTCAAGAAAAGGTGGTGACCCTAGGTATAACTAGGGTTGCCATCTGACCGGTAAAAATGATGCTTGATGGGAATGTTATTAATAGGAAAAAAGGCAAGAATATAGGAAGGCCTGTATTTTTTCCCAGAAAAGGTGGCAACCCTTGGTATAAAATGTAGGGTTGCCACCTGGCCGGTACAAATGATAGTTGATCCCAATGTTATTAATAGGGTAAAAAGATAAATGTATAGGAATGTATTTTTTCCAGAAAAGGTGGCAACCTAATAATGGGGTATGGTTGGGGTTGCCAACACTTCTTGAAACAAATAACGGCCTTCCTATATTTTTATGCATTGCCCCTATTAATAACATTGGGATCAAGCTTCAGTTTTACTGGTCAGGCCGGTAAAATACTGGGCAGGTGGC
>CM044437.1:101034880-101045878 GCA_024363595.1 Xenopus borealis
GATGTGTTTTGAAAAAACATATTTCCCATGACAATTTCCCTTTAAAGCTCCTGTGTACCGGATACACAGTAACAGATCTGGGACTTCTCAGGCTCATCCAAGTTTTTTGTTTTTACACAAAGAGTAACACTTCAAATGAATACATTACCATGGGGTTAATGCAACTCCTGTCACAATCTTGCCCTCAATGAAAAAAACGCTTTTCAGGAAACTGCAGGACAATGCGAATATTGTCATCAAGCTCAAGGACAATTAAAACTGCCACATTGTGTGTGATCAGATTGTTATATTGCTTTTACCAATAATCCTTTGTTTGCCTTTAAGAGACAAAGAAACATCAGGGATACATTGGTACTTGCTACTGTATTTATAAATAAATATATTGTGTGCCGATCCCTAAGCTCAGTAAGTGACAGCAGTACAGAGCAGTGAATCAGCTGAAATGAAGATGAGGAGCTACTTGGGCAAAGATAAACATCCTCTTGGGCATAGAAAGGAATGTCTTACTTTGGCTCAGCCTGGTTTCACAGTTATTAACTGTATGTTCATTCTACTTCTTTGTTATTCATTTAGCAAGTTAGGTGATGCTGCAAAGCTTCAAACACAAAGTAGCAAAAGCTGTAGTTGACCTAAATGAGTCACTCAAGAAAGCAGTGATGTGGTTATGTGGCTCTGTCCTGGCAAAAAGCTGTATCTCCTAGATTAGCTAGCACTGTTTTTATTGAGTCAAACTGCTCATTTTTCAGGTTCTGATGGGGTTTTGGATTTTTTAGAGCATATTAACAGCGACTGGTGGAATAAATGAGTTTTTGGAAGCTCCTACACAACCAAGAAGGATAAAGAATTGTTCAAATAAGAAGATACAGCACCAGCTCAAAACCAAACCTCATCCGTTGTCAGTAATGTAAACATATCAGTGCATTTCTCTGCATATTAACACAAAGCATATTAACTGCATAGCATCCTGATAGGCACTAGTGCACTGTGCCGACATAAGATATAGCCTTCATTCCAATGACCCCAAGGGGATGTGCTTGTTCTAGTATTTGTGAGTGAAATGTTGTTTGGGAATACAGATTATGTTAGGTTACCGAGATTGCAAGCAATGGAAAAACAATTTAGTCTTCCAAAACAGCTAAAATAAACACTGGTAACTCATAGCCCCATATACTGTTGCCATTATAGGTAATGCTCATTCAAAATAATGGTCTCTGTGTTGGATGAAAAACATGTATGTACCCTATTAGCTAGAAAATTGAAAGGCCCAAACATTTCCTCTAAAATCCCACATAAAATTAAAACAAGAGAGGGGCATCTAACAGCACACCCCTTTACTATATTGACAGAATTTGAAAAATTCTACTTAGACCTCTACACCCAAAACATATCTTTTTCTATACAAAAAGCCAATCAATTCTTACATGACCTAGATTTACCAACAATCACGACAACCAATAAAGAATTGCTTGATAGTCCTATAACTATTGAAGAAGTTCAACTAGCAATAAAAAACCTCAAATCTAACACTACGCCAGGCCCGGATGGGATCTCATCACAATATTACAAGAAAATTTCAGATATATTATGTCCTTATTTAGTAGAGGCCTTTAATTATATTGCTCAAGGCAACTATTGGCCTACAGAAGCATTAGCAGCACAAATTGTCGTAATCCCAAAACCAAATAAAGATAATACTCAATGCGCCAATTATCGCCCCATATCCATTCTCAACCTAGATCTCAGAATTTTTGGAAAAATATTAGTATCCAGACTTAACACTTTCCTCCCTAATCTCATCCACCTTGACCAAACGGGTTTTATCCCTAGAAGATACACAGGAGACAATATTAGACGAGTTATAAATTTAACCCAAATTGCAAACACAACAAAAACACCTGCAATGCTGTTAAGTTTCGATATACAAAAAGCATTTGACACAATATCGTGGGAATATCTACACCATATATTATCAAAATGGAGTTTTAGTCCAATATTCCAACACACTATAAAAGCACTCTACACATCCCCATCAGCCTATATTAAATGGGGCCCCTTTTCCTCTTCGAACATTTGTTTAAAAAGAGGGATAAGACAGGGATGCCCCTTGTCGCCTGTGCTCTTTGCACTTGCCATAGAGCCCCTAGCAAGACATATTGAAAAACATCCTCAAATACATGGGATAACTCAATCTGGGAAACAATATAAAGCCTGCTTTTTCGCAGACGATGTCATATTAACCCTTACAAAACCTCTCACTTCTCTTCCACACTTAACACAACTATTAGACCAATTTGCCCAAATCTCAGGTCTTTCGGTAAATCATGCTAAATCTGAGGCATTAAGTTTAAATCTACCAGCCCACACTCTTAAGCTTCTTCAGTTAAATTTTGAATATTCCTGGAAAACATCGCACCTGGACTACCTAGGAATACACCTCACGCCTCAAATATCAACCCTTTACAAAAACAACTACATCCCCATGTGGCAAAAAATCAAAACCTTATTAGAAAAATGGAATAAACACAATATCTCATGGTTGGGTAGAATTAACGCAATTAAAATGGTGATCCTACCAAAAATGTTATATCTTTTTAGATCCCTACCGATACCAGTTCCTAAGAAGGACTTAATAACATTACAAAAAAACATTACCAATTTTGTATGGGCATTCGGCTTTCATAGAATTTCTGGATCCACATTACAAAAAAGTAAAAAGAAAGGAGGACTTGCCTTCCCGAACCTATTGAAATACTATCAAGCCGCCCAATTAGCTCCAATTGCCCAATTATACTTCTCTACCCCCCCAATATACAATTAGAAAAAGCAATAATAAATCCAATCAATCCTGCAACCCTCCCATGGATTAAGCCAAAATCTCGACCCAAAAAAATGTCAGTATTTATGAAACATCTCTTATCCATTTGGGATACAGTTAAATAAACAGCAAATATAATAACTCCTAACAAACCGGCAACACCACTATGGGGTAACCCAGAATTTCCACCTGGATTAGGAAGCATCTCACATACATGGTGGCATACAATTCCAATTCAATATGTGCAAGATCTATATCAATCTACAGGTATAATGTCTTGGGAAAGCTTTGAAAACAAATTTCATCCCAAAAATTTCGCTTTTTACAAATCAGTCACTACTTGCATACAATATATAAAACCCAGAACTTACCTTCACATTCACCATTTGAAAAGCTATGCATAAATTATACCTACTCAAAAGGATTAATCTCCTTAATTTATCAATCCTTAATGGTACAAACCAATATGACTCTCCCATCATACATTAAAATCTGGGAACAGGAACTACGTCAAACTTTGGACCCAAACGCATGGGAAAGTATATGGGAAGGAACTAATAAATGTTCCATAAACATAAATCAAATAGAAACTTCCTATAAAATACTAACCCGATGGTATTTTACCCCAGTGCGTTTGAATAAAATGTTCCCAACTCAATCTAAAAACTGTTTTCGAAATTGTGGAGACGAGGGAACGATGGCCCATATATGGTGGCAATGTCCTTTAGTTCAAAAATTCTGGTCACGTACTTTTTAATTATTTTTTAGTGATTAATTGACTCTATTACTCACATTGATATCAGAAAAGATCCTTGGGTGGCATTATTTAATCAATGGATCCCTGACATAAATACCAATTCTAGAAAATTGATTACTAGTGAAGCGCATTGATTACTAGTGAAGCGCGTTTCGCTTCGCCGAAAAATTCGTGAATTTCCGATTCGCGAAACGAGTCTCGCGGCGTTTTTGACGCACGTCGCGTCATTTCCGACGCGTCGCGCCTCGTTTTTGCGCGGCGAATTTTTTTTGGCGAATTTTTTTGGCAGTTTCGCGAATTTATTCACCAGCGGCGAATCGCGGGAATTCGCTGCGAATTCGCCCCTGGCGAATAAATTCGCCCATCACTATTGATTACCTTTATATTTACAGCTGCCAAACAAGTAATTGCTAAATCCTGGCGAACTCCCTCTTTATCGATCCAACAATTAAAATTCCGTATAACAGAGATCATGATAAATGAAAAACTGACCTCAATATTATCGGGGACCCATAAGAAATTTATAAAGATATGGCAGCCCTGGGCACCCCGGGCCACCCTGCATGGACTGGATACGTTCCTCCTCTCAGCCTAACAATGATAATGACAATACTGTTTATTGAATTTTAATATTATGAAGTTAATAATAATGAGGATGATCTAAAATATGTATATAACGCAAACCAGATACTCATAGAAAGCTAGTTATTTCCCCTAAGTTGGAGGTTAAATCATTCTGCACAAACATATCTGTGAATATGTATTAACGTATATATAAGCAAAGTATATGACATATTAAAAATAAGATGGGCACACAAAAGTTTGATTTAAATTAAAGTTTTTTTATTTAATTTCAAGTTAACAAAGGCAATATTATAATAAATGTCATTTTATTTTTTCTTTCTTTTTTCTTTCTATATACAATGCAAATATACAAACAGAAATTCGGTATCTACACAATGACCATATGATACATTTACATCTATTGATTGTAATACAGGTGAAAACTTTGTATTTACATAATGATTATATGAGACATTTGCATTTATTGACTGTAAAAAAGAGAAAATGCCAATAAAAAGTTAATAAAAAAAAAAAACGTATGTATCGAAGGCAATGGAGGACTGACTCAATGAGCAGGATGTCCTCCTCCAAAAAGCCACACAATTCAGGAGTTTGGTATAACAATTTGTTGGGGGCACATTATTACTATTTGATTATCACTGTGTAAACTAGTCTTCCATTATCTTTGTCTTTGGTAAATACAATGTTAATTTCAAGATATATAGTTTATAGATAGTAGTGAGTATTAGTGCAGCAGATGGCTTCCCATAACAGTTTGCAAAACAGTAAGATATCATTGGAGTCAACAGGAAATCAAAATTCAATTGTTGTTAAAGCATGTTTAACCCTGCAATAACATACACAACTGTAGCTTGTTTAAGAAGCTGCTTTACTCCATGCTACAGCTGTTCTTCATGCATGTTGCCAAATTCTTCCACAGGTCCTTAGACAGAATGAGGGAAGGCGACCCATTGGTCCGAGTGCTGTTTTGGTGCATTGAGGAATGCTGATGGCAAGGTGGTAGAGGAAGAGAGATATCTGAGGCTATTCACTGTGCATAAGTGGACATGACAGTGGTTATATCTTAACCTAGTCAGGTACAGGATGATCTAAGTGGTCACCATTCATTTGATGGGTCATATCAGATCTTGTTGATCCTAAGTTGAAGAAAGAAATATAAAATTTATATGAGCTCAAAATCAGTACATTATTTTTCTAAAATATTATATATACAGGTAGACTTGTTTCACCCTTTTATTATTAAAATACCAATATAGCCTCCCCCACACAACTCCAACAGAAAAACTATATATAGTGAGAAACATAATCAGGTGCCTCGGGTGTACAGGCTAAATATGGGATTTCACAATTCTTGTGGCCATTTGTAATGACAAACTGTCATTTCCATTATTAAGTAATGTCAATATTAAACTGAAACTAGACACTTACTTATCATGCTGTATTAAATGATTTACAGCAGAACAATGGTGTAAAAAGTAGCATGTAACCCATTTAAGTCAATGGGAACAATTCAAGCAAGAAGTACCTTTTTGTGGCATTCCCTGTGTTAAAAACAGAGATGGACTATTGCCAATTTTTAATTATCAACTGAAAATGTTATATATACAGCATAATACATATGCAGTTTTTACATGGCAATATCTAACAATCAGCAGGGTGTGCTCAGGGGGGACCTGGGCACAGAAAGGCCTTGGCTCTGAAGAGGTAACCCCAAAGGGACTGGACACCTTTGGTGGGTAAGTCGGGGACCAGGCAACCCCGTGAATGAGGGTTAGTGAGAACAGGGTAGCTCTGTATGAGTCTCTCTAGGAGAGAAAGGCAGAGAGAGCAAGTGCAGCATGAGCAGCTCAGCTCCAACAAGGAATTCCAGGAGGGAGTAGCTTCCCACAGGTTTTGAAATACCTGAGTGCAGGGACCTCAGTGAGGAGGGACTGCAGGGTAGAGGCTGCTTCCTGAGACAACATTTCAGGAGGGAATGGGTGTCATGATGTGCTGCAACAATCTATTGGAGTCTGTTCCTCAGCTGACGCTGTTACCTGTTTTGAATAAGATGTGATTGTTAACCCTATTCAACATGTGAGTAAACCTGGGGACATTGGGGCAAATTCACAAAAATGCAAAAATTCGCTAGTGTTGGCTTTGCTAGTGTTCGCCGCACTTCGCCAGGCGAATTTTCACCAGCACTACGCAAATTCGCTAAGATACGAATTTGCATTCAGGGAGGCGAACGTTAGCGAAGTACCGCTACCTTTCGTTCGCCAGGAAGAGCGCATATATGCTAGCGATGCCTAATTTGCATACGGCGCCAATTTCAAAGTATAATAGAATTATATGTTACAGCCACTACATTCCACTACACAAGCCCAGGAAACCTTTAATAAATAAAATAAAGTTGTCCTATTGCCCTACATGTGCCCACTGTATAGTTGTGTTGTATATGTTAGGAAATGTAGGGGGGAAGGAGGGTAACCCCACAAAAAAAAAATCACTCATTTTCACACTATCACCCTACAATGGTAAAACACGCCAACTTTTTTTTGGGACTTTGAAAAATGTTTACATTTTTTTTCCAACCTCCTATCTATTGTATTGAACTTCACCTGGTCTGACCAGTCGAAGTAAAGTTTAGCGTAAGTGGCAACGTTCAGGAAAATGTTCATCTTAGTGAATTTGCGAAATCACGATCCTTCATCAGTACGCAACTTCGCCTGGCGTAAGGGTGCGAACTTGCACAAGTCTAACTACTTCGCTAGCGAAAATTCGCCGGTGTCAGTGAATTTCCAAAGTTACGAATTGACGTCACGCTGGCGAATTAGTACTAGCATTAGACGCTTCGCGCTTTAATGAATTTGGGTCATTGTCTTCGGACTAATAATAAAAGTTTGTTTGAGTTTGCACCAAGAACCTCCTGGCACCCATCCTTTTTGTAAGTTGCACGCACAGTGTCTGGGTGTTTTAGTTGCACTACACCGTAAAGGGAATGCTTCCACTTAGCGAAGGCCCGAGATCCTGAAGAGAGAGTCCAATGTAACCCATGCTCATACCAATAGCAGGACATTTTAACTATCTGTGGTCTGGATAGCCCAGATTAGCGTTATATATATATATATATATATATATATATATATATATACTGATAACTTCTACTAAACTGTAGAAATTAAAATCCTAATATGCACAGTTTAAGGGTTAAACAGTCCATCCCAGCATCCCTCATATACATGTATATGTCATATACCTACAGGGATAAGCCTATAAAGGGGTTCTCAGTCTTCTTTGCTTTATACTTATGGTTCCAGCTTGTCTTCTCAAAATTAAAGCATACTGTTAATTTGCAATTCACCTTTCTAATTTGTCTATGGATCTGCCTTTGCAATTTTTACTTAATTCCATGTCAGTACTAACTGTGAAACCCCCTCCCTTTGTTTGCACCAGAAGGACGCTCCTATATCTTTAAGGACCAATCCCACCCCATACCGGTGTGTTTTTTGGGCTTTCTGCTGCTGCACCCATTGGAAGCATAGTTTTAATTTTTAACATTGGAATGCATTAAGCCTGCCAATAACACGTCCTAGAGAATGGGTTTTGTTTCCCAGCACATTACCTCATATTATGGCTGTCCTTGGCATTTTAACTTTTGCATTAGGTAGGTCACTGTTGTGTAAGGTTGCCACCTTTTCTGGAAAAATTACTGGCCTTCCTATATTTTTGCGTTTTTTTATCCCTATAAATAATATTGACATCAAGCAACATTTTTACCGGCCATGCCGGTAAAATACCAGCCAAGTGGCAACCCTACTGGTGTACAATTAATGAGTATTAAATGTCTGCCTGTGTTAGATGTCTTCCTATCCTGCTGTCACATCATTCATTGGCAGGTGATTCTCTCTCATTCCATGTGATAACCCAACCTGCCCAAAAGGTGTCCAGTGAGGCCTCACTCACTTTTATTTTTATGGATGGGCTAGGGGAGTGGCTGTCAGGGCCAGAACTAAGGGTAGGCAGAAGAGTCACATGCCTAGGGCACAACACTGGGGGGTACATTTGGCACACACCTCTTCTCTCTGCTTGCCCCTAGTCTGTGCCCTTGTCCCCCCTATCACTGGCTAATTACTAGTCCTTGTCCACTGAGCATTATTATGTGAGTCACTAGCCCAGCACTGATGGCAGTTAGTTTAGGGTCAGTCCGTAATTAACCATTATTCATTAGGGACCCGTGCCTTATGGTTTTGTGGATATATGTTTCTTTGAATGGATAAAATGTTCATTGTCCGTTGCCTTAGTCACAAATATTTAATATTTATTTATCTCCCAGCTAAGGGCAATCAAGGGGTCCTGGCCGTGCAACACAGACTAATATCATTAACTGCAGTTACATACATATTATTCTCAATAAGGAACAGTCAGTGGGAAAGAAATAAAAGAAAGGAACAAAGGACGAAGAGAAAGGGAAAAGAGAGTATAACGTGCACATTAGATATGAAAGTCTTTTATTTAAAGACATTAAGAAACGTTGTTAGTAGAATACTTGTTGATACAAACTCAATCAGATGTAAAGAAAACACAAGCTTAGAGTATAGGAGGAGTGTTGTGCTGTGAGTAAAAATGCAAAAATATTTTTACATGATGAAAGGAGGCTAGTGATGGGCGAATCTCCCCAGTTTAGCTTCGCTTTCTCTGGAAATTCGCGAATTGGCGAAAAATTCACGAAACGAGTCGCGGCACGCTTTTCGACACGCGTTGCGTAGTTTTTGGCGCGTTGCGTCAAAAACAACACGCAACTCGTTTTTTCAGTGAATTTCCGCCAGGCAAAATTTCGCTGGCGTTTCACGAATTTATTCGACTGCAGTGAACCGCGGGAATTCGCTGCGAATTTGCCCCTGGCAAATAAATTCGCCCATCACTAAATGCTTGGGGCATTTACTCATATGCTGGAAGAAAATATACAACATTCTGGATACTACATCCTTTTCTGTATTGTACATTCTGCTAAAATGGTTATTAAACTAAAATTCAAATGATATTCCATGCATGGAAAAAGTCTGTGTGCATTTTCTATAAATCTCTGCATTACTCTGTTAGGCTTTCTGTCTACACCCAGCAAGTAACTGATCATTGATATCATTTGATGTCCCCCCAAATGCTGCGGTGGGCCGTTAATGTTCCATTGCTATCATGCACAGTGACTCATACAGGCTGCTTGGATGAAACCCTTAGTGCTTTGTAATATAGAAAGGACCACAGTGTGTCATACTCAAGCTGGGGGCCTAAGTTATATAAAGTAGCTGGAGACTTTTTTTTTGGAAGGTCCCTCATTTTTACACACATAGATCTCACAAGATGGCTACTGAGATATGCCAGTGTTGTGGTTATTTCTGAGGAAATGCAAATTCAGTTTTAAAAGTACAAATCGAAACATCAAGACCTTTGTGGTCTGTCAAATGAAGTTTGAGCTGGTGGGCTAGATATGGCTTTCTCGGAGCAAGTGGGTTGAGAGTCAAACGCTACATAGCAGTACAGTGTATCTGATAAATGGGCTTGCAAAGCATAAAGCATATTCTAATCTTACTTTGAGTACACCTACCGTTAATTATTATATTAGGTCATTCGACCTAATAGGGGCCTTTAACATTGCAAGATCTTTTCTTGTTTCTGTTCCCAGATACTAAATGTATGTGTGAAATTTTGTAGGTGAAAGTCAGAACAACGCTGGTTTGCAAGGGCAGTGCATAAATTCGCCCCCTTCTGATTTCATTTATGGAAGCTGACTCCATAAGACTAAAAGGATCTTACTCTTGGCTCCTCTGTTACTATAGTCTAGATCAGGGGTCCCAAACTTGTATCAGCCAAGTACAGCATTCAGATGTAAAACAAGTTGGGGAGCAACACAAGTATAAGAAATGTTCCTGGGTGGTGCCAAATAAGGGATGTGATTGGCTATTGGTCTATGTGTACTGGCAGCTTACAGGTGGGTCTGTTGGGCACTAAACCTGGTTTTTATGCAACCAAAACTTGCCTCCAAGTCAGGAATTAAAAAATAAGCACCTGCTTTGAGGCCACCAAGAGCAACATCATTGGGGTTGGGGAGCAACATGTTGCTCACGAGCTACTGGTTGAGGATTGCAGGTCTAGATCACCCTTTGGTCCTTTGTGCATAAGAGATAACCACAGAGAGGCAACACCCCCTCCAACAAGTCCTAAAGGATGGTGGTGAATGTGGTGTGCAAATGATTCTATCAAATAACCAAAAAAAATTGCTTTTTTTTTACTGTTTGGGGACCTGGCGCAAACATTCCCAGTGCCTTTGCTTAACTTAATCCAGTTACTAATTCTCTTTTCTATGCACAGGTATGCTGCTGATCATTACCTAGGCTCCTTACCTACACTCTCTGACAATATAACAGCTATAATGCTCTTCTCTTACTTAGCACACAGGTTGTGTTGTCTACCAAATCAGTATGCTGTATTTAACACCTTTCTCTTCCAATCTCTCTCTATAACTCAGAAAGTCTGGATATGATTCTGGACACCTTAATATAAAAAAGGGGTTGTTAACTTTCGTACTTAACTACTAAGGGTCGCAAGAGCAAACCTCTTAGTGTTCACTTAAGCAGTTGTGCCTTGGGAAATGCTGGGCTCTGTCACAAGCAGCAGCTTGAAAGTTTAGCAATACGTTGCCTCTATTTGGTGTCACAGTGTATACCCATCACACAAGTATTTTTGAGGTATATACATGCAGTATATTGTTTGACAAATTCACATAGGGAAATAAAGCAGATCTGTAATAAAGCCTGTCATGCCAGGGTAGTATTATCTGGCATTATAAAGCATTTACCCTATA
>CM044437.1:101063936-101077263 GCA_024363595.1 Xenopus borealis
TATATATATATATATATAACTATATTGTACAAGTTGGAGGGGACACAGTATATTGTGGATGACAGATATATATCCCCTTCTCTTGGTTTTGAGCCATCTAAGAGTCATCAGCCAGAGGTGTGGGCTGGACATCCAAGGGTTGTTTTAAGGAAGTGAGCAGCAGATGAAATGGTGTGAGTAGGAGCTAAACGTGGGAGCTACTGTGTGTTTCACCTTCTGAATTGACCAGAGTGTTGGAGTCTGAGAAAGAAAAGGACTTGCTGTTCACTGGGGAAAGATCCTCTGAAATACCAGAGTATTTACTTGGACTTTCTGAATTCAAGCCTATTTTTCCTGTTGCCATCTTTACTGCTGCTGGTAACGCTCATTTCAGTTGCAAAATAAAATTATTGTTTTTCCTTCACTCCGTAGTGGCCTGCGATTATGGTGCAAATCCTTTGTGATTTTTAAATTCTCTGTTCTGTGTTCTATGCGCTTAAATATTGTGCAATAACTTGTAAAGCATTTTTTTTCTGCCAATGATTTATTTAATTGTAATGGGCTTAGTGATTTTTTTCCCACTAGCTTGGGGACTGATTCTTTCAAAATAGCTTTTTGGGAACAAGACTGTTAATATTTTGCAGAAACTGGTCAGCTTTCAGTAAGTTTTTTTTACAAGAGACTTTTCCCCTTCTGCTTCTTTGCATAATGTACTTTTTTTAATTAGCAGAGACAGTATAAATATGGGTGAAACCAAATGCAGACAAACAGAAAAATAAGCAGGGACTATGCTTGTTCCATAATAGAATCATTTTGATGGCACATTAAGGGGCAGATTTACTAAGGGTCAAATTGTCGAGGGTTTTTAGCCCTCAAATTCGACTGGCAAATATTTGGCGTATTTGAGTGCATTTTCGACTATTCACCAGAATCGTATGATCAAATGATTCTACAAATAGTCGCAGAAAAAAGCTTGAATATTCGCCAAAATCGTACGAATTGAACATTCGAAGCATTCGATCGTATGATTGAACTGGTAGGTTCAATCTGGCGAAGTAGGAAGTCGAATAAAAATTTAAAGGCAAGTTCTTCGACTGGTGGATAGTCGAGCACTCGAATATATATATATTTATTTGATCTATTTGATGTGCCCGAATATTCTATATTCGATGGTCGAAAATACTTAATTTGCATATTCGAATAGTCGCACAATCGAATTCTGACTATTCTCGACTATTCGCGCAAATATCAAATTCCTCACACTAATTTAGTAAATCTGCCCCTAAATAAGCAAGTACTATTCCCTTGTAGACAAAAGGTATAAATAGTGGTAAAAGAAATGAATAGAATCGCATACCTGGATGACATGTTAGAAAGTAGATCAGAAGGAAAAACTTGAATCTTTTCACTATTAGAGAAATAAAACAAAAGCGGTATTATTGTGATTTAAAGGAACCGTTTAGTGTTAAAATAAAACTAGTTAAATAGATATTCTGTGGAAAATAAAAAAATGTTTCTAACATAGTTAGCCAAAAATGTAATGAATAAAGTCTGGAGTGACTGGATGTCTAACAGAACATAAGAAAACTCTACTTCCTGCTTTTCAGCAACTTGAAGGGGGCCACGTGGGACATAACTGTTCAGTGAGTTTGCAATTGATCCTCAGCATTCAGCTCAGATTCAAAAGCAACAGTTATGACTCATGTGCCCCCCTCAAGTCACTGATAAAAGGGGAAAAAAAGAGGAATAAAAAGGGGACTAATAAAAACGAAAGTGTGGAAAACAAAACAGAAATGTACATATGTACAGAAAAAGGAAAGGGTGAGTTATGACTGAAAAAGTTATTTTTGTTCAAAGAACAAGTCACTGCTGTTGGTCACAAAAAATAATTAAAGCTGTTGTCAAACTGAAGTGCTTCCTGTATTTCAAATTAAATCCTGTTTATAGGTGGGTTCACCAGCCCCAGCCAATATTTTAATAGGAGAATAAATGCCAGTGTCTATGAATCACTTCATCCAACATTATGGGGCAGATTTATTCAGCGTCAAATTTTAATCCCCATATTCGAATGTAAATTTGAATGTCAGAATTATCACAGATCAACCGCAGACACAATCCTAATTCGAATATTCGCCACTTAAAACCTGCCAAATTCATGTACAAGTCAATGAAAGAGGTCCGTTGAGCCATTTGGAGATGTGAATGGCCTTCCTGTCATTCATGTTTTTTTCAAAGAAAAACTCGAGGATTCGTACTAATCGAATATGATTCGAATTTTCAGGTCAGAACCATTCCATCAAATATTCAGTTTTTTTTCTTAAATAACATCCCAGTCGAATTGTGAGTATATTTGAATTAAAAAAAATTAGCTTGAATTCAAAATTTGATAAATGGGCCTTCCCACTTTGTCATTAATGCAAAAGTAGCCTTCAATTAGCCTAATCATAAATTTCACATTATTTTTATTTCATATTGCATTCCCACTGGCCCAGGATATAACAATGGAATGATACCTTTTAGCAACCTTCTAAAATGTAAGCTCTTGTGCAAATGAATGAATTGTTTGTACACTTTATAGCAAAATGTATGAGGACACCTGTCTCTCCAGAATCTCATTACTAAACTGAGGGTTGCAATAAGATGTTGGTCCTCTCTTTGCTGCTATACTAGCCTCTACTTTTCTAGGAGGCACAAAAGTACTAGTGAGAAAGAGCACTGATGATGTTCACTTGGATTGTGCAGGCCAATCAGTTTCTTCCACTCTCACCCCAGCAAACCCATTCTCTATGGACCTTGCTGTGTACATGGGGGGGGGGCATTATTGTGCTAAAAAGAATAAGAACTTACCCCAAACTTGCCACCAAGTAGCAAGCACAGAATGGTAAAAATACATCATTGTGTCCTAAAGTTCAATTTCCATGACACCAGGGGATACAGACCTGGCCATTACTCCAGCACCACCAAACTTTGCTGTTGGTATTATGCATTAAGGAAGGTAGTTGTGATGGGCGAATCTGGGGGCTTTGTAGAATTTCTCACACATTTTTGAGAAAATTCACGAAATGTGCTGGCGTCTTGTTTTGGACACAGGTATACATTTTTGGACGAGATGCCGGCAAATTTTCGCCAGGCAAATTTTTCATGGCGTTTTGCGAATTGTGGGAATTCACCCCCAGGTGAATAAATTTCACCATCACTAGTAGATAGCATTCTCTTAAGGCCCCCATACACGGGCCGATATAAGTTTGCGACAGACCGAGTCGGCAGCTTATTGGCCCGTGTGTGGGGCCATCCGACGGGTTTCCCCGATCGATATCTGGCTGAATGTTGGCCAGATCTCGATCGGGCAGGTTAAAAAACCTAGTCGGATCGCAGGCGCATCTGTGAGTGTATGTGGTCCTGCGATCTGACTGCCCCTATCACCTATACATTATGATCCGATCGTTGGGCCCTAGGGCTCACAATCGGATCATCCCGATATCGCCCACTTCAATGTGGGCACATCGGGGAGAGATCCGCTCATTTGGCAATGTCACCAAACGAGCGGATCTCATTGTCTATGGCCAACTTTAGTATCTGCCAAATCCAGACTTCCAGAGCACGTTTCCATTGTTCCAGAGTCCAATGATGGTGACCTTTACACCACTTCAGTCAATAAAACAAATTGATGTTAGGTCTGTTTGCTTGTGTTCACCAATAAAACCTTCAAGCCCTCTACAGATCAATAAAACCCTCATGGTTCCAATAGTTATTGAGCTGGTATTGCTTGCTTCTCAAATCACAGTGTGTATTCCAACAGAAGATATGCCCTGTACGAAAGTGGACCAAAATAGTGTTGGATGTGTTTATAGAAGAGAAAGATATAAACACTTTAAATGGGTCATACAAGAAATCCCTTTAACATTTATCCCCAGTGGCAGCTGGGAATGGGATCAAATTTATGAACACCTCTACAATTAAAAACGTACACATGTCAGACTAAGTATAAAAATGTAATGTACAAGCCATCATTCCACAGGAGCACACTTAGCACATATCTAACTTGTTTTAGTAATTTTGAGTGATGCAGCCACCCTCAGAAAATAACCAGTTTTATAGGTTGTTTCCCAACACCTTATAAAACTGTCAAGCTGTCAAGGAGCACATTCCCAGGGACAACCGCTGTTTACAGTAACTGCCTATTGAATCATTGGTGAACTTTGGTTACAATATTATATTTCAATGATTAATATTCACATTAAACTTAGCATACATAGAGTTAAATTCACTATGTTCCCCAATTAAGTGAAGAAATATAAGCATCATCCCAACCAACATGCATTTGGCAGTTCTTTGTTTTCAAGACTGGGTCTGTTGCACTTTACAACCTGAAATGTTTTAAACTCGAGATGTTTCCAAAACATCCATGAACTGTTATGTATGCTGCTGCCCCTCGTTGGATTTTTAAATGGCATGTAAAGGCAAAAAAAAAAAAAAATCCCATTTTTACTTTCTTTAATGAAAAAAAAAATCTCCAATATACTTTAATTAAAAAATGTGTACAGTTTTTATAAGAAACCTGACTGTATGCAGTGAAATTCTCCCTTCATTTACTGCTGTGGATAGGAATTGTCAGACTGCTCTGCAAGGAAACACATTATGAATATTATGAACAGAAGGGGGAGCCCCTGCCTTACTTCCCAGCCATGCAGAACTCCAGCAGCTTTGTTTGTTTCCCTGTAGACCAGTCGGCAATTGTGTAGAGATTTGTATTGGATTTATTTTTGCCTTTACATCCCCTTTGATGCTTCCAACTCCTGCTGCAGGGACAAAGATCATGGAGCCAGATTTAAACAGATAAACTTGGATTCTCATTGAAGGATTATTTTGCTGCAGCCACTGGTTCTGCAGAGTTGGAGAAATTTTGCATTAAACAATATAAAAACTATACAATTCACATTAGATTACATGACAACATAGGACCTAGTACGGTCTGTATATTCTGATTATATCAGTCTTGCTGTATCAGCTTCTGGCAGATATTATTTGGCTTGTGCTGTTTTGATCATTTATGACAATGCCTAAGCAGCCCAGATCGCACTGAGCATGTGCACAGTCTTGGTCTTTCAAAGATGTTAAACAAAGTTACAAGATGAGCTTGTGGTGCTGTGAGTTCATGTTTATGTTTAGTATACAAAATACATAATTTCTAGCTTTATTCTATTTTAGACTTTACTTCCCCTTTAAATGCCCTGTCTTTGTCTGGCACTTCCACACTGCTTCCCTACTGAGCGAATAGTTAACAGGTCCTGCATCGTTTTCTGGAGTGCAAACCTGTTTATATCTTTTATGCAACTGCTTATTTCTTTTGGCACATGCGTACAGCTGTTACACTAGTAATTATTGGAGCAGTCGGTGCTTTCTCACCAGACTGAGACTATATCAGGGGTTTTTATATTCAGTCATGCCACTCTATGCATTACTCTGGTACCTGCCAGAATTTGAGAAGCGGCACATATTTCCCCTATTTATACTCATCAGGTTGTCATGTATATACAGTATATATTTATCCTTTTTGATTATACAAAATTGACGTCAGACTGACATAGTAGCAAGTGTGGGACCTGCTATCCAGAATGCTCGGGGCCTGGGATTTTCCAGATAATTTATCTTTCTGTAATTTGGATCTTCATACCTTAAGTATACTAGAAAATCACATAAATATTGAATACACCCAATAGGCTGGTTTTGCTTAATTATATCTTAGTTTGGTAAAATGTACTGTTTAAATAATATTGAGACATTTAAAAATTATTTGGATAAAATGGAGTCTATGGGAGATGGCCTTTCCGGAGCTTGCTGTATAATGGATTTCTAGATAACAGATCCTATACCTGTAATTACATATGAGCACATAAGTATCACTTTCTTATAAGGTTGAAATCCTCTGCTACAAATGTAACATGGGAGACCAGCAATTCTGCCTTCTTCATTAGACATTTTGCTGCATCGATCTTGAGACTAATAGAGGATTATTCCGCATAGGAAACAATCATGATAATTGGCCTTATATATTATATTCCTCTATAAACTGTGATATGAATGGTGCAACCATTTCACCAGAGTGACAGTTAGTTTCCAAAGCACCATATGTCCGCTCACCGCGATGGCTTTAACGCAGAAGCTGAGAGAACGGAAAGCATATGTTTAGTAAGATCCATTTGATAAGGCACTTTTAAATGTACAGTACACAAGGTGAAGTGACATTTGAAAACCACAATAAGACAACGGGGATAGTGTAAGAGTAGAGAAAGATGAAAGGGAAATTTAGATTAGTCAGAGAAAAGTTCCCCGCCTATTAGTACTTAAAAAGAAAGTTCTGTATATATATATGAAGTAGTTCAAGTATTTTTTCAACAGAGCTTGTTCAGACATAAAGCCAGAAACAGGGGAGATATAGCGAGTTCTGTATCCTTATCTTCTCACAGTGCCTTGACAACAAAGCTGAGCATGAAATGGAAGGGAACACTGTAACAGTTTGTGACTGCCAAGATCTCCATAAGAAGAATGACTGCAGGAACAGGCTGCTGTTTATCTCATCTTTAATACAGTGGATGCTCATGATAGTCTGCATTGCCTGCATAGCTATGCTTTTCCTTGGTACTGATGTGAAGAAAGATAAGGTAAGATCACTGCTATCATGCATATGTATATGTACAATCACAGCTTTAATATATATATATATACAGCTTGTGTTTCCTTTGTAGTTTTTTCTAACTGCTTGCCAAAGGGAAGTAACTGCAAGCTGAGAAAACATCTGTCTTGACTGCCATTCATTCTCACTACCTGCAATCTTGAGCACAGGAAATCTCTGATATTAAATGAACATGTACATGGAATATTATTTCAAGCCATCTGCATCATTGCAGCATGCCAAAAAGTATTCATACTTTGACTGTGCAGTAACTTCACACTTGCATATTGGCCGTGGTACATTGTTTTCTGGCAGTCCTGCCAAGGATTATATTCTAGGTTTGTGGTGATGATGGGCATGAAACAAAAGCCATGCAATTGCTTTTAATTATACTGAGGAAGGATTGGGTGGAATTAGGTTCAGGAATCGGAGGAATTAGGTTCAGCATACTGATAATAAAACTAATATTTGATACATTACAATATATCAATATGAATCATAGGCGTTAAGTTCTCTTTAGATTTTGTGCCCTCTGTTATGCAGCTGCCTCCTTTAAACTGGCAGATACGTTGCTTTCTAGTGTTCAGTGGACTGACGGATCTGGGACAGGATCCAAACCCCCACTTGTAGACTAGTGCAAAAGTGTTCTTGGTTGTTAATAGATCATTCATAAAACAACATTGTATCCTCCTTTTTTGTAGGCGTGTTAATATTGTCTTCCTGAGTGTCTGACTGTCTAATTAGTGCTGTGACATGTATGTTTTTATTTCACCGTGTAGGGCCAGCACAGCCCACAAGGCAGCTGCCGTGTCCCAGGCACGCTTAAATTACAATGAAACAAATCAAAGAGATTTTGAACTGTTTTACTTTAATTACACGCCTTCATTTAATTGAATAATTACCAAATTGTTCTGCTGTACAAACCAGACATCACACTCCACAGTAGTTCTACTCTATCACCTGGTAGCCTTGTGTACAATTCAGTTCTGCCAAACACATGAATAGGATTCTTTCTAATTGGTTATATATTTCTAGGTTTCACCATGAAACCTGTAACTACAGTACCTGCGTAATACTCCCAGAACCCCCATTAACATTTCAGCCCATTTATAATCTACATGCTCTGTAGAACTAGGTGTGAGTTAGAAAAATCCAATTTTCCTTCTAAAAAGGGGAAGTGAAAGTCATGCTTTGTAAAGAGAAATTTTGCCACAGTCGGATGCAGTTTTACACAGTGAGCAAGAATGTATACAAGGATGATATCCTGTGGCTCACCAGTGTACTACAACTCCCGGCATCCTTCATTCAACAACGGTATATGGTTTTTAATTCTGATTTTTATATTTATTGTTATTAGTTGTGTCAAACAGGGATATTGAAGTTATTCCATGTTTGATCCTTGCAAGGTAGATAATTAGCCTACCAGTGCACAAATAATCTTACATGATCCGGGTTACAAAACATCAAACAGTGAATGGAGGGGGTTGTATACTTGTAATATAAAGATCAAGGACTATTGTTGGACTCGCCCACTGAGATATTCTTGGCACACCCCTAGTGGGCCCTGCTGCACTGGGTCAGTGGAGATAGACTGGCATGGTATGTGCATCAGTAAGTATGTTCAACACAAGCCCAATTCATTGAACTCATGTTGAACAAGACAGTTCACTGTCATAGCTGCAAAATGTAAAATAAAGGCCAATTGCATAGTTGTCCCTATGGAAATCTTATTTATTTTTGTGGATGGGTTACTTCTCAATTTGAAGTAACCCTTCATCCTAGATTTTATTAGCTGCAGGTATTTTTAACCACCTTTCCTGTGCCTTGTTTCGAAGAATACTTACATAAGAATAGGTTTGCTTGTGTCAGGGGCATTAGAAACATTTAAATATTCATTGCCTATATTCCAACATGCTCAGATTAACCGAATAAATGGTGAAATATATTCTCTACAACAAGCAGTGGGCATATAGCATGCACAGATCTGCAGTGTGATGGGGAACTGATTGGTTGCATGTTATACGTCCAATTTGTAAATTTTTAGCAATATTATGTGCGATGTGCTTTAGGACAACTGAATTATTAATATGCATTCCTATTCTTAGCAGGGCTGTTCAACGACAAAAGGGCCAGCAAAATATGTTTTTATTGAATTGTAATTGAATTATACTCAAATGAGGGATTGATTTGTTATTTCAGAGAATAACATTGGTAACAAAAGCCTGGGAAATGATGATTATGATTTGTTCAAAGGTACTGATTCATCAAGACAGGGAGTGTTTTTCAGTTTGGCCACTAGAGATCAGCAATTCATTAGAGATTTTTAATGCAGTTGCCAATAAACAAACAAAAAAAAAACACAAACAGGCAGATTAATAGGGTTCCCAGGCGAAAACAATACAATATTCCACTGAAAACCTAAATAACAAAAATAAAGTATGAAACTGTAATAAATACAATTGGCTAGTGTGCTATCCTGGGATTCATATGCAGTGTTTTTTCCCAGAGTAATATGCTTTATAAACAATGTGAAATCACATCATCCTGATAAGTGCCGTTCTTGTGACCCAGGGTTAATTCCCTTTAGAAGATCTCACCTCCAATTGTAAAGTATAAGGATATTACTGAGGAGTTCCATGATCATATAAAGGTCATGGAACGTCGAGGTGACCTTTAATACCATTGTATTTGACAGGTGGTGCACTATTTATGACTTTCAGAGTCATGAGACACAAATAACATTACATAGTTACATTATACATTAGCATAGTTTATATAGTGAAAAAGTGCCCCTTCTTATAAAATAAGGATATTTAAGTTACCAAGGAGTTCTTTAATATTCTTATAATACACAAGTTTCATTGAGTCATGTTATAGAAATGACATCACTAAGCACCGTTTTTAAGAATATAATTTACAGTGTATATATATATATATATATATATATATATATAGTGTAAAAACAAAATAATTTTGTTAGTGTTTTATAAAAAATTACAAAAGCCCTGTTTATTCTTCTCATGTTGAACACAGTTGTGTAATGCCTTGCCCCTTTTACGCATAACATAAAATAGATATATTCCTCCAGGCACTAACAGTGATTATGTCATAGTGTAAAAGTGCCAGGAAACTAGTAAAATGTCCAGATCAGCAGGATTTGCATCATTTCCCTGAGGGCTAAAAATAGGAACACCCTTCCTGTTGACATGGTAAGACTGTTCATGTGGATGACCTAACTAACCCTGTTCCTAAAGGAATTACATAGAGATATTTACGCAGACTGCCAGACAATTCCATACATGTCATGAGGGAGCAAATCTGACCATGTTGATTCCAAGAAAATCAATCCACTAATTTTGCCTGCTGCTGCCTGCTGTCCTGTTTATATAATAAATAATGTATTGTAAAATATAAGGATATTACAAGACACCGGGAGTTCCATCACTATATAGGGAGGCACAAGGTCAAAACCTGAATGCTTTTATGCAGGTCATGAAACTCCAAGGTGACTTCTGATTTTTTTATATTTATTATAATAAACACATTTCATGAGTGAGTCAGGTGTTAGGAATTATATCAATGAACACCGCTGATAACAAATCACTAAACACCATTCACAAGGATATAATTTCCCTGGCCATCCCCTTGGTGAGCATTAACTAATCAGGTAACCCCACCCCCCCGATGAGTCTCCAAGCAATTCCTTTCTGAACCCCTCCTCTACTACCTGCCTTGTCTTTTTTTCTTTCTCCCTTGCGTCTCCTTGCAGGAGAAAACATTTTTTTATTTTATGACTCACCCGGTTCAGTTTAGGGCTGGATTCCAAGTGCAGCTCATGCCTCTCTCCACCTGAAGCTCTGGTCATTTGGGTCATCTTAGCATGTCCCAAGGAGGTCCCTTGTAGCGGCTGGGGATGAAAGGCAGCAGTGCTGACTGCTGGATAAGTCCCCCTTCGATTGGGGCACCTTGATTAGATTGTGTATCTGCGTTGGCATGCCTTATGCACATGATTTGTCGCTTGCGGATGACATGTGCGCTACTCATGGGTTGAGTCTCGCATCGGACATGCATGTATTGCACAAATTAGTCTTCCGTTCCCAGCGCCTGTGCCTTAGCCCAGAAGTTTTTTGCTGTGCTCAGGCTCCCTTAGCAGAAAGCTGGTTGCCGAGAATTGTGCTGCCCCTACATGTATGGTGAGTCACTAATAGGTAAGTGAACCACGAAAAGAGGGTTTATTATCTTCCTTATGTGCCTTTTTCTTTGGTTATAGATGGAAGAATGTACATCCGAAAGAAATGTTACTTCTGATGTTGAATCTAACAAGGTGGTTATTTGTCTTCAGGAGGCAGGAGTCCTTTTCTTCCTCAAGTTCCTAGGTGTTTTAAGGGGTCTAATAGGCAACAGGAGAGATTTTTAGTCAGGACAGACTAATGTCTTCAAGGGATTCAGTCTTAAGGACTTCAGATCTCCAAAGGGTCAACCTAAGCAGCAATGATGTCAGGCCTGGCCAGATCCGGGTGGGAGCGAGGTTATTAAAATTCTCAGGAGTCTGAGCAGAAGAAATAGAAGATGTCTGGGTGAAGGCTGTGACTTTAAGAGGCTACAGAATAGAGTTATTTTCAACACCTCACACAATCATTTTGTGCAGTCTCAGGTTCCGTTGGAAGAATATATTCAAAAACTTCAAAGCAAACAAGCAGTGGTGTAAGTACCAGTGAAGCAACAAAGAAGGGGCTTTTATTCTCCAATATTTTTAGTGCAGAAAATGACGGGAGCTATGAGACCAATCTTGGCTCTCAGAGAATTGAACTGGATTATGAAACCCCGTTCATTCAAGATGGAATCAATCCAAACAATCAAAAAGGTAGTAAAACCTGGTGACTGGATCATTTCTATTGATTTAAGGGACGCATATTTACACGTTCCTGTTGCCCTCGAGCATCAGAGTTTTCTCAGGTTTTGTTTCCAGGGGATACATCTTCAATTCAATTGTCTACCCTTCGGCCTCTCCACATCTCCCAGAAAATTCTCAAAGATGTTGGTAGTGTTCATTGCAAAACTAAGAAAACAAAGCATAGTGGTCCACCACTATATGGACGATCTGCTGGTCGTATCCAGAGATCCAGTCACTCTAGAGTTACATTGAGAAGGTGATCACAGAGTTACAGAGGTTCGGTTGGTTGATAAACCTCGCAAAAAGTCAGTTAGAACCTCACAGAGACTGGTTTACTTGGGGGCCCAACTAGACTCCAGAATAGGAATGATCTCTCTACCACTAGAGAAGATATCCAAGATAAGCAAGATGGTGTCAGAATTATCTCGAGTTCAGTTTATTTCGCCAAGAAGGTTTATGACTTTTTTAAGTACCTTGACTTCAACAATCGGAATAGTTCAGTGGGCTTGATGGAGAAAGATTCAAGATCTATTTTTTACACAATGGAATCAACAGAGATAAGACTGGGATCAAGTCATTTTTTTCTCAGTGGAGGCAAAACAACAGATGGAGTGTTGGAAGTATCCAGAAAGTTTTCTCTACAAGAAGTAACCTTACCGCCTATTTACACAGATGCTTCAGGTTTCAGTTGGGGAGCCAATTTTTTCAAACACTATTACTGAAGGAATACTCAAAAAGCATATCTGGGAAAACCGAAAATTAGGTGGAAGAAAAACTGGAAACAGGTTTTTTTAAAATAGCATGCCCATAAAATTCCCATGCGCATATTTTTAGACCTGACTGATTCTGCAAGAACTAACCAGCTAGTGAATATTCATGTATTTAATTGTTGCCATCCAGAGGCCAAAGGTTTATCATTATCAGCAAGTATAACATAAGAGCAATTGTTCTTAGAGGTTTAACCCTTAATTATATATTGAAGATGTCTGGAGTTGCAGCCCAACAACTTTTGGGGACCAAAGACTAAAGGGGTTGTTCACCGTTGCGTTAAATTTTAGACTAATATACTGAGATAGTTTGCAGTTGGTTTTAATTTTTTATTATTTGTGGTTTTTGAATTATTCAGCTTTTTATTCAGCAGCTCTAGAGTTTGCAGTTTCATCAATCTGTCTGCTATCGTCAAAATTACCCTGGCAACTATGCACAGCTATGAATAAGAGACTGAAATATGAACAGGAGACGGCCCGAATACAAATACAAATAATAAAACATAGCAGTAACAATACATTAGTAACCTTCTGGAACATTCGTTTTTTTAGATGGGGGTCAGTGACTCCCATTTGAAAGTTTCAGAAGAAAAAGGCAGGCTATAAAGAAAAAATCATGAAGACCAGCTGAAAAAATCTTACAATTGCTCATTTTATAGCATGCTAGAAGTTAACTTTATGGCAACCACCCCTTTAAGAAACAGAGCTAAAAGGGTTATGAAACAGAGTATGTAAATTACAAGGGAGGCATGGATGTAAACTGCACTGCAAATGCCAGTGTACTACAAAGAATATATAGTGAATAAAGTACCCCCTCATAAATTATAAGGATATTATAAGTTACAGAGGAGTTCCATGACCATATAAAAATCTCGAGGCCGAAGGCCATGCAAAATGAAGCCTTCTGAAATCAGAAGGTATTTACTTGTTTCATGCCATACACATAGCACACAATATTCCGTAAATTCAATAGTGCAATAGGCTATGGCTGTATAAATGTGGTGCTCAATCCAG
>CM044437.1:101118526-101166510 GCA_024363595.1 Xenopus borealis
CATACATGAAACCCCACCATATTAGTTTTATAATCACATGGTTTTGTGGTTACCCTCAGAAGTGAGAAAGAGCAGATGGTCTCTTGGCCAGTAAATCCCTGTGCTGAGAAATGACTTGTGAAAGTTGGGAAAGGATGTATCTTTCTGTTTATGGGACCCAGTTCTGCAGCTGAGAGCGTAGCTCCTTTATATTTAAAGGGATACTGTCATGGGAAAACATGTTTTTTTCAAATTGCATCAGTTAACAGTGCTGCTCCAGTAGACATCTGCACTGAGAGCAAAAAGATTTTTTTTTATATTCAGTCTTTAAATTTGACATGGGGCTAGACATTTTTTCAATTTCCCAGCTGCGACTGTGACTTGTGCCAGCACTTTAGGGGGGAACTGCTTTCTGGCAGGCTGTTGTTTTTCCTTCTCAATGTAACTGAATAGTACGCAGTGGGACATGGGTTTAACTATTGAGTGCTGTTCTTAGATCTACCAGGCAGCTGCTATCTTGTGTTATGGAACTGTTATCTTCCCATTCTTCATTTGTTAGGCTGCTGGGTGTGGGGGGGGGGGTGATATCACTCCAACTTGCAGTACAGCAGTTTATCACAGCACAAGTCACATGACTTGGGGCAGCGGGGAAATTGACAATATGTCTTGCCCCATGTCAGATTTCAAAATGAAATATAAAAAAAATCTGTTTGCTCTTTTGAGAAATGGATTGAAGCGCAGAATTCTTCTGGAACAGCACTATTAACTGATGCATTTTGAAAAAAACAAAACATTTTTTCCCATGACAGTATCCCTTTAAGAAAAGTGACCTTCTTCGATATGAGCTTCAATATATCAGCATAAAAACTGTAATATTGAAGGCTGAAATATTGGCACAGAATCATCTGTAAGGATCATTGGAATTATACAGTGAAATGCCATTTTCATTTGCATTCAAATTGTTTACCATTTAAGAATTCAAAAATGCAGAAACCACAGTATACAAGTATAAAAGAAAGAATCTGATAAGGAACTGTGTTTATAACGACTGAAAATTCAGTAGAAGAACATTGTAGCAGTACCAGGCCTAGATTTTGACTTGTACTCCCCTAGGCCGAAGTATGTTCTGGAGCATTGGGGATTATGTATATAGGAGTTCACGTCCCAAGTGCTCCTTAGGTTGCCCCTTAAAGGGCAACTAAAGTCTAAAATAGAATAATGTTAGAAATGATGTATTTTGTATGCTAAATATAAACATAAACTTACTGCACAGAAGCCTAATAAGACAAATGATTTATGCTTTTAAAGTTGGCGCAGGGAGCTGTCATCTTGTAACTGACTGACTCCCAATATGTATACACCAGTGACAATACCTAGCATTATGCATTAAACGGATGTTTAGATTAACATTTATTATGATATAGATATTGATATTTTGAGAACTTGCAAATAGACATTTTTTACATTTTATATGTTTTTTTTTGTTCAGCAGCTCTGCAATTGGTATTATATTTTAACTGAATTAAAAATGGAATTAAAAAGTAAAAGTCACAGAAATTATATAAAGAAAGTAGCAGTCCTAACAGAAAGGACTTTTGGCCATTTTATAAACTTTCTATTGTATATATAGGTATGAATTAGTGATTGGCGAATCTGTGGCATTTCGCTTCGCCGAAAAATTAGCGAATTTTCAGCGAAATTCGCGAAATGGCGAAAAAATTTGTGAAACGAGCCGCACTGATATTTTGACGTGTGTCAGAATAGTTTTGACGCACAGTGCAATGTGATAAAACTGCCATGTTAAATGCATACCCCCAACAGTCCCTTTTTTTTTGAGGGACATTCCCTCTTTTGACAGCGCAACCTGCAGTCCCTCATTTCATTTGTATTGGAAAGTCCCTCTTTTCTCTGCACGGAATAGCCAGAAAAAGAAACAAAGTTTCTAACTTAATTGGCTTTTGGCAGAGAGCCTAGAAAAACAGCTAACAGGTGCAAAAAAGATGCTTTTTAACAATTTTGATATAATAAAATAAGTAATTGATTGTATTTGTAACAGTTTAGATAAGGAGAAATGTTTTCAAACTTTCATAACCTGCCAAATTTGGTAAAATGAACATGTTAATTAGTGGGTGTGACCACAAAAATGGGTGTGGTCAAAATGTTGCAAGGTATGGAAATACACAAATCTTTTGCTTTGTGTGTGAATGTGCTGAATAGCATTGGAGTCAATGAGAAGAGCAATTTACACACGTGTTTCACTTAGTATACACACATGCCCTGCATTGTTAGTGGACTCTTATCTTTTCAAAAGAAAAAAAGGCCTCCCATTTTGCCAGCTTCTTAAAAACATCTGTGATTATTATTTAAAATAGTGAAAAATTAAATATATATTAATTTATTTTTAAAAATATTTTTCACTGCACAGATTGTGCTGTTTTGAAATGAAGCGGCGCACAAGCGATGAACTCGACGCACAAGCGGCGAACTCGACGCGTGACGAACTCGACTAAATGAGACGCGCAGCGAAATGAAACACGCTGTGAATTTTTGTGAGCGTTTCGCCGAAACTTTTGCCATCGGCGAATGTTGGAAATTCGCTGTGAATTCGCCTAGGGAGAATCTATTCGCCCGTCACTAGTGTGAATATATCGAATTTATTCTTACACATGTAAGTCAGTGATTTACCAAATGCAAACGTGCAATTTTTACCCCTTCTCTCTGCTCAGCTTTCTATATTTTAGTAACATTAATCCCACAGGAATACATAGAACGTGGGTGAGTTCTTATTTATTTATAAACTCACTTTGATAAATCTGCCCCTTAGAGACACATAACTTTTTTTTACCATTGATTTTCAGTCTAGGCTTCCAGCTGCAATCCCAATAGGCGTATTAAAACTACCACACATCTTCCTCTTTCATAATTCATAAGCACACATATTACTAAAATAAGCAATGCATGTGACCCTCTGACGATCAAAATCTCTTTTTTCAAGTTGAAATTCAGAAAACAGAGAGAGGAAATCTGGGAATACACTGTCCCTGTTGGAATGAGGACATCTTTTTTCCAGAAAAGGGTTGTCAGGAGTGGACTCCTCACTGTGGAGAGTTCAATCAATTATTAGATTAAAATAAAGGGCAGCTATGTAATATGAACTTCCATTAGGACAGACCTCTTAGTCAGACCACACTAGGCAGCTGTGTGACTTATTGACACTATGCAACTGTTCAACCTATTAACCACTTAACTGTATCAGTTGTCAAATAAATATTGTATTCATAAGCATCTGTTCCAAGTAGGGTTGCCACCTTTTCTGGAAAAAAAATACAGGCCTTCCTATGTATTCATCTTTTTTCCCTATTATCCCCACATTTTTTCCGGCCAGGCCCTAGTTCATGTTGCAGAATAATTTATCAGTGACAGTGTCATGTGATTATTGTCCCATTGTTTGAGGCCCAATGTAACACTATGCTGTGTCAGCAAATGCTAACCTGGACCAAAGCTGTGCACATACAGTATACATGATTCTTAAATCAATGTGCTACACACACAATGGCATGCTGACATATGTAGGATCATAGTCCTATAAATGAAGAGTCATGTAAATGCTCTCTAAACTACATGTATACAGAAAACTGATATCATCTCATCAGCCCCAAAGCTACTGGCCCTGCACCATATCATTACACATTAATCAGCTTCAGTGACTCATGTTGCTTCCTGAAGGTAGTTAAAGGTAAACATTACACTACCTGAACTTACCTTAAATAGGTTTTATATGTATTTCAGGGTGTGATTTCAGAATCATGGGAAAACAGTCCTTGCCAATAATGCCAACCAGTCTGTGCTTGCTGTATTATTCGCCAGTAATTATTTTGCTAACATATAATATGCAGGCTATTAGGATTCTACAAATATCTCATGTAGAAATGATACAGCATAGTATAATATTAAAGATCTATGCTGTGAGCGAGGTTCCTTGTAGCACAGGTGTTGTAAGGGATTTCATGGAAGACGGGTTAGATGAGGTAGTGGGCATAGTAAGGGATAATGAGGGAGGATATTTGGTTGTTAAAAACAGGGAGGACCACACGTTGTATTTACAAAAATGTCACACTGGTACCAATATTAAATTTATGTTTTCAAATACAAGGAGTCTGACTGGTAAAATGGGAGAACTGAAGGAGCTGGCACTGGAGGGAGAAATATGATGTGATTGGTGTAGCCTGAAACATGGCTGAATGAGTCCAGCAAATTTATTGTAGGGGTATTCTATAGATCCCCTAATGTAAGTGAAGAGGAGGAGGCTAAGCTCCTGATGCAAATAGAAAAGGCTGCTAGCTTGGAGAAAGTAATGATAATGGGGGATTTTAATTACTCAGATATTGCCTGGAGCAACAGTACTGACAGGACAGTTAATGGGAACAAGTTAATAAACTTGTTGCATCACAATTTTATGGCACCAATTGTTGAGGAGCCTACCAGAAATCATGTAATACTGGATCTAGTGATCCTTAATGACCCAAATGTGCAAGTTATTCATTCCCTTGGTAACAGCGGTCATACTAAATATTCAGAAGGGGTTTTTACAGTGACAGCTGTGAAGATGATGAATTCTCTCCCTGAATCAGCTGTATAGGCTGATGTATTAGCTTTAAGAAGGGTAGATAGCTCATTATACAAGTTGATCCAGGGACTAGTGCGACTGCCATTTTGGAGTCAGGAAGGAATTTTTTACTATGTTAGTTTGCTCAAGCAGGGCCAGATTTACATAGCGGGCTCCCCTAGGCCCACTGCCATTAATCGCCCCCATATTCTGCCCATTATTCGCAAATTTTCATCATCAGGACTGGTTCAATGGGGATTGGCGCATGGGAAATTTAAAGAACTATAGTATCTCCTATGTATCCCCAATGTTTCTGAACCAATGTGGGTGTGACTGGGCAGCATGCCGCCCCCTAAAATCCTGCCACCCTAGGCCCGGGCCTAGGTGGCCTTTCCACAAATCCGGGCCTGTGCTCAAGTCCAACAGTTCAGCTGAAGAACTAATATATATTTAGCCCTGGTGCAGCTGCCAGGGACGCACCTCACATGTAGCCTACCTGTTGCAGTTATTCTCACAAAGCAAGACATACCTATAGTCACTTCAACTTGCCAGTGCACAAAAAGGAGTTATCAATGTCATACACACAGGAACATCTGCATCAATGGCATCAAATAGTGTCTAGTACATGAAATTGTGCAATTTTAGTACAAGTGCCCTCATACTTTATGTAATTAAAAGCACTACCAGTGCTGGAATTGGGGAGGGATGCCCAGGGATACCATTGCCTTCTTTGTTTTTGTGAAATAGCATCCCCTCAGAGGGGAGGCAAGAGTTTTGCATCCCAGGACTGTCTTTTGCTCCTTTCCACTTTTGCATGCAAATAAAATGCAGAGGTAAAATAAAATATTTTTAAATAAGAGAAGATAAAAGGAAAGAAAAGATTGCTGGGAGAGAAATAGTGAAGAGATACAGAAGTGTTAAACAGATAAAGAAGGTGGAGGCATCAAATAGGGTTATAGAGAAAAAGAGAGAAGAAGAAAATAGGGGAAACAAAAAGAGAAAATGAAGGTATTAGACAGCAGCAGAGTATGGAATAGTGAGAGAATGATATGTATGAAATAATCTTAGGTAATATAGAATATGATGGGATTGTGCTATGTTATGAAACTGCCTTTGCAGAAGCTGGATTGAAAACCAAGAAAAATCATATGCACACTTTTCGTTCTCGGGTCCCTACAGGTCACATACTTAGTTAAATCTATGCATACTGGGCATTAAACTGTGCATTAGAAGGAAATGCCTAAATAGCAAAATAGTTTTGCTTTAAAGTGGGAGAAACTAGAAAGTATTGGCATGTGAGGTTTAATAAAACAGTGGGTGTGGCTTATGGTTGTGGGAGGGACTTGTTTTAGCATGCTGCACTACGCTCACCACGCAGAGCATCGCTCCACTTTTTTTCACTCCAATTCAAGCACTGAGCACTACGTTTGCCTAGGTGCAGTAAACAGTAGCAATCAATAAGATGATTGCTTTGAAACAGTGGCCCTATAAATGCTGATTGATTGCTATAGCTTCCTGCACATGAGCACAGGTGCTCTTTGCACATAGTGCATGCTAATTAATGAACCATATAAAATAAAGTACTCATCTTAGTAATCAGGCCACACAAAAAAATTATTGTTTAGAATCCTATAAGACATTGTTAGGTAAAAAAAAAAACTTGGAGTATGACACCAATATTTTGCACTTTGCACCTCAGTTTAATAAATGAGCCACATAATAAACTTATTAAGGTCTTCCAAAAACTGAACAAATGCATATTTAATATTCCCTTCAACAAGGGATTCATGCTGAATAGAGTCTGCAGAGCTCCACTAAATCATTTCTGTCCGATTGAGTGTGTGGCCATAAAAAACATTTATAGGGATCAGTTGTATGTATAGTATATGGGGCTAGCTAGTGTCCTATGACTTGAAGAAAGTTATATTATGCTACAACAAAACTATATTCCTATATTTAATGTATATAGCCTTCTGTTGTGCTGTGCTGAGGAACATACTCATACTCATAACTATTGTTACAGGTATGAGACCCATTATCCAGAATGCTCAGGACCTGGGGTTTTCTGGATAACGGATCTTTCTCTAATTTTGATCTTCATACTTTGTCTACTAGAACATCATACAAACATTAAATAAACCAAATAGGCTGATTTTGCTTCCGATAAGGATTAATTATAGCTTAGTTGGGATCAAGTACAAGCTACTGTTTTATTATTACAGAGAAAATGGAAATCTATTTTAATATTTTGGATTATTTCATTATAATTGAGTCAATGGGAGATGTTCATTCTGTAATTTGGAGCTTTCTGGATAACGGATGGGCACTCATGGGCAGAAGAGAGACCTGAGTGACATCATTATGACATCACTCTTGCGAGCCACCATGAACCCAAATGTAAACATACAACATGAAATATAAAATTTTATCCAAGCATTGTCTATCCGGTGCAATGCAAAATGGGATACTATGCAAACCATAATATCCTGCTTATATGTATCAGGGATGTAATAGAACAGCTTAATTGCTGAATCATGTACTGTGCATTAAGTCAAAAGTGGTTGGTACATATTTGGCGAAATAAAACTAAAATCCAAGAGAGGAAAATATTTACCATACTAAGGGTTACTTTGGGTAATCTGTATCTCTGAACACTTTCCACCATGTTTGGATCAGTCTTATTGGTTGCAGGCCACCTGTGATATCAAGATGTGCCAAAAATATAGTCATGAAGGAATAATAAACAACATGCATTAAGCCTAAATGACATTGTAAACATTAAGAAATAATGATGCCAGACAAAACTGTAATCCTGCCTTAGGTGCCAATGCCCATGTCATATTTCTGGAACAAAAAGAGATAATAAAACTGTTGTCTGAATAATGCTAGGCCTGAACATGCCTTATGAATAAACTAGGGATTTAGTGATTATTTATTTGTCATTTAAAATTCATAATAGTCTAAAACAGTAATTTGTATGTGTGGGAAAATGAGCTGTTGACCCCCACAGAAACTTAAAGTCACGGTGACCCAAAAATAATGTGTTATTGAAAGCAACATTTGCATGCCTTTTTTCTGCTATTTTCTATATAGTAGAAGCCAGACCTGTAAAAAAAAGCATGCACAGTATGGTCGAAACTGTGCAGAAACCGACAGCAGGGCTGCTCCAGCCATGAGGCAGCAGCAGCAACCCCCAGTTGCCTGGTGTGGTAACCTTGTAACTTTAAAGAGATACTGTCATAAGAAACACAGCAGTTAATAGTATGCTCCAGCAGAATACTGCACTGAAATCCATTTCTCAAAAGAGCAAAAATATTTTTTTATATTTAGTTTTGAAATCTGACATGGGGTCAATTTTCCCAGCTGCCCCCAGTCATGTGACTTGTGCTCTGATAAACATCAGTCACTCTTCACTGCTGTACTGCAAGTTGGGGTGATATCACCCCCCTTCTTACCCCCCCCCCAGCAGCCTAACAGCAGAACAATTTGAAGGTAACCAGATTACAGCTCCATAACACAAGATAACAGCTGCCTGGTAGATATAAGTACTAGGGATGCACCGAATCCAGGATTCGGTTCGGGATTCGGCCAGGATTCGGCCTTTATCAGCAGGATTCGGATTCCTTTTGCCTGGCCGAACCGAATCCGAATCCTAATTTGCATATGCAAATTAGGGCCAGGGAGCTAAATCACGTGACTTTTTGGCACAAAACAAGGAAGTAAAAAATGTTTTCCCCTTCCCACCCATAATTTACATATGCAAATTAGGGTTCGGATTCGGTTCGGTATTCGGCCAAATCTTTCGGGAAGGATTCGGGGGTTCGGACGAATCCAAAATAGTGGATTCGGTGCATCCCTAATAAGTACAGCATTCAATGGTAAAATCCAGGGACACGTTCAGTTACATTGAGTAGGAGAAACAACAGCCTGCCAGAAAGCAGTTCCATCCTAAAGTGCTGGCTCTTTCTGAAATCACATGACCAGGTAAAATGACCTGAGATGGTGCCTACACACCAATATTACAACTAAAAAAATACACTTTCTGGTTCAGGAATAAAATTTTATATTGTAGAGTGAATTATTTGCTGTGTCATTTAGAAATAAAAACTACATCATAAAAATCATGACAGAATCCCTTTAAGAGACAAAAATCCACCTCATAAAGAAATCTGAATATTGGTTCTAATAATACAGCATTTGCGATTCAGTCCCTTTTAGGCCCGCCACCAAAAGTGAAGTTCCAGGTGGGGTGAGTAGGGGTAAATGCACCCACTTCTGGATGACAGGCAGGCCCAGATTTGCCACCCAGCTGTAACACAATGGGTTTGAAAGCATTGGGGACATGTGGGAGACTTGCTGGCTCTTTAAATCTCCTGTTCACCAATCCCCTCATTAAACCATATATTCAACCAAAGGGACAGATACCAAATAGGCAGGTTTCAAAATGCCACCCAGCAGGGTCGGACTGGGGGGAGTTCGGGGCCCACTGAGACTGCTGTCCAGGCCCCCACCCCCTCCAGACCCCCTGGCTCACCTACCACGATGTTGCAGATGCGAATGTGCACACGGAGCAGCACTCAGCCGTGCTGTGCTGCAAATGTTTTTTTTCTTAGAGCCAGATCGGGAGAGGGGGGTCTGGCCAGTCCAACCCTGCCACCCAGTGAGGATGCATCAAGTTACACATCAGGCAATAAAAGGAAAAACAGAGAGTGATGAAAAGTGACCTTAAAGGGCAAGTCAACCCCAAAATGAACATTTGCCTAATAAAAGAAAACATAATTCTAAGCAACTTTCCAATTTGCATTTATAAAAAGTTTGTTATTTGTAAAACATCAATTGTTACAGAAAGCAGCATTTGCCTAACTCCTACTTGTCTGAGTTCCCCAGCAAAGCTATATCTGTTAATCAGTTGCCTTGACTTACATTGTTTCAACAATCTGAGCCACCAGGGTAGAGAATAGGCAGAGACAGACAAACAATATATAGCAATGTAAATAGAAAAAACTTAAAAACCCTAGAAAATTTGCAAAGAATGAATATTGCAAAGCTGCTTAGGATTAGGTTTTCTTTTATTAAGCTAACATTTTTTGGGTCATTTCCTTTAACATAATTTTTACCTGTCCATGTGGCCTTGCCACTATAACATATGATACCTATTTTTCCCTCTTCTTGAACCATTCTGAAATAATGGCTGTGATAGGCTGCCATTCTTATAACTGTTTGCCACTAAATATCACACAGCAATAGTGTAACATTATTCTGGCCTACGAATGCCCCATTTGGTTCCAGGTTCCCTCCTTATCTAGTGTAGATAAGCCCTCAGCACTTTTTCAACTTTAAAAACAGGATTTCTGGATTTATAGTTAGTTTTATAGTAATACTCCATTTGACTTTGCTTCAGTTAGGTACATATAAAATATATATTTCACAAATTTGTGTTAATATAGGATATATGGTGTATACCCCAGATATATAAGAAACCTCTTTGATATGGTTTGATAGAAGCATCAGTGTTGAAGTTGTTAGGAAAATGTGCGCTTAAGACATTCAGGTTAGCTAGGATAATATGTAAATAGTAAAAAATGAAGCAAGATGGGGTAGTATTAGGCACCCAATTCTAATAATATTACTATTGATGCACAGGGGACTCAGGAGGAAATTCAAAAGAGACTGCAACATGTGAACGTTCACAAAGGTCTTGGACTTGATATGTAAAAACAGTGTCGGACTGGGATGCCAGGGGCCCACCAGAAAACCTTAGACCATGGGCCCACCAGAAAACGTAAGTCCATGGGCCCACTTTCCAAACTATGCCTCCTCGCCTCACTAAACCTTTTCATTCTCCTAGTCTTTTATATCTAATTACTATATTCTTCCATTATTAAGCATTTGTCCATATAAATAAATAGGGAATGACAATGAAATAGGATAAATTGTTATAAACAAGAGGCCCACTGACACCTGGACACACCGGGAGTTTTCCTGGTATCCCAGTGGGCCAGTCCGACACTGTGTAAAAACCAAGAATGGCTGATGGATGGCTGATGGAGCTAGACATATTGTCAATTTCCCAGCTCCCCCCAGTCCTCTGATAAACTTCAGACACTCTTTACTGCTGTACTGCAGGTTGGAGTGATATCACCCCCTCCCTTAGGGCTGGTGCAGACAGGGCGATTAATCGCTGGCGACAATCTCCCCGAACTGCCTTCTCCCTGTCCGCTGCCTGTTTAAATCAAAAAGCGCAAGCGCCAATACACACGCTGCAATTTCCAGAATTAGACACGGAGAAGTCAGTTCAGGGAGATTGTTGTCTCGATTAATCGCCAGGCGACAGAATCTCCCCGAATCTCCCTGTCTGCACCAGCCTTACTCCCCCCAGCAGCCTAAAAACAGAACAATGGGAAGGTAACCACGATTCAGGGGCGATCATGGCGATATCACTGCCTGAGGCGGCCTTCGATATGCCACCAGCCCCCTTCCCCATGGCGCTCACTTCTTCAGAGCCGAAGAGGGGTGGGGGGGTCCATGGTGCCAGTACAAGTGCGCACTCTGCACTAGAAGAGCCGAATTTCCGGGTTTGAAAAATGGAAATTTGTCTCTTAGTTACCAGGATCGGCTTTTTTTTTTTACCCAGAGGGGTGCTGCCGTCTGAGGTGAGTGCCTCAACTCGCCTCATTGGTGGAGCACCCCTGGTTACATTCAGAAGGAAAAACAACAGCCTGCCAGAAAGTAGTTCCACCTTAAAGTGCTGGGACAAGTCACATGACCAGGGACAGCTGGGAAATTGACAAAATGTCTAGCCCCATTTCAGATTTCAAAATTGAATATAAAAAAATCTGTTTTGGTATTTTGAGAAATGGATTGCAGAGCAGAAGTCTACTGTAGCAGCACTTTTAACTGATGCTTTGGACAGCACCTTTAACCTTATCCAGCTTACTACATGAACTGCTTCACTATGCATTTTGAATTAAAGGAAATCTATACCCCCCGAACAATGTAGGTCTCTATAAAAAGATATTGCATAAAAAAACTCATATGTAAAACCCTGCTTCATGTAAATAAACCATTTTCATATAATATACTTTTTCAGTAGCATGTGCCATTGGGTAATTATAAATAGAAAATTGGCATTTTAAAAAATAAGGACAGCCTCCTGGGATCCTATGATTCAACGGTGCACACAAACATAGACTATAAAGTTAGGTCACATGAGTCACAGAGTTCTGAATTTTGCTTCCACACTTCCTGTTACAGTTACTCGAGTTGAAATATTTCTGGTCAGGTGATCTCTGAGGCACACAGACCATCATGAAATGGTGGTTCAAGGCAAGAGATGTAAAAGGGCAATATTTACTTTAATATATATTCCAGTTTGGTAAGATTATTTAATTTGCCACTTAATTGGATATAAACTACCTGTTGCTCAAGTATTTATTTTGGGGTATAGTTTTCCTTTAAGCTGGCCATACTCAAGCCAATAAAAGCTGCCTTCTTAACCCCTCAAGATTGATTTGGAAGCTTATTGGCCTGCATATGGGGCCTTTGAGAGATCATGCATCATCAATATCTAGTCATAAATCAGATATACTGTATATGGAAGTGTCAGGTTGAAAATGTGTACACTGGCCCATTTATTGGCAAAGTTGATTCAGTTTCTTGGACATATTATGTATTTTTCAAGACTAAAGTCATTTTCTAAGTATGTAGCAATAACAATATAAAAACTATATTATTATTATTATTAACATGTATTTCTATAGCGCCAACTTGTTTCGTAGCGCTGTATTAATAAATGGGATGGGCCAGTTTACTGAAATATCAATTCATAAAACTATAAGCCATAAAATACTAACTAAAAGATAAAAGTATCATAAAAAAGGTTCATATACCTTTGCAATAGGGCAATTGCTGGAGGCTAAAGGAGTGCTACATGTTGCTTATAGACTGCTCATCATGAGTACCACAATGCTAAAGGCAGGTAGAGTGGATGTGAAGAACTTCATTTATGAGTGCTTACTAGTTCTGGCCCTGGTGCTTTGGGTAGCATGCAATTTTTTTCATATTTTAAATGGTGGTTTATGACAGCTTTTTGCACTTTGCACCCAGTCCTGCTCATTGCTTGTGATCCTTACACCCATAATTTGTTGGAGCCTGATTTCAACACAATGCAGAAAATTGCAAATAATCTCCAAATTGTCAAAGTCAAATGCTACTTCACTATTCTAATCCTACCAGACCTGTTATCTGCATTTAATATAATCAAGTGGTATTGTGTTTCCTTCCTGGTAAAACACAAATCTTTCTCTTTCTCTCATGCTAACTATCACGACAATGAAAATGTAATATTAGCTTCATAATACTGAATACTAGGCATAGTTTTAGGAACTCCTTGTGGACATCAGACAAGTGCTTTCTCCTTTCTCAAAAACTACCATAAACCTCTGCTGTTCTCATCCCATAAGTGGAACCTGCTACATCCTGGGAATTTTGGTCCTATAATAAAAAGCATATTTATCATATAGGCATGAGGGCCTGCCTAGGACAGCAGCTTTAAGGGGGGTGACCCTTGGATGCTTATATAGTAAAAAAAAAATCTTTATGAAAAAACCCCCACTTCCCCTGCTGCCAGATACTTTCCTCTCAAATCCAGCAGTAGAGGTGGGCGGTAGGGGGTCCTTCTAGTGAAAATAAAAGGGGCACACAGGGGTACTGTTTGTGTTAAGATTCCTTGGGTTTACTTTGCATTATGGTTATTTTGCACATTGCTATATGTTAACGTGGGGAAAAGGGGCTTCCCAGATTTCTCACCTTAGTGTAGAAGTTAAATGCCACAGTACAGCTGATATGTAAGGTCTAGTTGTAAGAATATAATAATAAACCAAGCTAAACACCTGTAAGGATGTATATAACTACAGATTAACAGGATTGGGATTGGGAGTGTCCATACACTTATGCATAGTTAATAACCACCTGGACCTAGGACTAAACCTCCCAATCACAATGCTGTGACCAAATCATACATCAATATAAGCCTAGTGGTAAGAATAAAAAGCAATTTTTATTGAACAGCCATGCCCATATGAAAATAAAATCAAAACAAACAAAAATGTATAAAAACAAACAAGCGGCGCCGCGTAATGGGAGGGGATCCCCTTCAAAGTGGAAAAAGAACCAACTAACTGATCATGGTGAAATCAGTAGTGGAAAATGAGATACATTCCAAAAATAGATTCGAACAGGGAGATGACAAATGAATGCAATAAATCTCAATATCAAGTGGCAGCTAGCCCCTTATCTAGATACTTCAATGTCCGAACCCTGAAATGAATCCAAGTGCGTTGGATAAAAGTTCGATCCTGGGTGATGATAGAGTGGGAATTAAGTCACGAAACAATTTTGTTTCCTGCTGGTAAGGAGTGGATTAATGCGGAATATATTGTAAGATTTGTGATAGAGCAGAAATTCCAAAGGTGTATGGATATAGGTATGTGTAACTCACATTGGTGCTGTGTCCATGGTCCCCACTCAATATTGATGGTTGAGGGGGGGGGCTGAAGCCACCCAATGGTGCTTTGAGATAGCAAGCCAAAATCTGCTCTCTAGTATGCCCGAATTGAAAGTACAGGGCAGAGAAGCGTATTGAGCTCAGTAGCTAAACCACACCGTGTTGCCGCCTCAGCATTCAATTTTTCATAGAGGATGCAATTAGTTGGCCCCTTCCAAGCTGTGTGGAAAACATCAAATAGCGTATATACAGACCAGTTCAACAGCACGCGTGAGTTACGAAATTTCCAGCATTCCGCGACTCCAAGTCAGTGCTCGACTCCACTCTCAATCACGTTTTCAAGCAGGGGATTCCGGCCCATCAGGCGGCGCCGCCAAGATTAACCTGAAATGTATGCAGGGAAACATGTGCTAATACAGACCACGTTCTCTTTTGCGAGTGTGGAGCTCCCCATTCGTCCAGACTACTCACGTGTCATCCAGTCCCACCTCCTGGCTTGAGGATCATTAACTACTTCACTTCACGGACTCTGTTCAATAACACTTCTTACTCTCAATCTGTAAAATTTCTTCTCATCCTTTATTTAGTCGTATACATACAGGTTGTCAGCATTGGCACGATTTTGGCACAGTGTAACACATGCTACTGATCCGTTTCGTGCCCTTCCAAATAGGCACTTCCTCAGAGTATCTAAATAATCCAAATAATCCAAAGTATCCAAATAATGAAAATAATTGAAACTGATAGTGACCTTAAGCGGACTATGCCCGCACCCCCCATGGTTTGTTATAAACGTGGTACAAACCTACGTGACCTATTGGTCAAAAGTGATCCAGTTGATTGTTATTTACCATCAAAAAAATCACATGGGTGGCTTGGAGAAAAACCGGGGTGTTTCCGGTGTCCGAACTGCACATCTTGCAGGTATATGACACCGGGTGATTAGTTTTTCCATCCCCATACCGGTAAACGATATCGAATAAGGCACCACATTACGTGTACAACACAATTTATAGTGTATTTAATAACTTGCCCATGTGGCTTACCGTATGTTGGCAAAACAGACCAAACCCTACGTTTACGTATGGATGGCCACAGGTCAGCAATAAGTATGGCCTTCAGAGATGGAACCACTAACAAACCCGTAGCTAAACATTACTTGGAGTTTGGGCACAGGTTGCCCACATTCAGGTATATAGCAATCGACCACGTTTCCCCACCTAAACGTGGTGGTGACAGGTCAAAACTGCTGCTACAGAGAGAGGTATTCTGGATAAAAAAGCTTAATACACTTGCACCCCACGGTCTCAATGAATATTGCTCTTTGTCATGCTTTCTGAATCAGCGTTAGTGAGTATCTAGCGAATATATTTACTATGTAACTAAATTTGTCCTACTTTGCAACATTATAACAGTTTCAGTCATAGTGGATATTGCTTTTAATCAATGTTACAATTTGTATTGTGTATATCAGTACTTATTTTATATCCATTCCTGGTGCAGGGTTCACCTTCCTGTCATGTGATTGGTGGGAGTGTGCACAAGTGGGTGAGTGCTTCGTCTTTTACCTATTTAAACTCAATGTCTTTTTAATGTAAAATAAGGTCTTGATAAAGGTCTTAGGAGGAGACCGAAACGTTGGCCTGTTTTTAAAATGATTAAATAAAATGTATTATTTTTTATCTTTGAAAAAGTACCGGTGTGCTCCTGTTTTGTTGGATTATACAGATGAGCTCTTCATGGAGGCACCCGGTCAGCTACCTTGGTGAACGGAGTGCGGGAGGATTTGTTGGACTTTTATATAAATATATATGTATATGGGACCCGTTATTCACAATGCTTGGGACCTGGAGTTTTCCGGATAAGTATTAAATAAACCCAATAGGCTGGTTTTGCTTCCAATAAGGATTGATTATATCTTAGTTTGGATCAAGTAAAAGGTATTGTTTTATTATTACAGAGAAAAAGGAAATCATTTTTAATTATTTGGATAAAATGGAGTCTATGGGAGATGACCTTTCTGTAATTCTGAGCTTTCTGCATAATGGGTTTCTGGCGCTACGCAATATGTTGGCACTATAGAAATACATGTTAATAATAAAATAATAATGGATTCTATATATTATATTATATATATATTATATATATATCTATTTATTTAAAAAGCATGAGGTTTTATACTTCACTGAACACATAAATTAGGTAATTTTTGTTTTTCACTGTTACACAGCTCACCTTTAAGTTACATAGAAGGTAATCACAAAACCACAGCCTTTTTCATCCTTCCTACTAATCCTTCCTTCCTTCCCAATTTGTGGTATTCCTGTGGTCTAGACAGAATAAATGAGTCAGTAGTATTTTCCTTTTCCAAGTCTTTCCAATAAAATAAGTTTTGGTAAAACTGTGATTGAACAAATAAGGCACTAATAGTTCATGGTTAATTTTCTCCTTTAATTTAAGTGAAATTGAGCAAAAGTGGTTTTATAAATATGACGATAATTTACATATCACTTTGATCACTGCAGATGAATCCAGGTATTGGTATTAAAGGAACTGTTCCGTGTAAAATAAAAATGAGTAAATAGATAGGCTGTGCAAAATAAAAATGTTTCTAATACAGGTTTCCAGATAAGGGATCCAATACCTGTATAGTTAGCTGAAAATGTAATCAAGCTGGAGCGAATGAATATCTAATATAATATACCCTGTAAATTATGTCCTTATAGACTGTGCTTAGTGATGTCATCAGTGATGATTAGTGTAGTGATGTCATTTCGGTCACATGACTCACTGAAACTTGAATATTGTAATAAATAAAGTATATAATAAAATATGAGGAAGTTATAAGTCACCCTAGAGTTCCATGACCTGTATAAATGCACTCAGCCTTCGGTCAGTATGAGGCTTTAAAGGATCTGCTTGCAGCCTTTCATAATGAGACGCAGGTAAGGAGCATGTCCATATTCTGTTCTGCAGTATAATGAATTCTAACTATGTGCTTGCATACAATGTGATCATACAGTATGTTTACCTGCACTGTCAGAGCTGCCATCAGAAATCACAGGGCCCTGCACAACAAAATTTTCTGGGCCCCGCCTCCCTCACCACGCCTCCCTCACTCACCATGCCTCCCTTGCCACGCCTACCTCCTCCTTGCCATGCCTACCTTGTCACGCCCCCACCACCACCAGTACAAATGTCTCCAAGGAAGAAGAACCTCGTCCCGTGGCGTCTTCAATCTTCTGACTGCAGACGACAGCCTACACACACCTGCGCCTGTGTGTACTGACGTAATGCGTATGCACGGGTCGTAGCCAAGTGGAACTGCCACTGACCACCAATGAATTAAGGAGGGGGGCCCTATTCAATTGGGTAAACGGGGCCCGGCCAAAATTAACAAGCGACTTAGGAAAACGCAGAATAGGTGCAAGTGATTTTACAGTTTAGTGCGTGCGAGACACAGGCAAGCAATTCAGGGAGATTAGTCGCCCCAAAGTAACGGTGATTAGTCGCCAGTCCCTGAATCTTCCCATGTGGACTAGCCCTAAGCCATACACTGCTCCTGGGGGGGTCTATAGGGATGTAATATTGAGAATCCATTTCTACTACATCAAGAAGGATCTGTTGCAATACACAAAGAAACAAAATTTACTTCCCCAGCCATACAGCGAAATACAATTTTTTGCGGAGTTATCACCAACCACACTTGCTAAACACTGCGAATTGCACATTATAACACAAGCCTTGTGTACTCATGGAGTGCTATACAAATGGGTCTACCCAACAAAAATAATAATTCAGTGGCAAATCACACTAGTTGCAGAAGGATAACAAATCCTATTAGGGTTGGACTGGGGGGCTCGAATTTATGGTTTACAAACAGGAAATTCAGACCTTTAAAGTGATACTGACACTAAAAAAACTACTTTTTAAAATATGAACGTACATTAAAAGTTATGTATAGGTCATGCTGACTGTCAACCTGACTGTTCAATCTCAGCCTGTCAGTTAAAGTTTCTAATGCAAACGGACTCCTGCTGCACAAATATGGTAGCCCCCTCATAGGCAATCACAGGAAGTCGGATAGGTTATGTAAAAGCATTGGGAAAATGCTTTGTGGCAAAATTATAAGTAGCATACAAAGTCAATTTAATGGTAGATTTTAAAAAAGGTTTAATTTTTGGTGTCAGTATCTCTCTAGCCTGTGTAGACAAAGCAATGCAAAGTCTTTGGCACTGGGGCAGAAAGTCAATAAACCCCTGCATCACAAATATAGTTACTCCATATTTGTGTAAAAGCATGCCTGAACAGGACATGCAGGAAATACAGGATTATTGTTTTCATAGTCTATGTATATAGTTTACTTTTTCTCAAATATATTTTTTCTGCAATATTGTTATACTCTTTACTTTCCTATTGGAACCCGGCACACTCTACTATGTGTATGTATTTATAAACATAACTGGGAATCTGCTAGCCATATGTATAATTACATTGATAGGCTCAAATGATGCTTATTTTCTTACCCATAAATGTGAATGTCTTAAATACCTCTTGCAATAGATTAGCACTAGCAGAATGCAAACTCCACGAAGCAGACCTTATTATATGGGTTCAGGAACCCCACTAATGCACCAACGATTAAATAAACACAAACTCTACAAAATGATGCAGCAGTTATCTCCCCTACAAACAAAAGAGTAGTAGTGGTACTAGCAAAAAAACAACCTGCATTTACAACACAACTGGCAGACCTTAAAAGTAATTGCGTTGGATTATTGTGTACATGAATCACTTCACGGAGCATATCTAATTTATCAGCCTGTACGACTGATTCAGGGAGAGAATTCCACATCTTCACAGCTCTCACTGTAAGTAAACCCCTTCCGAATATTTAGACAGAACCTCTTTTCTTCTAATCAGAATGGGTGACCTTGTGTCAGCAGGAAAGATCTACCAGTAAATAAAGCATTAGAGAGATTATTGTATGATCCCCTTACAATAATGTCCTGTTTGAGTGATGGAGACCAAAACTGTACAGCATAATCTATATGGAACTGCTCTATAAAGTGGAAGAATGACCCCCCTCTTCCCCTGACTCAATACTTTTGCTGCTTGTAGCATCTGCAAGGTAAGTGGGTCTTTTATTTGTTAATTACTTCAAGAACTTCCTTCCAGAACAACTGTAAACAAGGGCATGTTAACCAGATATAAGTATGGTTCCCCTCTTCTTTCCCCACACCTCCAGCAAATACTTGAGCTGCTGGGGAACATTCTTTTCAGTTTTAAAGGGGTATAGTTTCATCTTGTAACTAATTTATATATTGCCTCTTTCGGTCTAGCTGCCCTAGATGTTTTGTGTAGTCCCTTAATAATATTATTCCACATTTGTTGTGTTATGGTAATTCCCAGTTCCTTTTCCCATATTTGGAGTAAGATACTCATGTTATGGGGATTTGCTCCAATAAGTAACTTATACATTTTAGAGAGAGGTTTGGTAATTTCTATTTGTGTCTCTACCAGTCTTTCCCAAAGTGTTTCGGGTGTATCCCAGTGTTCACATTTTAATGATTTTATATAAAGATGTAGTAATTATAATCCTAGGAATCCCTGGCACAACATCCCCATCTCCTCTGAATCTCTGCCAGCGGTATCACCTTGTTGTTTTTTATAAAATCTGTTAATCTGGTTTTTGTGTCCATACTGGGTTGGAAATATGGGTTATATGTTAATGTTCTAAATACATAGGGTGGGGAAGTTAATTTATATACCTTTTTATTTTTATGCCATACCTTCAATGTTGCGCTTACTAACGTTTGTTGTTTTATTTCCTTAGGTAGAGTATCTTTATCCGTCCATTGAATGTGTAATAGTGAATACCCTATTAGTGATTGTTCTAGAGTATACCAGTCTTTTTTCTTCCTCTCCGATCTCCAGTTAAGGATACGGACAAGGTGAGTAGCTACATAGTAAAGATATGCATCTGGTAAACCCAAGCCTCCTTTGTCTTTAGGTTGTATTAGTAAATTATGTTTCAGTCTGGGGCTTTTCCCTTTCCACACACATCTCGAGATTATAGACTTCACTGAGGCAAAGAAGGATTTAGGCACATTTATAGGCAGAACTTGTAAAAGGTATGGGGGCTTGGGTATAAGAAACATCTTAATAGTTTGTATTCTCCCAAACCATGAGAGTTGAAGTTTTGACCAGTTGTTGATAGATTTCTGGAAAGATGATAATATCGGTATATAATTATCTTGGTAAAGTTTCCCTAGATTGGCTGTAATTTTAACACCCAAATATTTAATAGTCTGATTGGCCCATTTAAAAGGGAAGCTTTGACACAGTACCTTGATTCTTACCTCCGGGACTGTTATATTTAGTATTTCTGATTTAGAATAATTAACTTTAAAGTTAGATAACATACCATAACAGAACATACACAAGTTTTTCATTAGTTGCATAATTTTTGGGAGGGAAATTGTAGGTTTGGTTATACAAAATAAAAGGTTATCCATGAAGGCCACACATTTAAACTCCATAACTGCAGCAATTATACCTAAAATATCAGGGTCCTGTCTGATATGTGCCAACAATGTTTCCATTACCATAATAAAAAGAATCGGGGAGAGGGGGCATCCTTGTCTTGTACCATTTAAAATCGACACTTTTGAGGACAGGCCATTATCCTTTGTCTAGTAATAGACTAGACAAAATCCTTCTAATGTTTTATCCATCTGTGGTAAGTATAACAGCTGGAACTCCGTGTTTTTGAACATGTTTAATCAATGATTTAATTTTGTGTTATTCTTTCCTTCTCTTTTAGGGACAAATCCTGCTTGGTCGGTATGTATAATTCCAGGTAATTGTTTCTTAATTCTATTAATCCATTTTTGCATATATTTTTAGATCAATATTAATCAAAGAAATGGGTCTGTAACTGGAGCATAATTAAGGGTCTTTATCTGGTTTGGGTATAATTGTTATATGGGCCTCTTGGGCTTGTGAGTGGAACCCAGACTCTTTAGGCTCGTGACAAACAGGCAGTTCGGAGAGATTGTAACCTCGCAGAAGAGGCGATTAATTACCAAGCGACTAAATCTCCCCATCTGCCCCAACCCTTAGTTATACAGTTAAAATATTTAAGAATAATTGGGATTAGGTCTTGTTTGAAGGCTTTATAGAATAGTAACGTATATCCGTCTGGTCCGGCAGCTAATGCAATCTTCTATTTCCTTATAATCAAACGGTCCTCCATTTCTTGGGTCATCTCTGGAGTAAGTTGATTTAGGCCGGCATCTTTAATAAACATTTCTATTTTGTTGATTCACGATTTCTGCTCTTATAAACCATTTTAACCAATATTGTGATGTGAATATATAATCTATTCTTGAATAAACAGAGTGTACTTTTGAGAAGTGTGTGTGGCCTTTCTTTGCTGGGTTTATTGCTTTCCAAATGTCTATCAACTGGAGATCAGCTAATGCTTTTTTTACTTCCTTTAAACCCTTGTAAAATATTTTCGTTTTCCCAGATGATGAATCGGTTAAGGGATTAAGTATTGGGTTGAGATTTCCCCTTAATATGAGGAGGCCCTCTTTATTTCAGATATTTTACTTGTTCAGAATTAGGCACATATACATTTGCAATAGTGCAATTGTGCTCCATTAATTTCCCTTTTAAAATTATAAATTGTCCCTCCTTGTCAGTAATTGTATCTGTATGCTTGTATGGGAGATCTTTATGAATAAGAGTTAAAACTCCCAACAATTTTTTATCAGGGTTGTTACTCATGAAAATTTGGGGGTATTGCTTTAAATTCAAAGTTGGTATATGTTTTTATTTGAAATTTCTTTCTTGGATCAACACTATTTTGGATTTGAGTTGTATACATTCATGGAATATCTGGGCCCTTTTAACTGGCTCATTTAGCCCATTAACATTAAAAGAGAGTACTGTGCATTCCAAATTTGTTATGTTAGCCATCTTAGACTATGTTAAACAAGATCATGTATCCAACCATTATTTTAAACTTGTTGGAAACTTGTGTGGAAGTGTAGACCAGGAGGGTTTGAAACATAAGGAGAAATCCTATCAGGAAAGGTAAGGACATGAGGGGATGTTGGATGCCTCATTAGACTTAATGGGGGTTTTGCCCCCAGCTGGGATGTTGTAGGAGTGGCATCGGTGCGTTGCACCTTTATTGTGGGGGAAAATGGTTGAGTGGAGTTTGAATAGTACATGTATTAAGTTGCATGTATTGTACCTCCACTGATCCCCACCAGCTAGCTCATAAAACATATATACCTTTACATATTAGATGGGGAAGTAACTGTAAAAACAGCATAAATAACCAAAACTGAAATGTAATATGAAAATCTGAAAACAACATAAGGTCAGAAATAGTAAAGAAATGGTAAATGAGTCCACCATATTAATATAACCGTCTAGAATTTCCAAGTCAAGTTCAATACCATCTCCACCAACTCTTGATTTTGCCACACGTAGAAGTCCCAACTTATTGTTACCTGATTGAATGTCCGCCATATGTACCTAGTTGGTCTTCTTCTAAATTCCTCTTGAAAATAGTCGGCCAAAGATAGGTACTAGGGTGTTAGTCTTAATATGGACAAATACAAGAGGTCCTCTGCACTCAACCCATTATCAATATATTTAAGACATAGAGACATTTTGTGCATACAGCTACTAAAAATGTTTTACCCTTTAAACAACAGGGATTGTTTGTCCATATATGCAATAAATTTAAGCTGGCCAACTATGTCAAAGTCATCCCATATCTGGCCTGTGCTACTCTCAAATTGTAGCTGATTCATTAAATTACTTCATTATACATTTTACAAAGGGACTATGTTTTACCTGCAACTTACTTGCTGCTTTCAAAGTAAAACTCCCACACTTGGTTGCCCTTTTATTAGACACCAGTGGGATCACCTGACTATAGTTGGGAGGGGTAGGAGCTACAACAAGGAGCTGGGCACAACTCCTATATGAACTATAACAAACAAGGGAAAGTTGTGCTCACCACTATTTTTTAAAACCATTAGGTGGGGGTGCAATGAGGCTGTTACCACATATAGACAAATACAAGAGGTCCTCTGCACTTAACCCATTATCAATATATTTAAGACATTGAGACATTTTGTGCATACAGCTACTAAAAAATGCCTTACACTTTAAACAACAGGGATTGGTGTCTAATAAAAGGGCAATCAAGTTTGGGAGTTTTACTTTGAAAGCAGCAAGTAAGTTGCAGGTAAAACATAGTCCCTTTATAAAATGTATAATGAAGTAATAGAATTCTTAATGAATCAGATGCAATTTGAGAGTAGGACTGGCCAGATATGGGATGACTATGACATAGTTGGCCAGATTAAATATATTGCAATATATGGACAAACCATTCCTGTTGTTTAAAGGGTAAGGCATTTTTTAGTAGCTGGATGCACAAAATGTCTCAGCCCACCCATTTGGTTGGGGGTAACTGTTTTGCACGATAGGTGCCCTTTAAGATCTCGTCTTTCATTGAAAAGCTATGTAGGCAGCACTATGCGAATGTCCTCTGATTGGACTGTTTCTGGCACTGAATAACTGTATCTTGCTGCTGTATATGTTTATAAATGGATTTCTGAATATCATTGCACTTACTTAGGTTACATTCTACTTCATCAGTGCGTGCTGATAAAGATAGCATGTCCTTCTTTATATCCAGGATTTCCTCCTTAATGGTAGCCGTAACCTCCTGGAACATTTCTTTGATGTCGTTTTTTGAGGGAAGGCTAGCCATATAGGATCACAGGTCTAATTCCTCTTCAGCTTCTCGCCCTCCCTCTGACTGCTCCCTGTTAGAATCTGCTCTGTCATCTCTCAGGTCTCCTGCAGGCACCATCTTGGATTCAGCGCGCCCAGCTCCTTTTTTTAGAAACATCGGGGCTATGTCGCTGGAAGCTGCTGCGAGGTGTCTCCCTGCTGTTCTCTCTCTCCGCTCTCGGTTTGTGCGTTTTCCCCATCTTTAATTTTATTTTAAACGCTGGCCTGGGTCAGTGTGCACGGAGCTGCGGGTCTATGCTGCCATTCAGTTCTGCGTCAAGCCATGCCCATCTATGCCCCTTTTAACACAGCTCAAGACCTTATTTGCCCTTAATGCTGCTGACTGGCATTGCTTGCTACAGCCAAGTTTATCATCTACAAGGACTCCAAGGTCCTTTTCCATAATGGATTTGCCTAGTGCAGTCCCATTGAGGGTATAAGTGGCTTGGATATTTTTGTGCATGACTTTACATTTATCAACATTGAATCTCATTTGCCACTTAGCAGCCCAGATTGCCAGTTTGTCAAGATCCTGTTGCAAGGATGCCACATCCTGGATGGAATTAATTGGGCTGGATAGTTTTGTGTCATTTGCAAACACTGATACATTACTTACAACACCATTAATGAACAAGTTAAATAAAAGTGGACCCAATTTCGAGCCCTGGGGGACCTCACTAAGAACCTTACTTCAAGTAGAGAATGTACCATTAAAGAACAAGTAAACGTTTTTTTTTTCTATCTCTAAATTTGCTCTAAACAGCCCCTCAAATTAATGTACCTTAGTCCCTTCTGCAAGTCTGCTCTGGTTTCTGTGTTATCAGCAGCTTGTTTCACCTTCTTCCTGGTGCAGAGTGAAGCCCCGCCCCTTAGCTTTCTGAGCTGACCTTATATCTTGGACTAGTCCAGGAGATCATTTGCATACTATGACATAGCAGAGAGCAGTGTGTGTAGCAGCTTTTGCTTGGGGAAACTAGCTTACTAATGCACACACTGGCTCCCTCTTCCTCTCTATTGTGGAACAGCAGCAAATGGACTGCTCAGTAAACTAAGGGGCTGGGCTTCACTCTGCACCAGGAAGAAGGGGAAACAAGCTGCTGATAACACAGAAACCAGAGCAGACTTGCAGCAGGGACTAGGGTACATTAATCTGGGGGGCTGTTTAGAGCAAATTTACAGAAAGAAAAAGAAAAACATTTACTTTTCCTTTAACAACCACCCTCTGTACCTGATCCTGTAGTCAGTTTCCTATTCATGTGCAAACGACTTCATTAAGCCCAACAGACCTTAGTTTGTGGGGCACGGTATCAAAAGCTTTGCCAAAATCCAAATAAATCACATCTACTGCCCCCCCCCCCCACTGTCCAGCATCTTACTTACCTCATCATAAAAAGCAATCAAATTTGTCTGACATGACCTATCCTTCATAAAGCCATGCTGATTGCTGCTCATAATTCCAATCACTAGGACAAACTTTTGAATGTGATCCCTTAACAAGCCTTCAAATTTCTGGGTTATTAAAATCCCCCATAATCATTACTTTAAACAATCCTCAGCCTTTTCTATTTGTATCAGGAGCTTAGCCTCCTCCTCTCCTAAGACAGAACCTGCACTGAGGGGTAAGTAGAAAGTTAGGTAAATAGAAAGTTAAGGGCATTTGCCTGGGCTACCAGTAGGGATGCACCAAATCCACTCTTTTGGATTCGGCCGAACACCTGAATCCATTGCGAAAGATTCGGCCGAATACCGAATGCATATGCAAATTAGCAAGGTGTAGGGAAAACGAGGGCTAAACATTTTTCACTTCCTTGTTTTGTGACGAAAAGACAAACAATTTTTTGGATTTGGATTCGATTCAGCCAGGCACAAGGATTCGGCAGAATCCTGCTGAAAAAGGCTGAATACCGAAATGGATCCTGTATTCGGTGCATCCCTAGCTACCAGGTAGGCTGGGGGGGGGGAGGAAGGGGGATTCTATTTAGGTTGAGGGGTAGGCGTATTTAATTAAAGGGGTTGAATTCTCCTATAAGGTAACATGGTTCAGCACCCCACAACAAGAGTTAACAAAAGCCTAAAAAATTACGCAATGTAGCACATTTTCGGTTGAGTATATGCTCACATGCCTGTGTGATAAAGTATATGTAGGCCAAAGATGCCATGCTGTTGAAGAATACATTAAAGGGAGATTTTAAAGCCAATACAGCAACTGATACACCAGTGTCTCACAATTTTAATATGAATAGACACAATGCAACTCAGTTGAAATGGTTAGTTCTGGTTAGTAGCTGAAAATCCCCAGAGAGATGGTAATAAGCAAGTGTTACTGAAGAGAGAAGCGGTATGAAAAAAGAATACAGTTTGTATCCAGCAAGTATGAATGATCAATGGAGTATAGTCGATACTTGTAATACTTTAACATTGTCCGTGCTTTCTTTCCAGTGAGAATAAATTGATAATGCCTTTTATGTGAATAGAACAGCATACCTGGTCCTCATGAGCAACACAGGAGTAAGACATAGGAGTATAGTGGCAGCTTACTATTTTTTTTTTTGTGTTAATGCACATTATTTATATAGGTAACTCATATTTTGCATTCAAGGCTAACCAATATGATTCTTCTAAAATGTCATGCTTTGTTCATATCAAAATTTTCCATGCATGTGAACTATGAACTCTAGTAGGGATGCTGCAGTATTGGAGAGAAGTTTCAAGTTTGTGGTGAAATTAACTAAATGCACAAGTTGAATTTTGAACCGCAACTGAACTTTGTCTTAGATATACAGATGAAGCACTTTGGATTGTACATTTGACACAGAAAAACTTAACTCATCTATCCCATTTAACTCACTTAGCACAGAATATTGTGTCACAGCATCCCATCCAATTAAAGAGTTCACCATTGAAAACAATGGTGCTTTGGTATGCTAATGAAAAGGTTAAATGCATTAAATGAGTTAAGATAACTTTAGATAACACAGTTTCTTCAATTAGCCTGAGTCAGGATGCATTTAACTCACCAATCCCAGTGGCTGCATCTGTACATGCTTTTTGATTCAGAGGCTAGGCTGTAAATGATTCCAACAGCAGTTATCTCCCACTATTCTGGTCTTTGCAAGCTTGCCAGCACCTTACTCATTCTTTGTAATCCTGTGATATGCATGTTGACCCACAACCCGCATGACCCACGAGTCAACCCGTAGGTGGGGGCAGGTTCGCATTGGGTGCAGTATTGTAGTGCCTCAGTATAACCTGTACCCACCATGTACACCCAATATTCAGTGGGTCATGCGGGTTACGGGCCAACATGCACATCACTACTATCTAGATGTGCTCTTCTACCTATAACAGACATCTGGCCCTCAGCTACTCATGTGCAGCCAGGACTTACCACATGAGAATCTAGTAACTCCCATAGGGGCAGGCAAGGGCACCAAATGTATACTCTAGGAAACAACATGTAAGGAAGGAGCTGGACATAGTGAAACAGGCCAGGTCATAACTGAAGCAGAATTGTGAGGCAAACTCTAGGTCAGGAACAAGCCAAGGTCAGAACCAGGAAGCCACACAGGGGAGAGGAGCAGGAGCCAAAACAACAACAACAAAACAGCAATCACTGGAAACAGGAGCAGTTTTGCTTGACCTAGAATGAACAGTGAGTCACTGCAGAACAGGGGGTTATGTAGCAAGTCTAATATATAATAATACTGAGTGCATGTGGCCAATTTAACAAGTGAAACAGGCATAGCTACTAGCAAATACATGGATAGCAACAGCAGTAAACCAAGGCCTTGCCTGGCTGCTCATTATAGAGTAGAGGCAATGCAGGCAGCATAAGAACACCACGTTGCTGGTTCAAATCCAAGCAGAACAGTACAGATCATTTCTCAAGACAAAAAATGGGAAGATGAAGACATATTGTGTAAAATATTAGTATCTACCAGTGCATTATACTCATTTAGATATAGAAGAGTCATGCTTTATAGTGATGGGCGAAATCCGCGAATTGGCGAAAAATTCACGAAACGAGTCGCATCATGTTTTTGACGCGCATAACGTTGTTTTCAACGTGCATCGTGTCATTTTCGGCGCGTGTCGCTTTTTTTTAACGTGCATCTCGGTTTTTTTTTTTTTTTTACTCCAGCGAATTATTCAAATAAATTTGCCCATCTCTAATGCTTTAAAAAAAGTAGTATTTCACGCTAATTTAATGAATATTTCTGTAAAAACCTTAATAATCCCTCCCTTCTCTTCCAGTTCCTGCTCCCTGAATTCCCAGGCTGCGTATAATACAAATGTGACATGACAGGCCATGTATGAATGTGAGTGTGATCAATTGTATCCAATATGGCTCCTTAGTTACAAAATGGATGTACTGACATTAGTTGGAGTCAAGGGAACAACCGGAGTTGAGGTAATTAATGTGGATATATTAGCATTAGCTGGAGACAAGAGTACAGCAGGAGTTGAGGTAATTAACTAATAAAGTATAAACATGTTTATCAAGGAGGAATCAAATATCTCATTCACATGGTTATAATTTTAGGCATACAAATATTGTTATCATGCGCATGGTCATTCTCATGGTCACAGTTCTGGGGGTATGGCCATTATTTTGGTATATGTCCACAAATAGGATTAAGACCAAATTCTGTTATGACTGATTATTTTGTTGTTACACTAGTATAAAAAGGGAACTCCGTTAAAGGGGCTTCGGGACTTACAAGCAGACATGTTGTGTAGAACTTTGGTTGTATAAGAACCTTGCCTGACTGATCTGGCTTTCAGAGTTTGCTGTATTTGGCCCGGGGATCCCCAGCTGATGTTCCTCTCAGAAGTCTGCCAAGGGAAGTTCGGCAAGACGTTGCGTTGAGTTCAATCGGTGATGTATTAATTTTCTTACAATGTATTATTCTCATCTAATATTGATCAAAGTGTGTGTGTGAGTTTTATTTCTATCCCCATATGTGATGTCTGTCAAGGAAAGCTCGGCAAGACATTTTGGTACCAGGAGTGAGGTGAGGAAATAAAACAAAATGCTGAAGAGAGAGAATAATTATGTTGTGGGGAAAACTGTAAATATTGTAGAAATCCCTGGTTGGGATTATACTTTCTGTAAAATTATTGCCACTGAGTGGTCTAAAGTTGCAGGATTGTGTGAGGATTGGGTGCATCATTTGAAAGATGCCAGTCCCATTGATGTGGTAGCATGTTTGGAGAAAATAGCCTTTGAAAAAGGGGAAGAGTTATGTGCTTTAGGAAGACAGGGGTGGATTATTATCCAGTTAGAAAAACATACAATTGATTTGCAGAGTCCAATGACAGTTTTGCAGTGCCAAAATAGATTGTTAATGGACAAAGCTGACACGTATCAGAAAATTGCATCTGCTGTAGTAGGATGTGCAAAATATAAGTGGAGGACACGAAAGCATATAATATATCTCATTATTAGTAAGTAAAAGTGTTAGCATCTATGTTATTTGCAAGAATAAGGAAAATGATACAGGAGTATTGTTTTAATAATAACAAAATTAAGTGGATATATCAAATGTTGTTTTATCCACAAGCTGTTGGACTAATAGAAAGAATGAATGGCTTGCTAAAAGAACAAATATAGAAACAAAGTCATGGGACTTATAAAACTTGGAGAGATAATTTACAGGGTTCTTTGCAAATATTAAATAGGAGACCAATAGCAGAGAATGAGACGCTTTTAATTGGTACATTAACTCTGTATTTGCAAATAAAGCCATTACAAGTTCATGCTACTTTAAGTTATTGGGAAATTAAAGAAGGAGCATTGGTACCTTACAGAGCAGGTTTGTCAAGGGAAGCTTGGCAAGACATTTTGTGTGTGATAAGTCTGCCAAGGAAAGTTAGGCAAGACACTGTGCTGGGGACACGCTCACTGCACTGTAGGACAGGAACTAACCAGCTGCTGGCAGGACCTGATAGGGAACTGAAGCCTGTCTGTGCTTGTGTGAGTGCAGGGCTGTAATTGGCTGTCCCCCTCATTTGAAACAGGGACAGGGACCAGAGAACATCTATAGGGAGCTCTAATAAAGGGGCTATTTTAAAGATAATATTCATTTTTAGCACCATGTAAAAGCAACACCATATGTTACGTATAATTGCCTACAAAATTAGGGTTTTTTTCATGTATCCTATATGTCTCATTTGAAAGCTTTATTCATGGTATGCAATATATCTGCTCACACCATGTTGTGCTTTAGAATATATATATAATATGTGCTTAGCATATGTATATAAATCCTCATTTGCTTATAGTCTGTGGTTGTTCTGGTATTGAAAATATGGTTGCAGTAAACCTTAGAGCTATTAGAATGTGTGAATACTATACTTGTATACTCACTGAATATACAAGAATGGATTCCATTTACAATATGCTGGGCCACCTTGGGAGAGTCCGGTCCGGATATGGTGGAAGAGTTGGAAACTGGTCCCTTACTGAACCATGCTAACAGGTAGAATTGGAATTTATGAGAATAGCCTGACACTAAATGGCAGATTTACTAAGGGTCGAATTTGAGGGTTAAAAAACCCTCTAATTCGACCATCGAATTTAAAGGGAACGGAAAATTCGAATTCAAAGGATTTTACCACAATTCAATTGGTTGAACGATCGAATAAAAAAATCGATCGCATGAAATCGAAAACACCTTGGGGAGCTTCCTATAGGGTTTTAAAGCAATTCGGTAGGTTCAATCTGGCGAACTGGCCTATTGAATTTTTTTTGAAGGGGAAGTACAGTGGTGTGAAAAACTATTTGCCCCCTTCCTGATTTCTTATTCTTTTGCATGTTTGTCACACAAAATGTTTCTGATCATCAAACACATTTAACTATTAGTCAAAGATAACACAAGTAAACACAAAATGCAGTTTTTAAATGAGGGTTTTTATTATTTAGGGAGAAACAAAATCCAAACCTGTGTGAAAAAGTAATTGCCCCCTGAACCTAATAACTTGTTGGGCCACCCTTAGCAGCAATAACTGCAATCAAGCGTTTGCGATAACTTGCAACGAGTCTTTTACAGCGCTCTGGAGGAATTTTGGCCCACTCATCTTTGCAGAATTGTTGTAATTCAGCTTTATTTGAGGGTTTTCTAGCATGAACCGCCTTTTTAAGGTCATGCCACAACATCTCAATAGGATTCAGGTCAGGACTTTGACTAGGCCACTCCAAAGTCTTCATTTTGTTTTTCTTCAGCCATTCAGAGGTGGATTTGCTGGTGTGTTTTGGGTCATTGTCCTGCTGCAGCACCCAAGATCGCTTCAGCTTGAGTTGACGAACAGATGGCCGGACATTCTCCTTCAGGATTTTTTGGTAGACAGTAGAATTCATGGTTCCATCTATCACAGCAAGCCTTCCAGGTTCTGAAGCAGCAAAACAACCCCAGACCATCACACTACCACCACCATATTTTACTGTTGGTATGATGTTCTTTTTCTGAAATGCTGTGTTACTTTTACGCCAGATGTAACGGGACGCGCACCTTCCAAAAAGTTTAACTTTTGTCTCATCTGTCCACAAGGTATTTTCCCAAAAGTCTTGGCAATCATTGAGATGTTTTTTAGCAAAATTGAGACGAGCCTTAATTTTCTTTTTGCTTAAAAGTGGAAATCTGCCATGCAGGCCGTTTTTGCCCAGTCTCTTTCTTATGGTGGAGTCGTGAACACTGACCTTAATTGAGGCAAGTGAGGCCTGCAGTTCTTTAGATGTTGTCCTGGGGTCTTTTGTGGCCTCTCGGATGAGTTGTCTCTGCGCTCTTGGGGTAATTTTGGTCGGCCACTCCTGGGAAGGTTCACCACTGTTCCATGTTTTTGCCATTTGTGGATAATGGCTCTCACTGTGGTTCGCTGGAGTCCCAAAGCTTTAGAAATGGCTTTATAACCTTTACCAGACTGATAGATCTCAATTACTTTTGTTCTTAGTTATTTTTAACAAGGGGGGCAATCACTTTTTCACAAGGCCCATGTAGATTTGGAGTTTTTTTTCTCCCTTAATAACGTAAACCTTCATTTAAAAACTGCATTTTGTGTTCAATTATGTTATCTTTGACTAATAGTTAACGGTTTTTGATGAGCAGAAACATTTAAGTGTGACAAACATGCAAAAGAATAAGAAATCAGGAAGGGGGCAAATAGTTTTTCACACCACTGTACTTCGACCATCGAATGATCAAATAGATTTTTATTCGATCTATTCCATTCAATCGAATTTTTTAAATTCGGTGGTCAGTCACCTAATTTGCATATTCGAAAATTCGACCAGTTGAAATTTTTCAATTTGATCGAAATTCGAATCCTTCACACGAATTTGAGAAATCTGCCCCTCAGTGTAGGCACCAATGCTTGTCAGACAAGTCTGTCCTGAAGACACTGGAAACCTTTTCTATGTGTATCTAATATTTATACATTGATACTTCAAAATGCAGCAAGGTTACATTTAGGGACAGACTTATCAAAATGTGAGTTTAGAATCCCCTGAAAACATTAGGGCATGGATTAGCACTAATCATCATAGTAACAGCCTCCAGACTTTGGTGTCACATCAACCTCTGCAGCAGGATTAATACATTTAGTCCCAAATATTCCCACCTCCAGCCAGCTACAACACCAATGCTAAGGATCGCTGCGGTGAGCTGATCAGAGTACAATCAGGAGAACTGCTGTTTCAATTTCAATTCGGCTTTTTATTCCAATGCTTAAACATTACATTGTAACAGGAGGGTGCATGGTTCCCTAACGTGTTTCGTGCCCACAACCTACCAAAGGTGTCAGGCTTACTGGATAGTATGTGATGGATTTCTTCTGGAAGATAAGGACCCACAAGCAGCTCACACGACACAGAACCCACCTGAGGATGATAGAGGGGGAAGCCGTGAGTGGAGAGAAGCCAGTGATGTTAAACCAAAGAGAGGTACCAGGGAGTGTAGAGAGAGTAGTCGATCTAATCCAGGTCAAAAGGCAGGCAGAAATCCAGCAGGAAGGTAGGCAAGCAAAGGGTTAGGACGGGCAGCGAAGTTTCAGAAGTCAGGACAAGCAGAGGTCATACACTGGAATCAATAATCAGATAAGTCAGAATAGCTACGCTTCAGGATAAACCACGATAACCAGGCACAAATTTCATACAAAAACCAGTTTAAATACCTTTGAATCTTGACGCCAATTCTCAGCGTCAGAACGCCTGCGTAGTGACGCCAGTGTCATGACGTAACTATTCTTACAAAAGGATCCCTCTCCAGAACTTTAAAGACCCCATCTCCCATTACAACAGAAATGCTACAGTATATCAATGGCAAATGAACCAAAAGAAACATCACTTGGCATCCTCTAATTGTGCGAGTAGAATGGCAGGGCAGACCACTGACCCGACAGCAATTGATACAAAAGTTTAACTCTCCCCAACAGGAACTATTTATAGCTACACAACTTACCCATTTTGTGAACAAGCACACCAAGAACAACACATCATCAAGCTTTGAATCAGTTTGTCGACAAGCACCACTGGCCCCTGGGACTTCAAGTCTAACTTACAAATTGATAAACCGGATGCCTACAGACAACACAAAGCAAAAATACATGCTCAAATGGGAGAGAGACTTAAAGGCAACAATCTCAACCCAGTAGTGCTCTCAATATAGCCTAACGGCAAATCAAGGTAGCACATGAATATCAAATAGAGAAACCTCAGTAAAACTTCTGCACAGAATCTAGTGCCAACCCCACTACACATGATCTATTCATCCTGTGACCCACACTGTTTCAGAGGGTGCCAAGAGGAAGGGTCTACACTCCACATATGGTGGAACTGCCCTGTGGTAAGTATAGGAACTCTATGAGACATCTGTTATCCAAAATATTGCACATCCACTTCCCAAAGGACCCATTTGTTATGCTCCTTGGCAAAAAGCCCAGCAAGCTCAACCCTGCCCATAGACTATCTCAACACATGCTAACAGCAGCAAGACTCATGATTGCAAGCAGTTGGAAAAAACACACCCTACCTCTGACAATGCTCAAAGCAAAAATCTTAAACATAGCAACTAATGAAAAAATTACATATAGGCTACAAAATGATATGGAGACCTATGACTAAATATGGCTTCCCTGGTTAGCCTATGAAAATGACTTCTTACTCTTTTCTGCCATGAATGTATGAGCTTTTTATTATTGACACCACCAGAACAAGAATGTATAACAATATGTCATACTAATTATTTATATGTCTGTATAAAGTTATTAGTGCAAAACTCATTTTGAAGTATTGTGGGCTGTTTACTGGGGTACCAAGAATTATTCTGGCGACACAGTGAATAGATCCTTGAGCCCTTTGATGTTTGCTACATCCTAAGCCAGACGGCCCCCTGATTGAAGGATAAGTTTCAGGAAGGTTGGTCATAGGACTTAAACCTTGTGGGCCCTGCATTATTTTATTTGTTCATATTATTGAAAGTATTGTGCTAATATAGGTTCCCCTTTTGTCTTTAATGGTGGTGTGGGAAGTGTCATTCTACAATTTTTGGGTGGGTGTGGTAATACTGCCTTTGATGCTGGGGAAGACAGAGGGGCTAATTTGTCAACACTAGACCAAATTCTATCAAGGCAATAACCCATGGCTAAATGAGTCCCAATGAGGCATACAATTCTAAGGGACATTTTGCTTTATGATTCTGGGATTACTGTGTCAACTGATGCTGAAGAGCATGATGGGCGAATAAATTCGCCCTAGGCGAATTCGCTGCAAATTTCTGACATTCGCCGATGGCGAAAGTTTCACTAAAACGCTCACAAAAATTTGCTGCGTGTCTCGTTTCTCCGCGCGTCGAGCTTGTCATGCGTCGAGTTCGCCGCTTCACGTCAAAACAGCACAATCTGTGCAGTGAAAAATATTTTTAAAAATAAATGAATATATTAAAATATGCCTTTTTAATTTTTCACTATTTTAAATAATAATCACAGAAGTTTTTAAGAAGCTGGCAAAATGGGAGGCCTTTTTTTCTTTTGAAAAGATAAGAGTCCACTAACAATGCAGGGCATGTGTGTATACTAAGTGAAACACGCGTGTAAATTGCTCTTCTCATTGACTCCAATGCTATTCAGCACATTCACACACAAAGCAAAAGATGCCATTTTTTACAATTTTTTTTTTCACATTTCCATACCTCCCAACATTTTAGAAGTAAAAAGAGGGACAGAATTTTTTTTTCCCAAAAGTAGCGCAGCAACATTTTGACCACACCCATTTTTGTGGCCACACCCACTAATTAACATGTTCATTTTACCAAATTTGGCAGGTTATGAAAGTTTAAAAATATTTCTCCTTATCTAAACTGTTACAAATACAATCAATTACTTATTTTATTATATCAAAATTGTTAAAAAGCATCTTTTTTGCACCTGTTAGCTGTTCTTCTAGGCTCTCTGCCAAAAGCCAATTAAGTTAGAAACTTTGTTTCTTTTTCTGGCTATTCCGTGCAGAGAAAAGAGGGACTTTCCAATACAAATGAAATGAGGGACTGCAGGTTGCGCTGTCTAAAGAGGGAATGTCCCTCCAAAAAAAAGGACCGTTGGGGGTATGCATTTCACATGGCAGTTTTATCACATTGCACTGTGCGTCAAAACTATTCTGAAGCGCGTCAACTTTGGCACGCGACAAAACATCAGTGCGACTCGTTTCGCAAATTTTTTCACCGTTTCTTTTTTTCGGCAAAGCGAAACGCCACAGATTTGCCCATCACTAAAAATGACTAATTTTCATTGATTTTTTTTTAGATGTTTTATGGATTTTGTAATTTTCTTGAATCATATGTTTTGATTAACTGTGTTATGTTTTTTTAATATGTTATTTAGGACAACTATTGACTTCAATGCATTTTGCCAAAGATTTTAGTTTTTGTTTTTTTACTGAAGGGATCATTGTGTTATTTCATTCTTGTGTGTTGGTGTGCAATTTCCTCTGTTTTGGGAGACACACGGATACAGGGGAACTTAACCTCTTTGGCACAAAAACTCCCCCCCCCCAAGTAGGCCACCTTCCCTCCTCTGTCCCTGGGCAAATGCCCCTTACTTGTTATTTACCCCTCCTTCTAGGTCCTCTCCAGCAGGTCACAGACACAGACTTCAAGCAGTCTTCTTCCTGGATCCATCGGCACCTTCTGGAGCATGTGAAGTAGGAGGCATTTGCTGGTGCGGATCTACTGTGTCAATAAGTTTCCGATTTTTTTTCCCAGACACTTTGTGACTTTCGGGGCATACGCAGTAGCAGTGTTGGACTGGGATACCAGGGGCCCACCAGAAAACCTTAGGCTGAGGGCCCACTTAACTATTACACCTCTTCACCTCACTCAACCGCTTTATTCTCTTGGACTCTATATTATATACTCTACTCTATACTGTACTCTATTCTTCCATTATTAAGCCTCTTTGTTCACATAAAGAAATAGGGAATGACCATGAAATAAGCCAAATGGCTAGAAGCTAGAGGCCTACTGACACCTGGGCCCACCGGGAGTTTTCCTGGGATCCTGATGGGCCAGTCTGACACTGCGCAGTAGATCCGCACCACCAAATGCCTCCTACTTTGCATGCACCAGAAGATGGATCCAGGAAGAACACCGCTCGGGGGAAGATGGGACCTGTGAACTCCGCTGGAGAGGACCTAGAAGGAGGGTTAAGGAACAAGTTAGTGGCATTTGCCTGGGGGGGAGGAGGGAGGGGGCCTACTCAGGGGAGGGGGGGGGGGGGGGGGGAGTTGTGCACCAAGGGGTTTGAAAATGTAAATTTATTTGGATGAAATAAGGAAGCCATGCAACTTGAGCATCAATACAGCTCAAATACAACATCAGAGGAAATCTCCATATTTTCAAAAAAGATTACTCAGCAGAATTACACCTAAGCACTATGCATTCGACTACACCAGCTGAAGACTCTCGGTGCACAGTTATCTAGTTGGCACTGGTAACTACAGATGATTTGGTGCCTTGCACTTGCATTCAAGTTCTTTTCTGAGCCCTTGTGCCCCAGCCCAACACAGTGTGCACCAGCTTGGAAACACTTTTTTCAAGCCAACAGGGAGAGCCCAGTGAGGGAGGGAGAGAATTAAATGTAACATGCTCTGTCTGAGAGCATAAGGGTAATCTTTATGTTGACTTCCTTGTTGGCGGTGCTTTTTATGAATGAAAAACTCAAGGGTTCCCATATGTCCCTCCCACTTATCAGAAGGTTAATGGAAAAAAACAGAAAGGTAGGGCTGAAAGGAGAGTGCTACACTGATACTATGCAGGAGACAGACAGTATGCAGACAATTCTTTTAAAAAAGAGTATCAGAGAGACAAGAAAGTTTAAGAAAATACCCACTGAAATCAATTCACATGAGACAGAAACCACTGCATGCAAATGCAGAAACTGAAACTTTAATTTCAAAAAAAGTATATACAATTACAGAAAATATGTGATTAGCATTTCCATACATCCCTATGCACTGATATAAAGGAAATTAATGTATATGCAACTATATAGTTGTCATTTAATCAGACCAATTTATTTGGATTGTATTAACACTCCAAGGTCAAGTAAAAATACATAAATGCAATGGAAGTGTGACTGTTCAGGACAAATTAGTTAAAAGCAAACAAAAAGAGAGGGGGTTGATCAATGCAGATTCCCTGGTCCCCTGTTTCAATAGTAATTTCGGATCTATACAATTGCATGTATTTTTAAAAACATGGGTTTTTAATTACAAAGTTATGAAATCATAAAACTTGTAAGTCACCATACCACATTATGGTAAACCCCATAACTATTTACCTCTGGTCATATTAGAGTCTCCTGACCTGGCCATTGATTTCAGTATAAGGTTTTAGTCTTATTCCATCATTAGCTTATATAGGAGAGAGATTGCCAAAACCGCAGCACTGGTTCCACAGACTTAATCTTCCCCCCTTGTGACTTTTAAGAGAAAGAGACTGCCCAAACCAACACTAATTTTTACAGGCATAAGAACACCATTTAAAGTGATGGGTGTGTGGGTGCTACAACCACATGGAAACTTGGCCTGCAGCATAACTGTTAAATAACTCTGCAAGATCCTCTTGCATAGATGCATGTATGTATAACTTTATTTGTAAAGTGCTGTTAAGGAGCCACAGCACTGTGCAGTGCATAAAAGTACATGGGGAGACAAATCACATAATAAATATATAAAGAATCATAGGACAAATAGCTTAAGTGATATGTGGTAAGATACATAGTAGAAAGGAGGTCCCTTATAGTCTAAATGGATGGGAGGCTAACATACAGGTACAAATTGGAGATGAAAAAGTGTACATGGTAAGGCATAGTCAGTAGGCACAGGACTAGGCTAATGTTCTAGTGCTCCAAAAGGTAGGCTCTTAGTTTTTTCTTGAATATATTGACAGAGGATTCCTTACAGAGGAATTTTGGGATGGAATTCAAAAGGTAAGGAGCTGTAAGATAGAAGGGTTTGAGATGTGAGGCAGTGGATGTGGATGTTGTGAAGAGAAGGTGGCTCTGAGAAAAGCAGAGAAGAATGTAGTGAGGAACAGAGGAGTGAAGGGTTTTGAATGTTAGTAGAAGGATTTTATATGCTATCCTTTGCTTAACAGGCAGCCATGTTAAGAATTTTAGTTGGGGTTGAGCTGATTCCCTTTTAGGAGAGAGCAGAAGGATCCTGGTAGCAGAGTTTAAGATTGATTGGAGGGGAGAGAGATGGGAGTCAGGAAGACCAGTTAGGAGGAGACTGCAATAGTCTAAACGAGATAAGATAAGGGTATGGATTAGTGTTTTGGCTTTTGTTTGTGAAAGAAACCTGTGTATCTTGGCTATATTGCAGAGGAATAAACAACAGGTTTTGGAAGTATTATTAATATGATTAGAGAAGAAGAGGGACTTGTCAAAGATGACCCCTAAGCAGCATGCTGAGTTAACTGGGTTAATGGTCATGCCATCAACAGTAATGTTGAAAGGAAGAGAAGGGCTCGGGTAGAAAGACCATGAGCTCAGTCACGGCTTGAGGTGGCGTTCGTTCATCCAGGAAGAGATAGCTACTAAGCAGTCTGCTATCTGGGTGTGAACATCAGTGGTTAGTGAGGTAGTGTCTAAATACCATTAACATACCATTAACAACCACTCTCTGTACCCGATCCTGTAGCCAGTTTCCTATCCATGTGCAAACAACTTCATTAAGACCTTTAACAGACCTTAGTTTAGAAAGCAGTCGTTTGTGGGGAACAGTTTCAAACGCTTTGGCAAAATCAAAATAGATCACATCTACTGCCCCCCCCCACTCTCCAGCATCTTACTTAACTCATCATAAAAAGCAATCAAATTTGTCTGTCATGACCTATCCTTCATAAAGCCATTCACTAGGACAACATTTTGAATGTGATCCCTTAACAAGCCTTCAAATAATTTGCCCACCACATATGTCAAACTTACTGGCCTATAATTGCCAGGCTGAGATCATAATCAATTTTTAAATATTGGGATGACATCAGCTTTCCTCCAATCCATAGGCACCATACCAGATGAAAGTGAATCTGAGAAAATCAGAAATAGGGGATGGTCTAAAACTGAACTAAGCTCTCTTAGAACCCATGGGTGTATACCACCAGGCCCTGGAGCCTTGTTTTCATTAATTTTTATTAAAGATTTATGAATCATATCCTGAGTTAGCCACTGACTTGATTGAGCTGAGTCAGTGCATCTGTGAAGTGGGCCTGGGAACTCAGACCCTATTGTATACAATGAAGAAAAAAACGATTTAGCACATTTGCATTTTTAGTATGAGTAAGTACTGGAGTAAGGACAAGAGCACACTGTTTTTGTAGAGGTGATGGGATAGGCTGAAGTGAGCAAGTTGTTGATGGAGAGGATGGGATAAGTTTAGAGACTTCAGGCTCAGATATGTGATCAAAAGAGTTGAAAATGGAAATAGAAGCTTTAGGGGGGAATGAGAGTATTGGTATCTGAGGGGTAGGAAAATTGTTTGTCCTGGGGGGTATGATCAGGTTTTAGTGTATCATTTTTAGAGGGATGAAGTAGGGAGTAGGGAGTTGAATTGAAAACAATTGTTGTGGGTTGGATTTATTGTTATTTATGAGTGTATTGTAGTGCTGTTGCTTAGCCTTGGATAGGGTAGTACCAAGGCAGGCCATGAGAAATTTATCATGGAGGAACTCGGCTTTTGTGCAGGATTTCCTCCACATGTGATCTGCCACTCGCGTACAGATACAAAATTAATTATGAAATAGGGACACGGGAATGTCCATTGATCAATACCCTCTCCTTACTGAACACAACTGTTAGCTAGGATAAGACTTTAACTTTAACAAAATTAATAAAGGACTGGACTTGCTGAGAAATTTTAATGAAGTGTAGGGGAGTTCTTGGCATATAGACTCTTCCAACAATCCAATCACAACGGCACATTGTAACTCTTCAGAGAGGTGACATCTGAAATTCACAGTGGTGTTGATTCTGTTTAGTTACAGTGATAGGATTACCAATGAATGGATGTGTGAAGAGATCTGAAACCACTGGGGAACAGATATTAGAACAGCATTGTATGTAGGGTTGCCACCTGGCCGTTTTTCTACCGGCCTGACCGGTATTTTTGATGGCTGATCCCAATGTTATTGAAAGGAAAAAAAGCTAAATATATAGGAAGGCCGGTATTTTTTATTTTAAGAAAAGGTGGCAACCCTAATTGTATGTAGAAAACAGGTGGTGTTGAAGGCCCCTGCCTCTGTTCAGGGATGGTTTCTGCACCTTAACATGAATCACCTCTTTCACACCTCGCGTAGTCAAGGTACGGGCAGGGTCAATAACAAGGATCAGACAGAAGCGTAGTCGAGGTCACAGGCAAGGAGGTCAATAATCAGGTTTATAATCTTACCTAAAAGTATATATTTTAATCATGTAATCATGTAGCAGATAGTAGTATGCCAAGGCCGTTCTTCATTTTCACATTTTCATTTTTTAATTATTTAGGAATTGTTTTTGCTCTTATTGGGGTTTGAATTTTAATGAGTATTTGCTTTTCAAATCCGAATGGAAGACATTTAGTAAAGGCCCTGAACAAAAAAATAAGCAATAAAAAAACAAGAATAGCAATGAAACTGAAGCCACGCATTTGCCACTGACCACAACAACCAGATTGCATCTTAGCTACAGAACAAAAAGAATTGGAAAATAAAGGCTAGCAATTTACAACCATAAAAATAAATGCCAGTTGAAAAGTTGATTAGAGTAGGTCTATCCTTAATATAATAAAGGTTTGTTTAATGGTGAACTTTCACTTTATCTAAACATCCTATAGTCTTTCTGCTAATATACAAAATTCATACAGGTAGAACCTCCCAAATAGAATAACACCTTAATACATTTGCACAGGCATGAAATATGCATCTATTATTAATAATGCTTACAACATTTGATACGGAACTGCAGGGGCTCACCTCCACAATAAATTGCAGGTCATTCCTTACCCCAGTCCAAGCTGGAGGATCATGGTTGGAGGGAAACAGAGCAGGATCTGCTTTGAGCAACTTCCGCCAGAACTTATGGCAACGGTCTGAAGCAATGAAAAATTACAGCATAAAATCTGGCGTTCACATGTGGTAAAATATCATACAACTTGATACATTTGTCATTTATTTTACACAGCTTTTTACATCGGTTTTCTGGCAAATACAATTGTACACAGCATAATTAACAGGCCACCAAGTCTTTTAGGGGCATATTTTTCAAAGTGTGAAAACAGCTCTGTTCTCACCCTTTTATAAATCGGCCCTTAAAAATCCTGTATCGAAGAAGAGTTTTGTTTCTTCTCTCCTGTGAACTGTTTTAATCCTTTGCTAAATGTGCCCCCTTTGATAAACGTTCCCCTAAAAATTTTACTGATTACAGAGTAGAGGTGTTTCCTTCTGGATAACTATTCTGAGGTTTATTTTACTATTTATTTACATGGATTTTCAAACTAATAGCAATACACTAAATTGAATTACAGGTGGGTGGCATGTCTTGTTCCTAACTACTCTCTCTGGTAATTATTTTTACTTTAAATCATTTTACTTTACATTATTTGCTTATGATGTGCTCTATGGGAGAAGGCCGTCCAATAATTCTGGATAACTGGTTTCAGCATAACGGATCCCATACATGTATTACAGTTTTTTAAATTTCTCTTAGTAGTTTCTGCTCAAAGGTATTTAAAGCCATAGAAAAACAGACAATACATAAATAATTAATATTTCAATTAAGATTTCAAAATCCCCGCAATATTATCTTTGCTATTTTTGGGAGGTGCATGCTTATACAAGTAAGAGATTAGCAGCAGTTTCCTGGTTTTCAAATGTCAATGTAGGTACAGTATCAAGATAGATAACATAGCATCTTGCTCAGAAATTTGCAAATTCCCCTTTAGATGTTCAACATTTAATCAAGCTTCCCTTGATACAACATGTTTTACTAATCACTGTTTGCTCTCATGCTCTGTACTATGCATGCATTGCAAGAATTGTACAGTGCTGCATGTGAATAGTAATAATTCAGTGTTTTTGATCATGTGAAATAAAACAGCTAGGCTGGTTTGAAATCCCTGCAGTCACACAGAAGTCAAGAACCCTCCACTGTTCCCTATATTAATGCAGTGTATATTGTGAAGAACTGTGTAGTGAAGTCTGATGTCTAAGCACCCCTTCTCCTTCCTCTCATGATCCTGATTTTCTGCTTTCTGTTCTATTCTGTAAGTTTCACTTTTGTTTTCTACTTTCTCCCTCACGTCATCATTATTTGTGTACTTTCCCCTTAATTTTGAGTTATTATATAATAGTTAATTTAATATATTGAGCTGTCCCATCTCCCCCATTTGCTCTCTGCTGCCATATTCTTTGTGCCATTGTCAGCTCTTCCCTTGCCTTTCCCCAGGCAGAGCTGTGTAATACCTTGTCACCTATGTAGGCATTGGTTCTGCAATACTTCCTTTGTATTTGCATATTCTTATTTGCTGTCCTTTGCCAAGAAATTATTTATTTAAACATCTCTCAGACCTGACAATAACATTATCATCACGTTATCATCTATATTGTTCATGTAGGAATGCAGTATCACATTGGTGTAATTTTTTTGTTTATGGACATTGTTCCTCCTGCAAAGCATTCCGTGAAAACCCATGAAAGAACCACACAACATCTCCCGCCCACATAGCTTTTTTCATTGTTTTTTAATCTATCTGTCCGCTATTGATTTTGCCCTGGCTGTTCTCCAGAGCCAACACCTTACAAACAGCTCCTCCTTGCTTTCAGTTGCTCACTCTAATACCCACCTGACGAAGAGTGGAAACTCAGCCAATTTAATCAACACATGCTTACATGCTGAAGTCCCTGACTTCAGTTTTAGAGTATTCAAGTGCATAAGGGGATGTTAGCCCCCCAAAAAACTGAATTGGTGGAAACTAAGGCAGAGTGATCATCTGAGCATTTTTTGCAATTTGAATTCATTTTTTATTTTATGTGGTTTCTAATTTTAACGGTTTTGGGCGGTTTTAGACAACTAGCTGCAGGAACAGTCCTTTTAAAGGTCCAGAGTACCAACATCCCTATGTCTTTTTTAAGTACTTATTCACACAAATGTCAGGCTGATGACTCTCAGTTGAGCCAAAAGTCTGATATCAGTGGTCTAAAAATGTGAATTTTTTTTTGTGGGTGTTTTAGTTCCCCTGTAAGGAGTCTCAAATCCCTGAACCCTAAACTCTTTGACTGAGTATGGAGCCCTATAGACCTACCCCCCCCCCCCCCCCCCCCCCCCCCCCAAAGCTGCTGTCCTAGGCACAGTCCTGGTTACAAAATGAATTTTGTGTTTCTAAAAATGCAATGTTTATGTTTAATTAAACATTTTAATAAGGCACAGCCATTTATTTCCAGTTGTTACCATATCTGTACTATTGATAAACACCATCTGTAGTGGTGCATTAGCAAAAATGTAATTTATGCACTCTATTCTATGTGCAACACTGATTTGCTGTTTCTAGAAATTACACACTTTCGTATAATTTTTCATTGAGTTCTCTGCTGGTTAGTATATCCAGAATATGTCTTTTAGTCCACATTTGCAGGAGCAAAGAGCATCTAATAGCAATGTCCATCAAAATGTTTCAATGGGAACATTTGAGTTTATTGTAGAATATATTTTTGCATCCAAATTAATGGGCCCAACTTTTGTTCACCTTTTGAAACATCTCGTTGTGAGAACCCTGGAGATAGCCTATGTATAGGGTGGCAATAGCACCAGCACATTCATCAGAAGAGGCAATATGGCTGCATGGGCAACCCAGAAGTGCAGGGGGGTTTAGATGCAAGTACCTCATTGAACTGTGTTCATTTTAGAGCAACCACACTTACAAAAATGATCCCTATAAGCACTAGGCTTTGCCTGAAACTCACTTTAGTAAGCTTTAAATTCCTAGGACACTGCAGGAATCAGCTGCAGGTGAAAATGGCATAATCCTTTTTTGCTACATAATGAATATCCACAACATTGTCAGTTGATTTTTTTTGTATTACTTGATATTATACAGTTTATCTTGTAGATAGTGTCTATTGTTTTTACTGACTGGTTTATCAAATTATATACCTATAAAGTCATTTTTATCAAAAAGGAATTACTGTAAACAAACTGTTATCAGATTTCTGTCACTTATTCTCAGCTTTCTGATATACATTCACAGCTGTAATTCCATTTTTCCACTGGTCTCGTTTCGCTCAACCATATGGCAGCTGATAAAAGAGTAAATACTGCAAATACAATCTTTCACTGAAAACATTGCAAAGGGAGGACACTGGATAAGCATGCAACTTTCACTACATTGAATGGTCTCTCTAAAAAGTGCAAAAAAAAAAGGAAGGTATGATATTATATTGTCACTAGAATTCAGTTATCTTAGTTTCTGAATAAGGAATTGCCAGGAGTTGCACAATTTTGTCCTGGGGGTAGTCTGACCTCAGTCTAAACTACTGTTCAGCTATAAAATAGAATTAAAATAAAATTAATGAGGAATTGTACAATTTAAGGGGCAGATGTACTAAATTCACGTGAAGGATTCGAAGTTCGATTGAAGTTCAAACGTAGGATTTCTTCTTTTGGTCGAATATGTGAATTTTGGCATATTTGATCATCGAATAGGGTATGATCGAACTATCGAATACATTCGAATAGATTCGAATGGACGAATATTCAATCATTCGATCAGCGAAGGATTTTATTTTTATGTTTCTTCTTATTGCCTACTTCGGTAGATTGGACCTACCGAATTGCAATAGAAGGAGACTAAGTCCTGATTGAACAGGATTCGTACGATCGAAGTGTTTGATCGTTCGAATCATTCGAATGATCTAATGATTTCTTCGTTGAGTCAAATGATTTATTCGACTGATCGAATAGGTTTTTATACGATCGTCGAATGATGGAATATTGAATAAAAGGTAGCCTAGAACTATTCGATTAACATTCGAAAATCGAATGCTAATCGAATATCGAATAGAAACAAATTATTTTTTGGGAATAATAGTAAATTTGCCCCTAAGACTTGATTAGAGAATATTCAAAGTAAATGTCATGCATGGCAAACCCAAACCCCAGGGGAGTGACTGGATTCCTGTTTATGCATGCCATAACAATCACCTTTGGCTTTGGGCTTGGCCCTCAGCTACTTGGGTGTCACCAGGACTTACCACAGGAGAATCCAGTAAGCCTACAGGGGTAGGCAAGGGTGCCAAACTTATACTCCGTGGAAGGAGCCGGTAAGGAATGAGCTGGATGTAGTCTGACAGGCTGAGTCAAAACCAGATAACAGGAGCAAAATTGTTAAGCAAACTCAAGGTCAGGAACAAGCTGGGGTCAGAACCAGGAAGTCACAAAGGGAACAGGAACAGGTTGTAGGAGTCAAAGACCAACAATCACAAGGAACAGAGCACCCAGGACCAAGCACACGACCTATAACAGACAGTGAGTTAGTGCATAGAAGGGGGTTCTATGGCCAGACTAATGGCTTACAGTAATCATCTGTGTTCAGATTAACAGGTGAAACAAGCCATGCAAATACAGGGATACCAGTATATAGGGGGAAATTCACTAAGTGGCGAAAATTCGCTAGCATTGACCTTCGCTAACGTTTGCTGCACTTCGCCAGGTGAATTTTCGCCAACACTACGCAAATTCACTAAAGTGCGAAGTTACGATAAGGTCGGTGAACGGTAGCGTAGTTATGCTAGTGTTACTTCGATGCCTAATTTGCATACAGTGCGAATTTCAAAGTATAATGGAAGTATATTTTACAGCCACTGCATTACACTACACAAGCCCAGGAAACCTTTAATAAAAAATATAAAGTTGTCCTATTGCCCTACATGTGCCCCCTGTATAGTTGAGTTGCCATATATTAGGAAATGTGGGGGGAAGGAGGGTAACCCCCAAAAAAATTTTTGCACTTTTTCAGACTATCACCTTAGAAAGGTAAAACACACCAGCGTTTTTTTGGGACTTTTTCCAATTTTTTTTTCAAACTCCTATCTATTGTATTGAACATCGCCAGGTCTGACCTGGCGAAGTAATGTCTAGCGTAAGTGGTAATATCAGGAAAATGGTCATCTTAGTGAATTTGCGTAATTACGATCCTATGTCAGTGCGCAACTTCGCCTGGCAAAAGGGTGCAAAGTTGAGTCGGTTAGGGAATTTGTGAAGTTACGAATTAGCGCTAGCGTTAGACGCTTCGCGCTTTAGTGAATTTCCCCCATAGTGTAGTGGTACTGCAGACATCATTGAAAACACCGTGCCACTAGTTCAACTCCAAGCACAGTGTTACATCAGACAGCTAAGCAGTCCAAACAGAGTGAAGTCAACAAGACAAAGCTGTACCAATTTGCAACTTTTCACGTAGACTAAAAATGTCAGAATTAATTTTTTGAGACAAATTTACCTCTAATCAAATAATACTTATTAGAAAGGATTAAGTAGCTTTTTATGGAGATGTTTGGAGCTTGTTGTCTCAATATTTTCAGGTCCAGTGCCTACAGTAAAAGTAGCAAGTAAAGAACTTTAAATACATTTAGGTAAAATACGAAGGGAAAGTAGAGGGTAGGAAAAACAGGTGTAGAGTGAGTAGGAAGAGAGCTACTTACTTTACAGCTGAGGGTTACCTTAAAAATGGGATAGTAGTGTGGTTACATTTTATTCAACATTTTAATAGGACCCAGTCATTTATTTTCAGTTGCTAGTTTCAGGACATTATTGTATTAGAGAGGGTACAGAGAAGGGCCGGTAAAAGGTATGAAAAATCTTAGCTATGAACAAAGACTGGCCAAATTGGGGATGTTCACGCTGGAGAAGAGGCACTTAAAGTGGACCCGTCATCCAGACACAAAAATCTGTTTAATAAAAGTCCTTTTCAAATTAAACATGAAATCCAATTTCAAATTTTTATTAAAGCATTCATAGCTGTTTTAAGCTCATTTAAAAATCTCAGCTGTCAATCAAATATTGTCTGCCACTCCTCTATGCCTTAGGCAGATAATTACTTTCACTTTCCATTCAGCACTTCCTAGATGCCACTGCTCCCCACACATTCCCCCAGTTCTCTTAACCATTTAATTGTGTAGCCAGGACATGGGGATAGACATCGGGTCCCCCATTCTGGTGCACAAACAAGATTCTGAGATTATGCAAGGCTTGTCTTAATAACAGTGTCCACAAAATGGCCCCTGCCTGCTTGCTAGAATTATGAATTCCCAGACTGAAGAAAACAAGATTAAAATAATATATATAGTGTAATTAATGTTCATTTTGCTTGACCAATGTGATAAAATATGATTCTGAATTTTTTTTGGGGTGGCGGGTCCCCTTTAAGGGGTGATATGTAGTGATGGGCGAATCTCCCGAGTTTCGCTTTAGCCGAAAAATTCGCGTAACGAGTCGCGGCACGATTTTGACGCGCGTCGCGTCAACTTCGTTGAGTCGCTTTCGATGCGCGTC
>CM044437.1:101193048-101203998 GCA_024363595.1 Xenopus borealis
AATTCGCCCCAGGCGAATAAATTCGCCCATCACTATCTGTGTGTTCCTGTTTGCCGTGTTTGACGCTGCCTGACTCTTGACTACGCTGTTATCTGTATCCTGACCCGATCTTGTTGTCTGACCACCGATTTTGCCTCGTCCCGATTGATCACCCGGTTTAGACCCTCGCCTGCCTGACGTTCCTTGCTGTCTGCCTGCCTCGATGCAGCCTGTTTAACCACGTATCTGCCTATCTCCTGTCTGTACCGTGACTTTAAGACTTCTTATACAGTCGTGCCCCAACGCTGGCCAGAACTCCTGCCCTGCACTGGGATTAATTGCCCTCTTAGTCTATTAGGGAGAGTTGCAGTTTTTAAAATGTAAATATTCCCAAAGATATCTTACCCTATTTTAAATTTTCCTTTACTTTTAAAACATGAAGATATAAGGAAATTAAATCAAGCCCTAAATTGTTTTTTATGGAAAAAAAAGAAACAAAAAATTTCATTAGTAAAACTTAGAAATTCAAAAGAACTGGGAGGTCTTGCACTCCCAGATTTCCGTAAATGTAATCTAGCTTCTATTTCTAGATACTTAATTGAATGGATATATAAAATGAAAAATTTGTTAATCTTGATTTGGAATTAAAAACAGAATCCAAAACTCACATTATCTCTTCCCGCCATAGGAATTGGTCAGATAAATCTTTTGATATTAAAAATAATCAACTGTATAGGGATACAGTTAAAACTTGGAAAGTAATTTTTTAAATTAAATAATGGCAATTATAATATTTCCCCTTTTGCATCCCCATTTTTCTTGGGAAGTTTTTCCAGGAGAGATGGGAATCAAATTATACAGAGATGGGAGGATAAAGGAATCTCTCAAATCAGACATGTATAGGAGACTCTTTCCGTTGGGATATTCTTAAAGAAAATGATCAATTAGAAGAAAAAGACAAGTTGACATATTTTCAAATAAAAAGAGACATTCATTTATTGGGAAACAAGTATTATAATTCCCTTTTTAAACATAATTTTTATGATGACAATTACTCTTGTCTCGCACGCATTACAATCCTTTAATTCATTGAGAGGAAAAGTGGTCTTCCTTTCTAGGTATTAAAATCACATCTAAAGATCTTTTAAAAATATTACAAAACTATAAGAAAAATATTTTCTTTCGAAAGATATGGTACTGACTTTTTCCATTACATTTGGTCATGCCCTCTCATTGAGATGTTTTGGAAAAGTATCCAGGAATTTATAAGTAAGGTAACTACGGTAATTTTAAAATTAATTTGACCCCTCATTTTGCACTATTTGCAGGAATCAGATACAGACTCACTTCCTGATATTTCTGATGACATAGTTATTTTCTGCTTTTTGGTTGTTGCAGCCTCTCGGAAGTAAATATTTTTATACTGGATTAAGGACACAGTTCCTGATGTAACAAAGATGTAACAAAAAAACAATTTATTTTTGACTTTATGGAAAAAAAAATTTGAGATCAAAAATAAGGTTTTATTATCTATTTAGATTGCATATGAAATTTTATTTGTACTTAAATTGTATTTAAAATTATAATGGATACAAATTTTTGTTTTGGTCACATGGTGGTTAGGTAGTTATACTGTTTATAATTCTTTAATTCTTTATTTCCTTACTCATTCTATAATCTTGTCAATCTATCACAAGTATTTTTTATTGCTGGATTATTATAAAATTCAATAAAATAATTTGAAAAGAAAGAAAAGAAACCAAAAAGGGTATAGCTTTTAAGCAGGATAAGGAAACAGTTCCCCCACCTAACTGTTTTTTAGGACCTAGTAAGGCGTCTAATCTCTGAGGGACTCCCTGCTAAATAGTACAGGGAGACTCATTTACCAGTCCCCTAAAAAAACAATTCTGGAATTGGGGAGTGAGGTGAAATTGGGGCCATTCCACCACTTCTTTTTCAACAAATTGTAAATCTAGTGGGATGCAACATTTTTGCATACCAAAGGTTTCCGTGATTTGGAACATAGATAGCTGGGAAGATGCATTTCCCATTGTCTTTCCCTAACCGTTTCCAGATATCCAGGGCAGGGGAGAAACACATCACAGGAGGAGGAAGGCAAGCAGGACCAAACACAAACAACACATCTAGGAAACTAGTGCACTGCCTATCCTGATGTGGTGATGACATGCACATGTTTGGCTCTGCTACTTTCCTGCATTCTGTTTTCCTGCTTGTTTGCATTGCCTTGTTCTGGATAACAATGTTATGGAAAAGCTAGGTGGGGATAATAATGCATAAGTGTTTTCAGCAATAATCATACTGGAAAGTCTGGAGTTAACAAATCGGGTTGAAAAAAGACAAAGTCCATCAAGTTCAACCCCTATAAATGAAACCCAGCATCCATACACATACCTTCACATAAATTATATATACCCATACCTTTACTAACTATAGCATTTAGTATCACTATAGCCTTTGATATTATGTCTGTCCAAAAAATCATCCAAGTTCCTCTTAAAACCGTAAACAGAATCAACCATCACAACATCACCCTGCATGGCATATCACAACATCAGTGTCCTCACTGTGAAGATCTACCTACTGTCAAGAGGCTTATCAGTTCCCAGCAATAAGCTTCGGGTAAATGACCAAGTTCATGGTAACAGACAAGGGATCAGGGATAAGCATAGTCAAATCCAGGCTGTAGTTCAATAGACCAGCAGATAAACAGCAAAGTCAAGGTTCAGGCAGGGTCAAAAGTCCACCAATAGAATAAGCACAAATTTAGGAACACCTAAGAATGCTTCAAATCCTGTAATCGGGGATAGAACCCGTGACATGGAAGTCATTTTATTCTCAAATTTTGCGCCGGGTGAGTGACATCATCATGCTGGCATCAAGGCGCTGGAGTCGGGTTAAGGGTGCCACTATCTTGATTGCGGCGCTGCCGGAGGTGGGAGCGACATCAGGCTCGCCTGACCCCTACAATGCTTCAAATGTAAGTCCTTTTCCTTTAGCATGAAGGCGTGGCCTCTGGTGCGGTGATCCTCTTTATGGGTAAAAAGGTCCCCTACTATTTGTCTATATGTCCCCTTGCAATTGCCTATTTTCCAGAGAAAAGCCCCCCAACTTTGACAGTCTACCCTCATAATTAAAATCTTCCATCCCTCTAAGCAGTTTGGTTGCATGTCTCTGCACTCTTTCAAGCTCATTTATATCTCTCTTAAGGACTTAAGTAGTCCAAAATTGCACTGCATACTCCAGATGAGCCTTACTAGGGATTTATAAAGAGACACAAAATGACACTGCCCGGAATTAGACAACTCGTTATCTACAAAAACTTAGAGCCTTCTCAGTTAAGGAAACTCCCAACACATTGCCATTTAGTGTATAACTTGCATTTATGTTATTTTTGCCAAAGTGCCTAACTTTGCATTTATCAACATTGAACCTCATTTTCCAGTTTGCTGTCCAGTTTCCAACTTAAAAAAAATCACTCTGCAAAGTGGCAGCAGCCTGCATGGAACCTATAGTTCTGCACAATTTTGTATCATCGCCCACCGCATCGCCCCAATTTTGTATCATCACTATGTGTGTATCTGCATGTATGATGAAGGGGCACACCCCCGAAACATTACATCATGTGACTTGAATAAACCGCAGGGGAACTTCCCTGCTTTACTCACCCAAAGTGCTTGGAAAATCTTCATTACGGATAAAGTATCTGTGACCCCACGTAGGGTTTTTCATGTTGGTAAGTATGTGACCTGTTGATTGCTGGTGGACTGCATTGTTTTTAATAAACAAGGAAATAGAAAAATGGCATTGCTTTAAACTGGGTGAAACCAGAAAGTGTTGGTGGGCGAGGTATATCTTATAACAACAGGTGTGGATTATCAATGTGACAGAGGCTTGTATTTTGCAGTGTAGTGTACAAAGCAATCCACTAACTAAACCAAATTTATGCACTAGATATAGGTAACAAAAAGGAAAGATGCCACAAGCCTGCAGTATCTGAAGAGATGTTGTTTTACTAACAGCATTCATCTTTTACAGGAACTGGTGAAGCATGAATACGAACTATCTATGGAAAACCTGAGTTTTGTATGTTAAAAATGCATTGTGTTGGTCATGACAGCATTACCCCATTACGCCTCATATCTGATTAATTTCTTAGACAAAGCAGGGTATTGTAAAATCACTCATCCAATTCCTTTAGAAAAAAAATAAGCAAGCTTAGATGAAGTAGCTGCAGGAATGTCTGCCTAAGACTAGAAGCTGCTGAGGCCAGTAAGCGATTGGGCAGCTGCCCTCGTGGTAAGAAAATGTGCTTAGAATGTTTTCAGGTGTTCCCTTATATTGCAACAGAGTCATATGAGAATCACACCCAAACATTTTCTAACAAAATATGAACGCTGGCTGCACTCTACAAAATATAGCGTCAGCAGACATAGGCCATCTAATTTCTTGCCACCTGCCATAGTCCCCTAGCCTCAAGACTATCCACTTTCCATATGAAGAATCATTTTCTCCAAAGTACACATTTTGGCAATAAAGTAGCTTTTTTACATTTGTCCTGTTCTTCCTTTTGTTCAGTTCCTCTTTTGTCATTTTTAATGGTGTTTATGTTCGTCCTCAGTTGAGACTGTCTATATCTCTATTATATGTTAAAATCTCTAAAAGGGATTTTATAACCTTTATGAAGAATACAGAGCAATGCCGCTAATTGTAGCAGGGGAGGTACCTTTAAATTATTAACTTTATTCTGCACGCTTTTAACCTTATATCCTTTCTGGATGGATGTCTCTGTTATATATCTTGCTTGTTTACCAAAAAAAAAAAAAAACAGTGGATGTAATGCATTGTTCCCTAATGCATTGATTCTTAAGGCCCTTACACACAGGCATTTTTACCTGCGCTCCCCTGCGTTCCATTTTGCTGCATTCAGCTGCAGGGGAGCGCAGGTATAGACGCACTCAATTATTTTCAATGGGGCTGTACTCACACGAACACATGTAGGTGCCAAACACAGGAAAAATGCAGCATGTTGCATCTGAACCTGTGTTTGACGCTTACACGCGTCTTGTGGGTACAACCTCATTGAAAAGAATGAGGTGCGTCTATACCTGCACTCCCCTGCGGCTGAACGCAGCCAAACGCAACGCAGGGGAGCGCAGGTTCGAAACACCCGTGTGTAAGGGCCCTTATGCTGTGGACACACAGATTCTGCTTTTCTCAGCCAGCATGTTTTTTTGCAGGCTGAGAGAAGCAAATTCGATCATTGCCCCATCTCCATTTATTTGAAATAGTATCACCTGTGTGTAGTCTCACGTAACAGAGCGGAGTCAGCTGAATATGTGAGAACAGGCATTTTCAGGCTGACCTCTACACAAATAGAAACTGCAATTTTCAGTGGAGAGGAAATAAGATGGGGCAGGGCGTAAATCCACCTCTCTGAGCCTGAAAAAAATAAGCCAGCTGAGAGCAGCACAGACTACGCTTTGTGTGCCCCTTTTATTCTTTCCCTATTATTCATCAATAAACAATTAATAACTGTTAGTGTATAAATTAAAAAATAAAGAAAAAATGTTATATCCCATCAATATCATTTTAACACCCAAATAGTTTGCAAAGGAAGGTGTATATCTCCTGAAATGTTTGGCATGGCACTAAAAATTCTATAACAGTGTGCTGGGCCTTGTTATGTTATGTAATTCTGTATATTTTGATATGGCTGATCTGGGAGTCATGCCCACAGCATTGGGAATGCTCCAGAAATCTCTTTAAATTTAATCTGTTTATCATAGTTCAAGACAGAAAGGTTATGAGTTCACTTAGGAAAATCTCTTTTAAAGGACAAGGAAAGACAAAAAAGTAAAATACTATTTTTACTTTCTTTAATGATAATCTATCTCCAATATACTTTAGTTATAAAATGTCTACTGTTTTATAAGAAACCTGACTGTATTCAATGAAATTCTCCCTTCATTTACTGCTGTTTATAGGAATTGTCAGACAGTCCCTTACAGCTGGGCAGTTAAACAATCCTACTTATGAACAGCAGGGGGAGCCTCCGCCTTACTCCTCAGCCTTTCAGAACTCCAGCAGCTTGCAGTCGGTGACTGTGTAGTGATTTGTATTGGATTGTATTTTTGCCTTTACATCACCTTTACTGTTTCCAACTCCTGCTGCAGGGACAAAGATCATGGAGCCAGATTTAATCAAATAAACTGGGATTCTATTTGGAGGATTATTTTTCTGCAGCCACTGGTTCTGCAGAGTTGGAGAAAATTTGTATTATACAATACAAAAACTATAAAATCCACATTAGGTTACATGACAACACAGGACCCAGTGCAGTCTGTATATTCTGATTATTAATTATTCTTGCTGTATTGGCTTCTGGCAGATATTATTTGACTTGTGCTGTTTTGATCATTTATGACGATTCCTAAGCAGCCCAGATCACACTGAGCATGAGCACAGTATTGGTCTTGCAAAGATGTATAACAAAGTTACAAGATGACAGCCCCCTGTGCCCAACTTTGAAAGCATAAATCATTTGTTTGATTAGGCTTGTGGTGCAGTAAGTTCATGTTTATGTTTAGTATACAAAATACAGCATTTATAGCCTTATTCTATTTTAGACTTTCCTTGTCCTAAGCTTAAGTGTATGAAATGTCAGCATGGAAAACCCTCCTCCAATCCTACAAAGAGGGTCCATCTGAGAGAGAGGCATGTGTATCAAATACTCTGCGTGGATTTGGAGGGAATCCTGAATGACCAGGTCTCGACCTGTCACCCAAACACAAAAAGCTGTATAATAAAAGTCCCTTTTAAATTAAACATGAAATCCATTTTCTAATTTTTTATTAAAGCATTCACAGCTGTTGTAAGAGCATTTAAAAATCTCAGCTGTCAATCAAATATTGTCTGTCCCTCCTCTATGCCTTAGGCATAGAGGCGGGCCAGACAATTACTTTCACTTTTCATTCAGCACTTCCTAGATGCCACTGCTCTCCACACATTCCTCTGTTCTCTTCACCATTTAATTGTGTAGCCAGGGCATGGGATTGGATATCGGGTCTCTCATTCTGGTGCACAAACAAGATTCTGAGATGATGCAAGGCTTGCCTTAAAGGGCACCAATCATAACCAAAATAGATTTTTAAAACAGAATTGTTTGTATAATGTAAATCATCAGTTCACTATACCATCTGCAAAATCTCCCTATCTCTGCTGTAGTTCTAGTTGAGGCAGGCATCTTGATTTTCAATGTCTCCTCCTAACTATATCTTCACAGCCAACTGCAGCTCTGAAATCTCGCACATGCTCAGTTGGAATTTCTTGGTTACATAATAAACCTTCTTACCTATTTTCAAATCTGCCAGACTTCTGTGTTAGCTGCTGTTCAGTAGTGCTGCCACCTTCTGGAAGTTAGTGTGTGCCCTTCATTTGCATAATAACATCACCAGCAGGGGATAAGGTAGGGAAATCTCATGATACTTCTAGTGGAGGAGTTTACTAAAGCTAGGCATTCTGGGTAGAATACTCAGGGCAGTGCTACAATCTGAACATGCTCGTGAACTCATTTGCATGTTATAGTCACAGTATGGACTCCCTCAGTGAAAGAACCCATTTGACAAAGTATGGGATTCTTAAAAAAACTGATTTTTTTTTTCAAAAACCTGTATATGTAGTTTGATTAAACATGTACTGGTCAGATTGTTAATATGTGTTTGAGTTTGGCTGTGATTGGTTCCCTTTATTAACAGTGTCCACAAAATGGCTCCTGCCTGCTTGCTATAATTATGAATTCCCAGACTTGTTTGGGTGACGGGTCCCCCTTAAAATCAATGTTGTAGACAATACCTAACATTATATACGAACAAACATTATTAATGCTTCAGGCTGCCTTTTATGAAACGTCTGCAAAGCATTCTGAAACACATAGCTTTCCATTCCCAGGTTATAGAAATGTGGGCAAATTTAATGATTAAAATATTGCTAAGAATTCTAAAAAAAGCAACTGAGACGCCCCCCTTGTTCTCATTATCCATCCGGGACACTTGAGCCTGGAACACCAGAAAGAGATTCCGTCATGGAAAAACATATTTTTTACAAAATGCTAAAATGCATCATCTCCATTCTTTGCATTTTGAGTGCTGTGCTTTGGCTCATGGCCTCACAGTGTAAAGGCTTACCCTCGTGGTCTAGGGGGTCCCTTCAATTAACTGGTGTCCTATGGCGCGCATTGTGGCACACATGCTGGTTTTACATGCTGAACCTATGACATCATTACATTTTTGATGTGTGATTTTCTGCTTGATATTCTTGGTTTTCGATCCCTGCCTGTCTGACTTGCCTGAACTTGGCCTATTCCGACCACTGCCTGCCTGTACCGACCCTGGCCTGTCTGAACTTACTTGAACTGAGTAGCTGAGGGCTCTTTCCAAAGCCAAAGGTGGTTGCTAAAGGCAGAAGATTGAGCAGTGACGGGAGCCTAGTGCTTGTTCTGGATTTAGGGAGTCGAACGTGACACACAGCTAAAGTGTTGCCCTAGGTGGTCAAGCACAGTAGTCTTTGTCTGACAGTTTTTCCTCTTTTAGCAGGATTTAGTTCCCTCTTTTATTAGTTTTTTTGTTGAAATATAGGTAAGTAAATGATCCCTGGTATTAATTTTTCAATGTTTATCTTTTGCTTTTTTCTTTAGCAAAATTTTTTATTAAATATTATACTTTTTGTGACATATTTTCATTACCACTCATAAAAAATTAATTACCTGGCCTGTTGTAAACTACACGCTCATTTTTAACCCACAGACCTACAATTTATTAACAAATAAAGAAAGTTTTGACTGAGTGTCAAATTTATTAGATTCAAGAACTAAATCACCCAGTTTCATTGGGAAGCACAAAACACTTGTATAGCTTTAAATAACAATAGTGTTTAGATAAAGTGATGGATGACTTGGTATGTGAAGCTGACATGTATGCTGATGACAGTAGCCAAAGCATAGAAGATTGCATGTCTAATGAAGTAGAAAATAGCCTATGAATAAGTGCCCACAAGGCACGAAACATGTAAGGCAACATGTTGAGATGTTTTTTCCTTAAATAAATGAAATTTTAACTGCATCAACTTCTATGTGATGGTTGAATTGTGCCAGCTCGTATCTGAAGACAGCAGTGTATTCACTAACTCCGCTAAGCTCAAGGTCTAGGGCATGAGTACTCGGACCTTTGGTAAAAACTGGTAAACCTTTCTTAATATGATAACTCTGGTTATAGTATCCATTGAGGCTGCTAAATTTAGAAATGTGAATGATGGGAATAAAACTAAGTGCATGCTTTATATTTACTAGCAATTTATCTCAACTGGTTAAATACCCAAAAGAAGTTTGGTAGTCTATTTCATGGTTGGTAAATGGGGCATAACACAACCTTGTTTAATACAATAATAAAATGAATAGCGCTTGCATTAAAAATGCATCATGTCTATTGTGTCTTTATCTTATATTTTTCTTTCTTTTTGTAAGTATAGCCCTCATTTTTGTGCTCTTAGTAAAATTTGTGAATTTTAATTGGAGAAAATACAGGAATTTAAACCAGTGTGAAGTGAATTTTCACAAATACGAAGTTAATTTGTCAAAAGTTGTGGTACTCTGCTTTTAGTAAATTTGTCATCTTGTGGGGACCTTCGGTGAAAATGCTTTGAATGTTTGCTTTTACCGCTTATTATTGCTTATTTATATATCATAACCAAACAAAGACCTTATACGTATATGAATCCCTGTTAAAGTCTCTGAAGATGACCTAGAATGTCTTTCAGCATTTGCCTTCTTCTTCCAACTCTTGCCATCGTTCAAATTGGGGTCGAACCCCATCTAAAAACAAATACCCTGTAAGGCTACACATTTATTGTTATTGCTACTTTTTATTACTCATCTTTCTATTCAGTCCCCTCTATTCTCTTATCCATAGTTACTGTGGTCATTTGGACCCTAACAACCAGATTGCTGAAATTGCAAGCTGGAGAGCTGCTGATTAAAAAGGTAAATAACTCAAAACAGGAAATAATAGAAAATGAAAATCCATTGCAAATTGTCTCAGACTATCATTCTTTCATCATCATGTTTTTACCTGCGCTCCCCTGCGTTCCATTTTGTTCCATTCTGCCCCAAGGGAGCGCAGGAGTAGACACATTCAATTCTTTTGAAGGGGGCTGTACTCACACAGACGCATGTAGGCAGGCCCGGACTGGCAATCTGTGGGTTAGGGCAAATGCCAGATGGGCTGCTATAAGGTCCCATAGAAAGTCAGTATTTAGTGGGCTGGTGGGGACTGTTTGGGCCTCTGTGTGGGCTGATTGGGCCTCTGTGTACTTGAAATGCCAGGGCCTATTTTGATTCTCAGTCCAGTCCTGCATGTAGGTGCTGAACTCAGGTTGAGATGCAACATGCTGTATTTTACCTGCGTTCGGCACATACACCCGTCTGTGTGAGTACAGCCCCCTTCAAAAGAATTGAGTGCGGCTACTCCTGGAACAAAATGGAACACAGGGGAGTGCAAGTAAAAAGTCCCATGTGTAAGAGCCCTAAAAGGCAGGCTAAACACCATTTTAAATTTAAAGGGAGTTCTCTAAATGCAAAATCACAAATGCATGACTCTTTTGTCAGTTTTAGCGTCCCCTTGAAAATGAGGGCGGTGCTAAACCTTATACAGTAAGTAAAAAAAGGAACTGAAACACACCTGTTAACTACAGACGCCTATTAAAAAGCACTGTGTTGTTTGCTAGCTATATGCTTCTCACCTTGTTTTCGATAGTGCCTGTCTGAAAACATAATTCATTTAAAAAAAGAGGCTTTATAAACAGACATACAACTAAGGAGTAAATTTATCATAGGTAGAGTTTTGTTTTTCCAAAAGAGTTTTTCAAGGGTAGCTTAAGTAAAAACCTGAATTTTTACTT
>CM044437.1:101205352-101224386 GCA_024363595.1 Xenopus borealis
CGTGAATTCGCCCCTGGCGAATAAATTCGCCCATCACTAGTCGTTATCAACAAAATTTTGTATCCAGTTTATATGTACTTCTGCACTTCACATACAGATGAACAGGGCTCTGTTTCTGGTCTGTGCTAGGCAAGCAAAAGGCACCCCCTATGGGCAATCAGCACATGTGCAGTGGAGCTGAGCAGTAGAGTACCGCTCCCCAACTTTTGTCATCAGATCTATTGCTATCTGTGGAGGTGTTTTTAAAATATATGGGCATCTGAGGTTCACCCCCAAACTGCTACCCTAGACACAGGACCTTAAGTCCCTATATATAAATATGACCCTGGATTTTAAGGATATATATATATATATATATATATATATATATACACATACACACAAATTATAACAAACAAGGGAAAGTTGTGTTCACCAAAAATTTTTAAACAATTAAGGGGGGGTGCAATGCAATGAGGCTGTGGCAACAAAATTCATGCAGTCCTCTGCACTCAACCCATTTTCAATATATTTTGTGCATACAGCTGCTAAAAAAAGCATTTTTAGAAACTGTATGCACAAAATGTCTTAAGGTCTTCAATATATTGATAATGGGTTGAGTGCACAGGACCTCTTGTATTTGTCTGTATGAATTCAAAGGATTTTACTTCCCTTTTATTCATATGGTCGTATTTCGAATTTTTTTCATTCGAAATTAGACCAATGATAAATCTGCCCCTTAATATATATGTATATCAGCAATCCTAGGGTCAACTGTACATGCTAGTCATCAAATCTTATTGTACTGAGAAGGGACCAGATCATTTGGAGAATTTGAAGTTCCTCTTCCTTCCTGTAATGCAAAATCAAGTAAATATCGTTACTGTCAGTGGGTATAAATCTGAAAAGTTGTGTTTAAATATTTGATATTTTTAAAGCCTTTTGCCCATCCAAATACCTTAATGTGAATTTGCAGTGTACACAAACTATTCTTTTAATTGAACTTCATGATAACACTGATACTGATAATAACATACATTTGTAACAGCAGTGCCCCTGCTATCGTGTATGTCTGGGCAAGAGATTCCTCTTGATCAGTAACTTAAATTATAATACTAGGATAGGAGTGATGTTAGATGCGAATGAATAGAATTGAGTGCTCAGCCCACTGGACCCTGTGTTCTTCCCTGCCATTATTATCTTTATAATATATATGTTTTAAAGGCATGCCTGAAGCCTTGTTGTCTTGATTTGTTAATGCCATCATGTTGGCTTATCAGAGGCTTTTCAGTTTCTCCTATGGATGGCCCTTTCCTTCCTGTAAAACATTTTGGACATTGTGTTAATTTTTTTTGGTACATGGTCTACAGAGACTCTAATTCTAGCTGTTTGTCCTTTTGTATTTTTGTGTTGTATTGTTTCCTCATCAATAAAATTTAGAAGCACATTTATCAAGGGTTGAGTTTCAATTTCATGCAAGCTTTTTAAAAGTCCCTTAAATTCGACTGAATTTGAATTCGACTTGGGGAAATATATTTATAAACTACAGGAATTGGATCCATTATCCGGAAACCCGTTATCCAGAAAGTTCCAAATTACATAATTGCTGTCTCCCATAGACTCCATTATAATCAAATAATCCAAATCTTTAAAAACGATTTCCTTTTTCTCTATAATAAAACAGTAGTTTGTACTTGATCCAAATTTACATATTATTAATCCTTATTGAAATCAAAACCAGCCCATTGGGTTTATTTAATGTTTACATGATTTTATGGTAGACTTAAGGTATAAAGATACAAATTACAGAAAGATCCATTACCCGGAAAACCCTAGGTCCCAAGCATTCTGGATAACAGGTCCCATACCTGTACAAGCACTTAATTGTCAGCTCAAAAAAACCCAACTTTAAATAGAAGCAGGTGCAAGTACCATCAGTGGTCCATCATCCACCAGAGACAGCAAATTCTTTGTACAGCACCACGTAGTTTAAAAATGCCTTTATTCCCACTTTCATGGCAGAGCCTGGGCATCTACGTTTCAGGACTTAGCGTGGCCTTTTATCAAGCTGGAGAAAAGGCCACACTAAGACCTAAAACATTGCTGACCAGGTTCTGAATCTTATTTAAATGTATTAATGAAAATCAAATTTTAAAAACTCGGACAGATTTAAACGACCCGAAAACTCAAATTGATTTGAAACACAAATGTCAGGAAGGCTACAAACATTTCCAAATTGGCTCCTGGACCTCTCCCATTGAGTCATATAGGAATTCGGCAGGTTTTAGGTGACAAATACACGAATTATAATTCTTAAAGGGCCAGAGTGGGATAAGTCTCAAAAAATCGAACTTGAATTTTTTTTTGGACAAGCCTTAATTAGGTTAACTTTTGCATTGCCTTGAACAGGTTCATTTTCAGTGGGATGCTACCCTATGTGATATTAGCTTACTTGCCCCTTCCTGAAAAATTTTCTGAGGACACCCATGCTTACAGAGCATTTGTTTTTCTAGAGGAGGTCAGCAACCCCCTTTTAAAAGCTGAGAATAGTCAGATGGAGAAGGCATATAATTCATTAAGTATAAATAAATAAAAATTGCAAACCAATTTAAAATTTGCTTAAAACAAACAATTCTATGACATAACTGTTAACTTAAGGACGAACCACCCAAGGATATGGGAATAATTCCAATTTACTCTTCCCAACTGGTATATCTGTTCCATTGCTGTAGACGTGACAATCTGAATGAGGGGAAAATAATTATGTTTATATAGTTGGAAAAAGATCTAGTAAGATGGATACAAGTCATTGTTTCTTCCATTTAAATTTCAGGATTCCTGCTTTTTTTATAATGATAAGGATTATGTTTTATCAACATTTGCATATCCTGAAACGTTTCAATACTGTGTCAGTGAATTGTGGGATTTGTACAACTTTCCCTAACAATGAGTCCACAAACTCTTGCTCTCCTAGGGCCTCTACTCTCTTTATAGCATTTGATGGCTGTCAAGTGTTCATTGCTTTATGCATATGAAAGGGGTTGAGAACGGACACCCTTGCCTGATGCCATTTAATATAGGTATAGGCAGATTTATTGGATGCTTGAAAGGGCCACCCAAAGTCCAGTTGTTGGAGTAGGTCAAACATAAAGCTCTAATCTAGATGGTCAAATGTCTTTTCTCAAGCCTAAAGACAGTGACATACATTGATTAAATCTATCAAACCGTTTGCCCTGTGTAATGAGCTTCTCATTATCATTATATGCCATGAACTTTCACGATTCGTCGCCATCAAATAAATTTGCGAAACTGCAGACAAAAAATCAGCTGCAACAAAAAAATTGCCGCGCATCTGAATAGTCGCACTCATAAAATTGTCGCTCGTGTCAAAATTGTCGATCACGCCAAATTGTTTTGTGCCAAAATTATTTTGATGCCTATTGACTTCAATGCATTTCATTAATTTTTCAGCATTCTGCTAATTTTTTGCCTCAGATTCGCCCATCACCAGTCTTCAACAACATATCCTTTCTTACAACCCACAAAATTTGAATTCATGTAAGCAATACATCTGACAAAGCTTCCAGACCCATGCAAGAGGGAAAAAAAATCTTTCAACTACATACATATTCAAGATATTTAGGACATACTTTAGGAAAGGAAACCTTGCACTGCATTCATACCACAACGTACACAATCTCTGAAAGCTTTCATTTATTATTTAGTGAAATTGTTTACATCAAGCTATTGTCTAGAAAAAAACATTTGAGAAATACAATGCAAACATATGTAACACATACATTACATATGTTACCCCCAGATAGGACATTCCTGATGGCGCTGATAAGTTTAATGTCACAGATCATAGTAGCTACAGGTTAAACTAGCAAACAACTAGGGACCATAAGTGTTTAGGGAAACCTTTGTATTGTTCCATTGCAAGATTGTGTCTCAATTTCTTTTGGTTTGACCATTATAAATTTTCCATCAGAATGAGTAATACTCTATCCACTAGAAACATTTTAGGAAGACGTCAACAAAATTGTGGAAACAGTGACTGGAAAGACAACCATCCTTAATTATGATTAATATGTAAATGTCAACCTATACTGTAAACTGAACATGTGTCTTGCATTATGCTGCAAAAAGAATTCCTATGTACTCCTGGTACAAATGGCAATAAAGAAATCTTGAATCTTGAATCCCTGTTATAGAATTGGCCCTATTTTGGAAATTCCTTTCAGGTATGGCCACAGGTGTGTGGCTTGCAGGTAGTAGCCTTGGTGCTGTATAACACTCGTGCAGAGGATATTTGAGGTTTTCATAGGCCGGAAACATGTTATGAAGAAGAATGTTTTAATATTGAAAATAATGGAAATATAACACAAGAACAAAAAATAAGAATATATAACTTCTTACACAAGCCAGTGGTCTAGGGCAGGCGACAATGAAGACAAGTCTATAAATCAGGCTGAGGTCAAGGGCAGGCTGAAGACAGTAACAAGTCCGTATGGCAGGCCGATGTCAGAGGTAGGCTGATGGCAGAGGGTAGTCAGTAAACAAGCAAGGTCAATTACCAGGAGATCCAACAGAGAGCAGGTAATGGGAACAGGAATGGAAAACCAGGTGGAGACTCTGAAACAAGGGAGGAATCAGGACTGCAGCAGGAATCAGGAACAAAGGCAGGAACGGGGAACAAGGCAGGAATGGGGAACCAGGCAGGAATGGGGAACCAGGCAGGAACGGGGAACCAGGCAGGGTAGTCTATATAAAAATCTGGTGGTTGAGACTTAATGATCAAGCACTCTCTGTAGCGTGAGACAAGTTTATATAGCCCCTTGGTTGTGAAATTACACACACATGGGCTTAATGAGGGAGAAGGTGATGAGAGAGAAAACAAGTGAAGTCTTAATATTATGTGAAATGCTGGTTCCAAAGTCTCCAGTGGCTAGAAAAGATAATGCACTTCCATAAAATCACACAGTTCAGAGTTCAAATGCAGGCAGTTCCTGACAATTCCTGCTACAAATGAGTCGGTGAGAAAAAAGTATTCTAAACATTTTAGGAACAAGTCAAATAACTTTAGGAAAGGTGACTGGAAAGACAACCAACCCTCGGATAGAGTGACACTATATTGGTGAGAAAAAGGTATTAACCTGGTCATACATGCCCAGATTTCAGAAGGCAGTTTACCCTGTTTTGATTGTACTACCCAACCATATGGGCAGGTCAGGAGGCCCTTAAGACTGATAATCCTGTGATCCTAGTGGATAGAGGATAACTCATTCTGATGAAAAAGGAAACAGAGACAATTTTGCAATGGAACAATCGAAAGGTTGCCTTACACACTTATGGTCCCTAGTGTGATACTAGAAACCCTATGCTACAAGAATGACTCTCTGTCTCTGCCCCACTTATTAGGCTCATCAATACAGAGTTAAACTTCTTTTTTCCAAATATTGGCAGAAATTATTAGCACAATGAGAACAACTAGCAGGGAAATCTGCTTTGCTGATCTAAGCAACTGATCTAGCATACTTGTGTATGTGTGTATGTGTTTATGTACATCTTTATTTGGCATACACAGCTGTCAAAGCATGATTAACATGACATGAATGTTTTAATATTTTGCTAGGGGATTTTTGTGTGCTTACTTTGAAGAAGTCTACATTTGAAGTGGGCGTAAATGTATGCCAGAAATGAAATGTTGATCAAGTTTTTATTTGTTGTTTTTTTTAGCTGCATCTGTCTCTCTATGTCTAAGGATAAATCCCAACACATTATTTAAATGATAAGTGGTAATATATATAATCGCCATCAAGGAGTGGCAATAATAGATGATGCAATGATACAAAAATAGTATAACATGTTATGCTTGACTAATCTCTGGCAATAAAATACAATTTGGCTGCAACAGTTGTATTTTTTAATAATGATAAGTTTCCATCCAACAAATTGAAACTTGCCACATGACCCCTGTTTAAATTTTTAAATGTAATCTATTGTTCCCCCATGAAGGTAGTTTGAATGATGTGCAAGTTAGAGGGAGGATGCTTATGTACCTCCCCTGTCTACCCTTTCATTGCTGAATGAAGGCAGTGCTATAGTCTTCATCATTATCAACTTATTATATATATATATATATATATATATATATATAAAACAAGAATACCCAGTACTCTAATATACAGCCCCCCTGAGAAACCTACCCCATTGAACTGTAACTAACAAAAAAAGACACTTTTAGTTACAAAGTATACATAAGCTGACACGCCCTGTCAAGGCATCGTCCATGCATCAGTCCTAACTAATTGAAAAATGTGTTATCTTTTAGGGGAGAAAGACCATACCTGCTTTTCACTTTGTTTAGCATTAAGCGGTAGTGATGGGCGAATGTATTCGCCTGTGGCGAATTTGCGGCAAATTCCTACAATTCGCAAAATGCTGGTGAAATTTCGTCCTGGCGAAAATTAGCCGGCACCTCGTTTTGGACGTGTGCTTCCGTCGGATGCCGTCAATGGCCGCCAGTGTCCAAAAACAGATGCCAAACACGGACGCGCAGATCCAAGAACGGACGTGCGTGTCCAAAATGAGACACGGTGGCGTTTCACTAATTTTTCACCGTTTCATGAAAAATTTGTGGAAGCGAATTACCACCGATTAGCCCATCACTATTAAGGGGGGTTGGGAGAGCAAGCATTGAGGAGAGCGCCACCTCCCCATTAAATATATGATATTACTTAAACAAGAATGTAGCTCAATCCTTTTTAATTGGGTGCACATGGGTCAGGCTTGATATACAAATACCTATTTTTGCACAAATGAACTGTAACAAAAAAAGACACTTTTAGTTAGTTACTTGTTTAAGTAATAATATATATATATATATATATGACAGTCATTAACTGGTCGAGCAGCGTGCACAAGGCAAAAATGGAATCTTGCGTTTTAAAGGTAATGTCAAACAAAAAAAAATATTTTTTACCTAATAAAAGAAAATATAATTATAAGCTACTTTGCAATATTCAGTCATTACAAATTTTCTTTGGTTTTTAAGTTATTTGCATGTGTATTGCTACTGAAAGCAGTGTTTTTCTGTGCCCTTATATCCTTTTATATGTGGCTCAGACACTTGATATAATGTAACACAAGGTAGCTGATTAACAGAACTGTCTTTGCTGGGGGACTAAGACTTTTGAAACTGTTTAAAAAGTGACAACCAGGAGTTAAGAAAATTCTGCTTTCAAAAGCCATTGTTTTTACAAATAAGCAGTGAAACATTGTAATAAATGTACAGTATATTGCAAAGTTGCTTAGAACAATGTTTTCTTTTATTAGGCAAACTTTTATTTTGGGTCGAATTGACCTTTAAATAGCTGAAGGTAAAATAAATCAATAGTATATAGGGTGATGTTGCATTTGAAAGAGAAAACTACTTATAATATGCATTTGAATTTTGTATCCTAAACTACAATTGTTTAAAAATTGATACCCCCTATTATGCCTAATAACTTTTTAGCTTATAGAGATGTATGCAAAGATTGTTGTGCAATGTTCCTGCATACACATATAAATGAAAACAAGTTAATTATTCATAAGAGCAATTATAAAAACGTAACCTTTAATTAATTTGTTACAAAAACAGAGAGTGGGAAATTAGAAAGAGACTGTTTTTTTTTACTCAACACTACTACTAGATGCTCTCATATCCCCTCCTGGGCGGCACTTCAATGGTATTTTAACCATAAAAGATGGGTCAGGGAGGGGGACTATGATGCAGCAGACCCCACAGTCTGGGCCACCCTGTTGCTCAGGTTTTCCCATGGCAGTGGGGTCTGCTGTATAGGTAGTTACGCCAGTGAGTGTACCCACCTTGTCAAATTTTTACTTTAAAGATACCTGTTCTCTCTTAAAGACATATTTATAAAAAAAGGTAGAACAGATCTCACCACAGATCACCAGAGGGAATTTTTGCCACTTTCTGTTAATTTATATGAGATGTTAGTGGCATAGGTATCAATGGGTGAACTCTCACTTTCACCTATTGATAGATATGCATCTAAAATTCCCAAACAAATATATAGAAAACGTCAGATGTTCCCTCTGGCTTTCTGTGGATAGCTCTGGTTCCCCTTTTCATATGCATTCCCCTGATCTGTTTTATCACCTTATGTAGAACAACTATAAACAAGGATATGGACAAGATGCTCATACAGGATAATATACCATGTAGTATATTGCATTTGAAGTGCAACACTGCAATTGTGATCAATAGTAACAATAAAGTGCACTTTGTTGATAATGAACAATCTCCTCCACCGGTCCCAATATGGTAAGTCTGCACATTCACCAGACCAGTACAAGAGGTCCTCTGCACTCAACCCATTATCAATAAGACATTGAGACATTTTGTGCATACATCTACTAAAAAATGCCTTACCCTTTAATTAAAACAGGGATACGTCATTGCCTCTGATTCATTAAGAATTCTATTGCTTCATTATACATTTTACAAAGGGAATACGTTTTACCTGCAACTTACTTGCTGCTTTCAAAGTACTTGGTTGCCCTTTTATTAGACACCAGTGGGATCACCTGACTATAGCTGGGAGGGGTGGGAGTTAGACCAGGGAGCTGGTCACTGCTCCTATTTGAACTATAACAAACAAGGGAAAGTTGTGCTCACCACTAATTTTTAAAAAACATTAGTCAGGGGTGCAATGAGGTTGTGACCACACTTAATGAATCAGATGAAAATTGAGCGTAGGACTGGCCAGATATGGGATGACTTTGACGTAGTTGGCCAGCTTAAATATATTGCAATATATGGACAAACAATCCCTGTTGTTTAAAGGGTAAGGCATTTTTTAGTAGCTGTATGCACAGAATGTCTCAATGTCTTAAATATATTGATAATGGGTTGAGTGCAGAGGACCTCTTGCATTTGTCTATATGTATTTTGTGGTCACAGCCTCATTGCACCCCCATCTAATAGTTTTGAAAATTAGTGGTGAGCTCAACTTTCCTTTGTTTGTTATCACTCACCAGACCAGCTATGTATCACAAATTATCCCAATATACTAAACTGTGAATGTGCCCCCATGGGAGATTAGGTATCTATTAGGTATTTGCCAATCTGAGTACCTCATCCATAGTTACATAGTTAAATTGGGTTGAAAAAAGACAAAGTCCATCAAGTTCAACCCCTCCAAATTAAAACCCAGCATATACACACACCCCTCCACTCTTTCACACAAACCATATATGCCCACATCTATACTAACTGTAGAGTTTAGTATCACAACAGTCTTTGATATTATGTCTGTCCAAAAAATCATCCAAACCCCTCTTAAAAGCATCAACAGAATGAGCCATCACAACATCACCCGGCAGTGCATTCCACAACCTCACTGTCCTGACTGTGAAGATTGAGAACCACCTACACTGCTTCAAATGAAAGTCCAAAAATATCCCTAACATAAAAGTGTTGACTGAGAAAGAAGTCTCTTCTTAAATGTTTTTAATTGTTTAATACAGGAAAGATTTCATTTGTCCGGAGAAATTCCCTCCTGCCTTGGTTAGTGTATGCTATAGGCAGTCTAATTAAGATTATTATGCAGAAAAGAAAGTCAGTTTGGAATGCACTGACAGCGATGACAGAATAGTTTTTGCTGCCAGAATATCCAGTGTTATTGTGAAAGCTGCTACGTCACAGTGGAAGCCTGGGCAGAGAGCCAGGATGAAAGTTCAGAGTTTCCTTATTGAGTTTCAATGGGAACCACGCTGATGACATTAAGGCAGAGCATGAAAGAGAAACACACACCGATTCCAACTTTCTAGTCTCCACCCCTACAAAGCAAAAATGCATAAATACTACACTAAAGCATCACTACCTCTCAAACTCAATTGAGAGATCATCATCAGGCACCTATAGGCAAAACTTGCATACTTTACTAATAAGAGGGTCCATTGAGAGAGCATGGAACATACAGTTTTCCTGCAAACACCTCAAAGGTCACAGCTAGCTTCTTCCAAATCCAAATGGAGCATCTTGCACATTTGTGCTATTGGTACTGTGGTGCTCTCCACGGCTTTGCTTACATTCTGCCTTGTTTTTCACAAGGTAAGTACAGTACAAATGCTTTCTATGACATTTTATGCAAAATATATCAGCCTGCTTTTTGGTCTGCCTTTCTAAGACTCACTCTGCAGAGATTAAATAGAAAGCTGCAAAATACCATGTTCAGGAAGTTCATACTGTTGCATTCTTGGCGAGCCAATTCAGATGTTGTTTTTGCTAAGATGATGAAAACATCTTCCTAGCAAAAACAACATTAACTTGGACACTCTAAGTATTCATGTTTTCTTTGAAGATATTTTTATTGAAAGGGCAACCATCGTGAAAATTTCAATTAAGCTACATCGGACTGAAATAAGACATTTTTTTAACTGATTTAGAAATAATCAAGTTACTCTTCACTCTCCCCTTCTCAGTATTATCTCTTCATGCAGGAGTTGGGAATCTGATTTTGAATGATATCTTGGGGGGGGGGTTTGGCTTCTCTCTACAGGTGGATTTGCTCCAGCCAGTTAAATTTTGTTTATACTAAAATCAATTATTTGAGTGAGCTCTAATACATCTGCTAGAAAAAGGAGAAAGGGAGCCCCCCAAAGATATATCAAATCTAACTGAGACTCCCGGGTCCTGCATGAATTGAGACAGATGCTGAAAGGGGGATAGTAAAGACTAAATAGATTATTTCAGAAATGGAACGTAATCTTTTTTCTTTCCTATTTCAATATAATTAAGTTTATATTACATTTTCATCTTTGCAACAGTTTCCCTTTAATCAGAAGCTGACATCATTTGATAGACTGCACACATCTGCCTGAAATGAATGTATAGTGGTACTGATTGTGTATGCCTACTAATGTTGAATGTCTCTACTTCCCTACTTCCTAGCAACAACACTTAACTTGCATTGCAATTTCTACATATTGCACCTAAGCTCAACACTTAAGATAAAAGAAGTACAGTTACCCCATATCTAACATTAACAATACTACAACTTAGAAATGCCTGTGACTGATTTCTATAATGAGAGCGTAGATAAGTGCTCTGGATAAGATCATGAGAAAAAAACACTGAAATGATGAATTGATATACTATGCATATACTACAGTTGACCCAACCCACCAGTCTGACCCTAATTTGATAAACCCTGCACCTTTTGCATCACTTCTGTGGGAATCCATACATTTTGCAGCTGTCTAGCGGCCCCTGACCAGCCTGCTCTGTCAGCACTAAATTGAAAAATGTATGAAGAGAAATCAAGCCTAAGGAAAAATACATTCCCCACACTAATGAGGAAATAAATATTTTGTGGTGGTGGAAACATAACTGATGTGGTGCCATTAGCCCCATCTGTTAGCTGTATACTGAGGTGTTGCCTATTTGTATCCCTAATGATTGCTGTATGTTCTTTTTTTTTAATCACAGGCTAATCATACCACTGTGTGTGGCTCCAAAGCAAAATGGGGTAAGATGCTGAGAACTTTATTGATTTTCAGTGTTTGAAGAATTATTTTAAGATGTATGTAATACTTCACATGTGATTGAACCAAATGGTTGTCTCCATCATCCTGCATCATCAATTGAACCCCAGCCTTATTCTATTTTAGACTATCCTTGCCCTTTAAATTCTGATGCTAGCTGCACTGCTTTCTGAGCTGACGTAGTAATTATCTGTATGAATTATTAATCAGCCTTATACTTTGACATTTATAATGTATGTGTACTGTATATTATGTGCTGGTCCCTAAGCTCAGTAAGTGGCAGCAGCACAGAACATGTGCATTGAATTATCAGAAAAGAAGATGGGGAGCTACTGAGTCATCTTCAGAGGCACAAATCTTTACTGATAAATGGCTGTGGTTGCCTTGGACTAGTACAAAAACCCAAAAAAGAATGCACAGTATAACATTTCTAGCCTACTTCTTTAGTTAAGCTTTAGTTCTCCTTTAACTAACTGACACCTCGAACTCCAAATGTTTTTCTCAAATGCATAGTAATAGTAACAAGTGCAGGAGTCTTCCTCTGCACCATAAACTGTTCTCTGTATCTTGTGCCAGGGTAAAATTTGGTACAAGCACGGGACCTGTTCTCCAGAATGCTTGGGACCTGGGTCTTCCAGATAATGGATCTTTTCATAATTTGGCTCATCATACCTTAAAGGAGAACCAAACCTGTAAGGAAAAAAATCCTCCCCCCTCCCCATGTAGACCCCCTCCAAACTCCTATGGCAAGAATCTGCAGGAGGGATATATAAATTAGCGGTGTTTGCCCTGGGAGGGGGGGAAGAGGGAGGAGGGGTCTACACAGGGGAGGGGGAAAGGTTTTTTCCTTATGGGTTCTCTGTCGAGTCGAAAATCATGTACACATTACAATACCCCAATAAGCTGGTTTTGCATGCTATAAGGATGAATTATATCTTAGTTTGGACAAAGTACAGTTTTATTATTAATTCAGAGCTTTCTGGTTATCTGGGTTTCCCATAAGGATATCAGATCACATTGTAGTCCAGTAAATAATGCCTGATACAAGCAGGTGTCATGCAGGGCTCCCTAGACCATTGTGTCCCCTATGATCTGCAGTTTAGATGTTCAAAATGCTTTGCAATCTAAGGGGCATTACAGGAGACATCCATATACTGTGTGTCTTCCACCCCTCCTGTATACAGCACTTCTTGCATACAGAGCGAGGCACAGCTGTTTGTACTCTATTTTAGGATTGCAAAGAGTTGTGTCTGACAATTACATTTTAATGGGACTAGGTAAAAGTTGCAAAAACATGGATCTTTGCTCCTGTTTTATTGAATGGTTAAACTAGAGTGTACCAGGCCCCACAACAAAACAAAAAATGGGTTATTCCTTTCAGAGAAAGCAGACGCCCAAGTCCATGCTGCCCTGTTCCCTAACCCCCCCATTGACTTGTTTCTGACCCTGCCTGTTCCCGGTTTTCATCTTGTCTGCTGCCTGTCCTGTCCATTGCCCATTTTTGACTATTCTCTTGAATTCCTGCCTGGTACTTAGATGGTGGGATTTTACCTGCCCTGTGACCCCGACTATACTCTTACTTACTAAATCTTTACTGCCTTTCCTATTTGGTCCTGCCTGTGACCTCGACTAGGCTTCTTGTTCTCTGTTCCTGTATAATGTGCAGTTGCCTTGCCTGCCCAGAAGTCTCACTTCTCCTCACACTTAAGGTGGCCATAGACGCACAGATAATATCGTACGAAACTAATTTTCGTACGATATTCGGTGCGTGTATGGTGGGAAATGAGCCGACCGATATCATCAGAAGATTAAGATATCGGTTGGCTGGTTGATCGGGCTGGACGGAAAATTTTGATCGGATGCCTTTGAAAGCTCCCTGAACATCGGCCATTGTTAGTGCTGAATCGTCAGATACAAGTAGAATTCTATTGTTTCTACCTGTATATTTGACGATTCAGCTCGACACGTGTTGAAATGAAAGATCTTTCTTGGAAAGATCTTAATTGTTACGTCTATGGCCAGCTTTAGACCTGGCCCACCTGTGTAGTGAAAGCTGGCTGTTCTAGGCAGAAGACTGAGCTGGACCTTGTTTATTCTGGGTTTGGGATACCAATTGTAACAGAGTGTTCGACTGATAGATTAGATAGCTTTAAAAAGGTGGATTTTTAGCAAGTGAGGGAATACAGGGTTACAGAAGATAGCTCAGAGAACAAGTTGATCCAGGGACTAATCCATTTTGGAGTCAGAAAGAAATTTTTCCAAATTGGAGAGGCTTCAGATGGGTTGAACTGGATGGGCGTGTGTCTTTTTTCAACCTAACTTACTATGTTTCGTTTGTTTAACCAAAAATTGTGTTAGTTGTCCAAACATGCAACTAAGTTTAAAACTGCTCTAATTTCCAAGGGAAGCACCCTGTGTTCCCCTTCAGTACAGTTTGCAGTTTAGATCATCTTTAATGCTTTGTTATCCTTTAAGGCAGGGTTCCCCAACCTTTTTTGCTCGTGAGCCACATTTAAATGTAAAAAAAGAATTGGAGAGCAACACAAGCATGAAAAAGTCCATGTCAATGTCAAATAAGAGCTCTGATTGGCTTTTTGGTAACCCCTATATGGACTGGCAGCCTACAGGAGAAAATGTTTGGCAGGACATCTGTTTTTTATGCAACCAAAACTTGCCTCTAAGCCAGTAATTCAAAAATAAGCTCCTGCTTTGAGGCCACTGGGAGCAACATCCAAAGGGTTGGAGAGCACTGCTTTAAGGGCAGAGTATTGTCTATGTACTGCTGTTTTTGTTGTTTAAGGTGATATGAATATTAAGTATAGAAAGTTTTGTGCTTTATAGCTTTCATTTAAAACTCATTCATTTAAAAGTTGATAATACTGTGCATATTAAGGTAATAAAATCCAAACAAAATTAATAGAGACAGGTAATTTAATTTGAGGCCTGGATGTAACTGGATATCACATGGCAATTTTAGCCTCAACCAAAAATATTTAAAGAAAAACAATTGTTTCTGGGCTACTTCTACTTCACTTAACTGATGCAATTTCTAGTTACAGAACCAACTTGTAAAGTTGCTCTCAATGGCTTGTGGACAGGGTCGGACTTGGCCGGCGCGACACTGGGAAAAAAACCCCCTTGTGGGCCCTGCCAGCCCAGACCTGCTGGCTGCTGCCTTAGTCCTTCCTGATTCCCCCCCCATGAGGAAATAATGCGCATTGAAGAACGGGTGGGGGAAAGGGGCCCGAGTAGACAAGGGGGATTTGTGGCAGGGGCTTGTGGGTGATGGAGGGGAGGTTGGGAAGCATGCGGATGATGGAGGGGGCTGCCGGTAGAGTCTTGATCCGTATGATAAAATAAATTGCAATGAAGAAAGTATGCACTGGAGGGGAAAAGGGGGCCCGAGTACGCAAGGGGGATTTGTGGCAGGGGCCTGTGGCAGAGGGGGAGTCTGCATGCCTTGCAGGTGACGGAACGGGGGTCAGGAAGTGTTTGGGTGATGGAAGGGGCTGCTGGTAGAGTTGTGATCCTTCCTGACCTTTTCCCCCGCATGAGGAAGCAATGGCATTGGAGAAGGTATGGTGGGGGGAAGGAGGACAGAGTGTTTAGGGGAATTTGTGGCAGGGAACATGCGGGTGGCAGAGGGGGAGTCCGGGGACCGAGCAGGTGATGGAGGGGGGTTGGGAAGCATGCAGGTGTTGGAGGAACTGTGTGGGTGGGGGAGTCTAAGGGCTGTGCAGTGGTTTGGGCGGGGGGGTCAGGCCCGAGGGTCCCTGCAGTGGTGGACCCAGACCCCAATAAACACACAAAAATCCCTTTATTAGTTCAAAAATGTTTCTTGTCCTTAAATTGTGATAGAGGTCTGAAAAGAAAAGAAAAAAGATACCCCACTTCCCACAATCTAGCATAAATCAATTACCCAGACCCCCCCCCCAGTCTGACGCTACTTGTGGACACCCATTACAGTCATATGTGTATGTACGACCTTTACTGTGAGCATTAGGCATATTCACAACATTGCAATGAAGAGAGGCACATTTTATTACCAGCTTCTTGTAGGGAGGCAGGTTACTCGGGTGTAGAAACCCAGAGTCCAGCATTTGAAAGCAAGGATCCAATGTAAGATGTCAGCATTCATAGTTGTTTGTCACCAATTCCGATCTCTGGCTCGGGTGCAGTGGCCCAAGCCCATAGCTTAAGCGAAAATCCAATAAACAATAACCGCACGCACTCCTGCAGCTGATCAGTGTGGTAAAAATAGCTTTATGTATTATATATTTGTATATATTATTGTGTATTGGCCTTCTCTCCTAACTTTTTTCCCCTGGTTCTTTACAGTGTCCACCATACAGTGCCCAAGTTCTTCCCAGGCTGTCACTACAGCTAACATAGGTTCCCTTATACCTGAACACTCTCAATTTCTTAGCTGGCAAACCATTGCACAGGGGCTCTACACCAAAATCTCACTCCTTGTCTGGACAACAAACTGTCCTTGATAGCCTCTCTATCTCTCACTCCTAGACTGAGCTCACACCCAACTACTAGCCACTTACTAGTCCTTAAAGGACCAGTAACATCAAAAAAATGTAAAAAAATTTAAAAACACCAAGACATATTAACCTTTAAAGCCACAAAGTCTTTATTAAGAAAGAAGTTACAGATAACTCCACTTGTGGTCTTTCTTCAGAAAAGGCAACAGGGCTACAATCCATCGTGCATCGCTTAATTTCTCCTCCATGGCTATCACCTATAAGGAAGGCAGGAGAAATTGAGCGTTGCGCGATGGATCACCCAATCGCCTTTTTCTGCAGAGGAGCGCAAGCAGAGTTTCTGTAATTTTATTTATTTCTTAATAAAGATTTTTCCATTTTAAAGTTTTATATGTCTTGGTGTTGTTTTTTCATGTTATAAGAAAGAATTAAACAAAAATGTTTTTGATGATACTGGTCCTTTTAGGAAACAGCCTCACACCTGCTCTGCCACACGGTGTTCAATCCTGCCTGCTTGATGTTCCGAGGTCAATGAGGAAATACACAGCTCCTGCACTTCCGTATATAGGCTCCTGCCATGACATTTTCCTACAGTCAAACTTTAGGGGTTGCCATCTCCTGACTCAATTGCAGTATAACATTGCACAACTATATACACATGAAAAATAAAACATAAGCTATTTTTTAAAGGTTTTAGTTAAAATTATCCTGTCCTCCTGAAGTACCCACAAAACATATTGCCATTACACAAGTATTTATTTATTTCAGGTGCTTGTTAATATAAATTAATTAAACCATTCAAGCTGGATATCATCAGGCTTGGGATGTTGGTGGAGCTGGAAATTGTAGTTCAATAACATCTGGGGGCATGCCACTTGTCGTCACTGGTTTAGATTTACATTTTGGAAAAAGGGGAATTATGTTTTATTGAGTGTGTTGATCACATTTACTTAATTTTTTTGTCATTCTGTAAACAGAATCAGGCACATGGACATGGGAATCCAAGATGTGCAGCCAAGACTGGCTTCAGGCAAACAACTCAACAGTGGAGATAAACAGAACAGGCTTTTACATGATCCACATCCAAGTATCCTACTCTGGGGATTCCCAACTTCGGCAGGGAAAAAGGTCTCAAATTGAGCTACAAGAGCTTTGTGATGGTGTAAAGAAAAATATCAAAAAAAGGGAAATATACTTTTCAAATGATATTTCTCCTGATGAAAAAAAATCTGTCTCCTTAGATGTATCTACTCTACTAATGAAAGGAAACAAAATCCATCTTAATATACAAGAAAACAAAAAGGTCATTTTAACGGATGAAAGTTTAACTTTCTGGGAAATAAATGCAATTTTTGGCCTTGAGATCTGGCCAACAGTACATTGTACAACTGAAAAATAAACTGCTGAGCAGAAGCCATGCAAAAGTAATATATTAAAGGTGATCTTTTGGGGATGTTGTGCTAAGTAAAAATATAAAATGCTTAATGCTGGTTGGAGGTTTTTAACATTTAAAGATCCTTAAATTTATTAAGTTAATATCAGGGATTAATACTTAATTTTTACTTGATTCGTCAAGACAATGATAGATTAAATCATGGCATTGTTACTCCAGAATTCCCTTCTATCTGCCCTCTCAGTTCCAAAAATGGTCAGTCCAAAGGCTAATGGAGCCTGCTGCTGGAAACATTAAACTGTTGCACAGACACAAAGGGCAATGAGAGCTGAAGATAATTAAGTGAAGATCTGAGAAGTGAATATCATAGGAGGAAAAAAGGAAAAGAAAACTAGGCAAAGGTAGCAAGGCTGAAAGTAAAACAGAGACCTATATGAACTAAAGAACTAAAGCTTAAAGAAGGAGGCTAGAAATGCTATGCATTATGGTTTGGACTTTTTTATTTGCAACCATGTTCTTTTAGCAGTAAAGCCTTGTAAAAAATAAAGATGCCCCTAGGAGATCCCCATATTCTTGCCTACGCTTAGGGACCAACTCACAATACACATTATATATAATATACAGTATGAGTCACAATACAAGGCTTATTAGTCATTGATAAATATTTATGTTACATCACATTTAATAATCAGCACCCTCATTTTCTGCTTGATTATTTCCGACACCACCTTACAGCTGCCGAATGCATAATGAGCATGTGCAGAGTCAAAAACACTCAAAAGATGGACTGATAAGATCCAAGTTGGAAAGCCTGAATCATAACTATTAAAGGGCTTCTGAACTTCTCTGCTTGTACAGTGAGTTCAGTACACAAGAAATTTCAGCTTTCGGAATATTAACTTATAGGTTTGGTTCTAACGTTGCATTTGTGTAAGGATAAGCGTGCTAGCAATTTTATTCTGATTTTGTTTGGGTTCTTTCATATGGGTTTGTTATAAAAACTAGCATTTGTCATACAACTTTCTTATGAAATGAATGAATAATCAAAACAATACTGTGAAAATAATGTTTATTGCCTTAATTTGAACTCTTTTGGGGGGGCAGATATCACTGCATTGCACTGTACAGAAAGAAAAATGAAAAGCTTGAATAAACATAGTATAATGCATTTTTGTAGACTTTTCCTACTTAATGTTTACCAAGAAATAAAAAATGCAAATTTGTTGTGAAAATTACGTTTGTGAGAAAAAAATAAATGCAAAACTTTGCATAGTGTAATAATGCTGAACATCCAGCATTAGTTTTAACAATAAAACAAAAATCACAAATAGGAAAAACAGAACAAGTCCAACAGAATTATTTGTTCATGAGAATCTGGAGGACTTGTTTCAACAGGTTCTGTCACATAACTTATAAAATAACATAGCATATTACATAATGAATTTTGTTCTGTAAATGAGTTCCAAGCAGATATTACGATTTAGTAATACATTTACAGAACATGCTACTTTTTCTTTATCTTTCAGCTCTGCTCCAACATCACATGAAAATATGATTTAAAGGGGTTGTTCATCTTTGAGATAACTTTTAGTATAATGTAGAGAGTGATATTCTGA
>CM044437.1:101253277-101273708 GCA_024363595.1 Xenopus borealis
AATCTCCCCGTCTGGCCTAGCCCTAAGTGTTTGCTCTTTAAGTGGGAGATCTATAATAGGAGTTGTAAACAAAGGAGTGGGAGATCTATAAGTGGAGTTGCAAACAAAGGATTAGGAGATCTATAAGTGGAGTTACAAACAAAGGAGTTTCAAACTAAAGAAGGTTCAAACCAGTAAATACACAATCCAATAAACTCCTTTCAGCCACAGTCCTTTCAAAAAAATCCTTTTTATATATACTTTATGGGGTGCTCAATGTTTAGCCCTGCTGCATAAGAGCCCTGCATATATTGTACAACGTTTAGTAACAAAGGCACACTCACTTCCAAGCTTCTGCAAATCATTAAGACATTTTCTCTTTATTCATAGTGTAACTTGAGCCTTTTCTCCTTTGACTAGTTGCCCCCATGGCTACACAACAGCTTATTTATATAAACAATAGTAGTGCTTCTGAAGCAAACACTGCAGTTTTACCAGTGCAGGGCAACACTGCATTCTATTTTTATTACTTTAAAACAATATCATTTTTTGATGTTACTGGTCCTTTAAATAGCCTTTCCACAGGACAGCTTTCCTATGGAAGTTCCTCCAATCTCTGGACTGGATCTGCAGAATGGAGTCCCCTGCTACTAAAGTCTTTAAACAGAACACTTGTAAGGGGGTGTGAAGTGATGAAAAGTAGTATGTGTAGGAATGTTGTAATCTTTTTGTGTGACAAAATGTGCATGTATGTAAAATGTATCAGTTTAAAGGGAAACTGTCATGGGAAAACATGTTTTTTAAAAAAAATGCATCAGTTAATAGTGCTGCTCCAGTAGACTTCTGCACTGAAATCCATTTCTTAAAAGAGAAAACAGATTTTGAAATCTGACATGGGGCTAGCAATTTTGTCAATTTCCCAGCTGCCCCATGTCATGTGACATGTGCCAGCACTTTAGGAGGGAACGGCTTTCTGGCAGGCTGTTGTTTTTCCTTCTCAATGTAACTGAATAGTACACAGTGGGACATGGGTTTTACTATTGAGTGCTATTCTTAGATCTATATGGCAGCTGTTATCTTGTGTTTGGGCACTGTTATCTGGTTACCTTCCCATTGTTCTTTTGTTAGGCTGATGGGTGGGGGAAAGGGAGGGGTGATATCACTCCAACTTGCAGTACAGCAGTAAAGAGTGATTGAAGTTTATCAGAGCACAAGTCATATGACTTGGGGCAGCTGGGAAATTGACAAAATGTCTAGCCCCATGTCAGATTTCAAAATGAAATATTAAAAAATCTATTCACTCTTTTGAGAAATGGATTTCAGTGCAGAATTCTTCTGGAACATCACTATTCACATGATGCATTTTGAAAAAAAATTTGTTCCCATGACAGGATCCCTTTAAGTGTGTTGGATGTAATTTCTGGGAATCGCCATTATATGGCAGCAGAGTTCATTAATTTTATTTTACATGTAGTTTTTACACCAGCCACTGGGACAGAGAATGGTATAAAAGGAGGCGCACCACCCAAGTGAGTTGTCTGATATTGAGTTACGTGTGGTGTGTAAGAGTTGGATATACTTTCCCTTTTAAAATCTGGAAGGTTCTCCCACATAATTTGGTGCTGCGAGGAGCAGGGTTTTCGTAAATGTATGCGCTGAAGGGACACCACACAGAGGAAGTGTACACTTTATACCCGGGAGTTACAGTTTGGATTTCACACTTTGAACAGGATCCTTGAATGGCAAATATTGAGAGCGGAATTGTGTTCACTGCTGTTTCCTGTATTGGATGCAGCTGCTTTGAGTTGGCGGAAGCAGCGAGCCACCATGTTGGAATCTGGCTTATTGCAAGAACTTAATGTGGTATAGTTGAGTAGCCATTTTGTGAAGCAAGCAGACTGAGTAGTATTTGTGTAGGGAGAGGTTGTGTCTGTTACGAGTTCTCCGTTATGGCATCCACCAGTACCAAGGGCACTCAAATCTCAGAGAGCTAGATGGTGGACACTGGACTGCATTTTGCCTGGGCTGGAATATTCGAACAAAAGATGACCAGCTGTGGAGCAGTGCGCTTACTCCCATTATGCGGTGGCTGTGGCACAGAGGCCCAATGGCACATCTTGTATAGACACTGTTCCAACTGCCAGTGGGCATACTTTCAAGGGCCGGCATTTAAGCCAATGGGAGAATAGGTATCTGGCTATGGCTTTGGAGTCCACCCAGACTACGTCTGTGTCCTCAGAGGGGTCAACGTGGGAGGGGGAATGGAAGTCCCCAGTTACCTGCTGCTCGCTTACAGTTGCGGATCCTGGTGCTGCTATAACTAGATTTGGTGAGAGCCAATTCCTACACCTTCCAGTGCTAATCACAAATCACCCCATTCAGTTATGGTGAATGATGTCACTACCTTTTGGGTACTACCAGGGGGAGGTGTCCCCAAGGGAGTATCAGTATCACCTTAGATGGCAGCAGAATTCTTTAATTTAATTTTAGGTATAGTTTTTACCCCGGCCTCTAGAGACCACTGTGGAACAGAGAAAGGTGTAAAAGGAGGTGCACCGCCCAAGTAAGTTGTCTTGATGGAAGGGTGTGCCTGGAGCAGCATCATCTGGCTGGTGAGTGGAGACCAAAAGATAGTAGATAGGAGAAGATAGGCAGTAAAGATCTTAAGTAAGTGAGCACTAGATGCATGAGATAGTAAGGATATTTAGTAAGGGCAGTTGCGGCCCCATCAAGGAGGAAGTGGAGTTAGTTTTCTACGGGCACTCTGTAAGTGACAGTCTAGGACTAGGTAGGAAGGACACCAAGGCTTCAGGCCAGGACCTGGATAGAAAGTGCCTACATTTAGACACTTTTTTTCACCAGAATCATATGATCGAACGATTCTACGAAAAGTTGCAGAAAAAAAAGCTTGAATATTTGACAAAATCGTACGAATCGAATGTTCGAAGTGTTCGATCGTACGATTAAAATTCGGCAAAAGACTTAGAAAAAAAAAGCCTACTCTAACCTGGAGAGTTGGGGATATGGGTGAAGTATATACCGGACCACTAGGCGGTTAGGTGGCATCAAAGGTCCTCAAGAAGGTGTTCCTACTGCAGGAAAACTGGTTCCATGAACAGATGTGTAATTGTGCTTCAAGAAGTAAATGCTGTAAATGCTGGACTGTGTAACATGTGGTCTGGAAATAAAAATATTTTGTTCAACTTTGACATCAAGTTACGTCTGGTGAGTAAGAGTTGGGTATACTTTCCCTTTCAAAATCTGGAAGACCCTCCCACACACTCAGTCCCTGGAGAGAAACTAAAGGCTTTTCCTTGTCACTCTACCACACCATGTTAAAGAGATACTGACACCAGACAATACATCTTTTCTATATCTATTATACTATTCTCTTTGCATACTATATATATTTTTGCCATAAAAGTATTTGCCACATGCTTTTACATTACCTTTCTTACCTTTCTTATGTTCCTCTATGAGGGGGCTGCCATATTTGTGCAGCAGAAGTCCGTTAGCATTAGAAACTCTAACTGACAGACTGAGATGGGACAGTCAGGGTGGCAAAACAGTCAGGTTAAAGTGATACTAACACTAAAAAATAAAATTTAACATATGAATGTACATTAATTGTTACCTATAGGTCATGTTGATCATTTTTTGCTGAGAGGTTTGTTTTTGTATATAACTGTAGGCTGACATTTCTAAGCCTGACTCTCTGACACCCTGACACTCTTACTTTGCCAACCTAACAGTCCCATCTCAGTCTGTTAGTTACAGTTTGTAATGATAACAGATGCCGGGTGCACAAATATGGCAGCCCCCTCATACAGGAACATGGGGGATCAGACAGGTAATGCAAAAGCATCATACAAATACCTTATGGCAAAGTTAGAAGTAGCTTTCAAAGCCAGTTATTATAATAGAGGTAAAAAAGAGTTTGACTTCAGGTGTCAGAATCTCTTTAAAGAACTTCAAGTAGCAGGACTATCAGTGAAAACTGATCAACATTATCTATAGGTAACTTTTAATGTAGATTAATATTTTGAAAATGAATTGACACTTTAAATCTCTTTCTCTGTCTCTCTCTCTCACTTCACATTGTTGTGTTGCATTTTTGTTGAAACTAAATAATAATGTGTCCAAGGGTGTCTTAACACTGAGAGAGAAAACAACAGCTAGTACAGATTCACTCCCAGCTTTCAGAAGTTAACCTAAGTGGTACCCCAAGGGTCTCGCTAAACACTGGTTCTGACATTTAGGGGTCCATTTACTAAAGATTGTAATAATTGTCTATAACCCATTGCCCATTATCGACGCAGGTATTTTTGCGACAAAATTAACAGCATTTGCATGACGATTACAGTGAATTGAGACAAACTGGTTTTGCGATTAGTGATGCTAATTAGTTAGTCAGTTAGTTTCAGCATTATATCTGGCAAGTTGGGAGTTTCTTTGGTGCTCATTTAGGTAAACCTCAAAATATTGCAGATTTTTTGGCACCGCTGCCAATGGTCATGAGAATGAATATATATACATTTTTTTTTCTGGCTCAGTTCAATATTACTGTTAATATTTCTGGCAATTATTACCTGGGAATCTAGTCCCACTCATACTCCTCAGTGGAGCCTGTGTTGCTCGGCTAAATAACCCAGCCCAATGCAACCGCAACCATTAAGCAGTAAAGATCTGTGTTTCCTAAGATGCCCCAGTAGCCCCTAGGGTTGTCACCTTTAAAAAAAAAAAATATATATATACCGGCCAGTAATGAGGGCGGGAACAAAATACTGGCCAAGTGGCAACTCTAATAGCTCCCCATTTACTTTTCTGCTGATTCACTGATTGACATGCTCTGTGCTGCTGTCACTTACTGAGCTTAGGGACCCACTCACACTATACAGTACACATAGAATAGAAATGTCACATTATTAGGCTGATTAATACAGATAATTGCTTACAAACCCACCACTGACAGTCAAAACAAAAATCCCCTCACAATTTAGACTATTGTTTTAGCATGGGGGTCATTTACTAATCTCAATTTTTTTCTGGTCGACGTGTCTTGAGCAAAAATTCTAATAATTAGAGGAAAAAACCCTCAGATTTATCAAGATTTATTAGACCAAGAAGCTGCTAAAAGTTCGAATCCGGAAATGCACCATCAATCAAACCTGTCGAGGTCATGTCGAAGTCAATGGGAGATGTCCCTTTTACAATTTGAAGATATTGTGATCTACGCTGGGTTTCTTCCAGTAATTCTAAAAATTAGTAGACTCTGGACTAAAACCCAAAAAAATCTGAGCGATTCAAATCCAAAAATTCATACACTATTTCTCTCGATTTTATCAAGTTTTTTCATGACACGACTTTTTCGAGTTATTGTATTGATAAATAAGATTAAATCATGGATGGGAGATTGGTTGAGCTTGGTTTAATAAAAATATGAGATAAATTTGAGTTTTAGTAAATAAGTCCCTATGAGTCAGATGAAATCTAATGCACCAGAGAGCAGACATATACATGCTATAATATTAACATGTTATGGGAACAGGATAGGTTCTGCATATTTCTTGCTGAAAAAATGTTTTCCTGGTCACAAAAAGGGATTTCCCATATTCATTGTATTTGCTTTGGAAAATGATCATCACTGATCATCCGATGCAGATGTGGAGCCCAACATAATAGTCTGTCTGCATTCCCCATTCCTGAGCAACCAAATAGTTGATCCCTCTTGCTGCTGATCAGTTTAGCCATCTGCATTCCCATGTCTGTCCTTTTAGCTTTGGGAATTTTTCCAAATGTGAGCTGACATGTAAACAGCCTTTTACATTCCCATCTTTTGAGAACACGTCTGTTCAAAGAAAATTCTTTACATTCTTTTTTATTTAATTTACTAACGGGTAAGGAGGTGAAATTGTTAATTTAACAGTTAATGTGTAATTGGGTTGGAGAGTAAGGTAAAGTCCCAGGGACATGGGGAATTTATAAAAAGAGAGGCCCCTGGGAAAGGTGAGAGATGGGAAGGGTACTGAGCTTAGCTAGTGTGTGGCCTAGCCTGTGTAATAGCATACTACAGGAGTGGGAGATGAAACAGGGTAAGTATCCTCCCTAACATTGTGTAATTCCCAAAGTACCATGAGGGGAATGGGGACGGGCCCAGGTGCGGGCCGTTTAACCTGCCCCCCCCCCATCGCGATTTTCTTACCGGCTAGCAGCCTCCTGCAGTCGGCTACGTGGTGTGTGATCTGCCGGGGAGCCCTGAGGGGGTGCAGACCCTGGTCCAATTGCACCCTCTTCTTCCCCAGTAGTTCCACCACTGGATTTGAGTCCTGTGAAAGTATTCCTGCTTGTGACAAGTGTGGCAAAGTAAATAAAGCAAGTTCAACTGCAACTCCCCACATCTCGTCTTTCTAGTGAAAGCTCCCTTCCTTAAGGAACAGCTTACAACCGAACCGCAGTTAGCATGTGCATAACCTCGAAATTTCTCCTATACGTCTTGGTCCAGATTCTGTCCTCGGGAGATATGGGGCACCATTGTCTATACTTTGTTAAAGGGCCTGTAAAGCATAAATATGATTCATCTTTAAAAAAAGAGGCTGTCTAACTACAAGCAGAAGCAGAGTGGCATTACGGCACATGCGCAGTTGGGGTAATATTCTGGTCTCGAACTGGAGCATGTGCCGAAAGTAACGAGAATTTAAAAAAATCTGAAATGCCGGTCTGCTTCCGAAGTTTAATGAAGAAAAGAAGATGGCGCCCGTGAACTCCCGAGCACAGAATCTGCACTAAAACAAAGTCGACCTAACTCCCTTCCTGGAACTGAACTCGTTTATCAATATTGTTTCTCAAAAAAATCAGAACGAAAATACAAAGTAGAGCATAAATTTGTATTGTAAGATTGACGCTTTGAAAACTCTACTTTGTCCGATTATCAGGCGAAAACCCATACTTTATTGGATTATTCAGTGCAGATCACAAGGTCAAGAAACAACTTCTGCAGTTAGTACAGTATGTGCATAACCTATAAATGATCAATTGTCTTATCTATCCCAAGAGGTCACCTGTTAGACTTTTGTATCCTCCACACTGTCTGCATTCCCTGTTTCAGTCTAACAAATGTTTTTACTTATCTCATCCTCCTGACATAGTTAACTGTCTGAAACCAATCTTGTTTCAGGAATTGACTCTGAATTTCAGCACCTGACATGCCCATGGTGCACATTCCTGTCTCAGACATATCCGGAAACACCGAATATCAAAAGGGAGTTAGTTATGGGATAAATGAGATGTTATAAGATGTTATCATGTGAACTAAAAAAGACCTTCCCTATAAAATAATTGAAGTGAAAATACATCATTGCTTTTACTATAAACAAAAACACTGTAATGCAAAAACAGATGGAAGCCACTCACTAATAGAATTATGTTTGGGACCTGGGGTTTTCTGGATAATGGATTTTTCCAAAATTTGGATCTCCATACCTTAAATGTACTAGAAATTCATGTAAACATGAAATGACTCCAATAGGGATTACTTATATCTTAGTTGGGATCACATACAAGGTACTGTTTTATTGTTACAGAGAAAATGGAAATCATTTTTAAAAAATTGGATTATTTGGATAAAATGGATTCTATGGGAAACTGCCTTTCTGTAATGCAGTGCTTCCAGGAGAATGGGTTTTCCCGGATAACAGATCCCATTGTGATCTTATACAGCATGTCACAATGACTTGGTAAGTGATGGGGTTGTGCAAAATCAGGGACACATCTAGACTATCCAGACAGTGTCGTTTCTGCGAATTTTTCTCTGTTTCACGAATTCCGCGGGAAATTCACAAATTTCTCGTCAAAGCGAAATGGGACAAATTCGCCCATCACTAGTGGAGAATAGTCAAGCACAAAAATCCACAAAATTTTGGTGAGGTGCTTGGAAATATGCATGGTTTTTGGTCCTAAAATTAGTCAATCTTAGAGATGTCATTAGATGATTATAGTAGCTAGGAGACTGTTGTAGATAAAATTTCACATATTTTTTTTATACCAACAAAAACGGATCCACATATTTTCTATATAAATGTGGCATAACCAGAAAGCTTCTAGAAAATACCCTTCATTTCAATAATCTTCAAATTTGACGACAATTTTTTTCCCCTAAAAATATAGACTTTTAAAGGTTAAATACATTGAGAAGGTATAGAGAAGAGAAAATAGCTTAAAATAATTTAAAAGAGATAATTTAATAGTGATAATTAACCGATAAAATCAGAGTTCCATGGAAGGGGCAATGTGGTGCAGTAATCCATAGCAACCAACCAGTAAATGCTACCTGCTGATTGGCTGCTATAGGTAATTAGGCCTGTAGCAAATGTTTGCATATTTTATTACATAAACTCATTTATGAAGGCTGAAGACTTTTATACACCTTTTTTAGTAGTCTTAAAGTATGGAGATCCAAATTACTGAAATACCCCTTGTCCAGAAAGACCCATTCCCATACATGTATTGTGCTATTTATATTTGGTAGCCAAGGATGAGGAGAGTATAACAGTGCCCACAGATATCTAACCTGTAACCTGTAACACAGCAGGTTTTATTAGGGTCCTTCCAAAGTGAGTGCATCGTTGTTCTTCTGGTGGCTGGTGACTTGCTTGAATTGGCTCTTTATCTGTAGGATAATCAGGTAGAGTTCCGGTTTCAATGGATTTATAGCCATTGTATTGTTCACATCTGGTGGTAGATTGTCAGCTATTGGAATAGTAGTGTCACCTCTACATTCCATCCATCAAGGGATGCGATTAACATTGGGAGATCAGATTTTGTTGCATCCTACAGATCTTGTGCTGCTGCATCGTGCTGCGTTGTGTTGAATGGCAAGATCAGATAAAATCTGACCCACAAAATCTGGTTAAAATCTCCTGTGGAGTTTAACCCATAATGTAAATCTTGATCAGATAAATTCAGATGGTATAGTTTGTTTATGCATCTTCATCTGACATTTATTGAATTTCAATGATAAGAAAAACACATTGCACTTAAGCAAACACATGCGGCACAGCGAGAGGGGGAGTTTGGAAGTGACCCCGACACTGCAGCTCCAGTGGGCTCCGGACCCCCCAGTCTGACCTGCAGATTTCCCCTCTGACATGCGTGCCTAGTCAGGTGTTTACACATCAGATGTGGGTATTAGTCCCATTATATTTTGACCCACGCAACTGCATCCAACTTGTAGGAGGTGTTTTGTTGATTCAACACCATCCTTCAGAATCTGCCATGGAGTTCAGCCAATACATTGCAGGAGATCTGTTAGTCTTGATGTAGACTAGCTGGCATTAGTACCTGCAATCATAAAATATTAATTAATTAACTTGAATAAAACTATGTTTTAAATTAATACCTGACTGAGGTTCCCAGTGTGCACTCACTCTTTTTGGATTTTTGTTAAGTATGCTTAATTGAGTAGCACCTGGATAATTTGCTAAATACAGTGGAGTGCGGAAAGCATAAGGATTTATATATATATATATATATATATATATCCTATGGTATAAACAGGATGTTTAGTTTTGCCCATGTATGGTAGACCACATGGGCATTTCAGCATAAACAGGGGAATGTAATATAAGTTGGTAACGCAAAAACTATTCGCAATGCGAAAAGTTAAGCCTTTGCACAAAAAAGTTTTGCTTTGCGCGAATGCAATATACCCTTTGTGAACCTGCAAACTGTTTAGCGACCACTTCCGCCAGCAGAAGGCCGTTTGGGAATTTTATACTTTGCGCTAATGTCAATGTAATAAAACTTCTTAATGAAAAAGTCGCAATGTTTGCTCCAAAAGATTACGACAACTTCAAGCACTGCTTAAGAGTGCGCAATTACAATCCGCAATGCAGTAACTGTTTAAGGAACAATATTACATTGCTAGATGTGGATTTTTACTCTTATTGGTGCGCAATGTTTTTCACTTTGCAACTTTAATCACATTGCCCCATAGGGTCATATTTGTTATGCTGTGTAAAAAAACAGTGGGATAATATACCACATTTTTGCATATTTTACATGCTTTTTACACTGTTTTTTCAGAGAATTTTTCCCCGTAGATTATGGGGAGTAAAATCCTTTGAATTTGAATATAAGGATTTTACCGCAATTCGATTGGTTGAACGATCGAATAGGAAAAAATCAATCAATAAATCGTTCTAATCAATCGATCACATTTTTTTATTCAATCAAAAATAAGGAAACCCAATTCGGTACTTTTGATCTGGCAAACTAGGTGGTCGAATAAAAATTTAAAGGGGAAGTACTTCGACAGTTGAATGGTCGAACACTCAAATGAAATTTTATTCGATTCATTTGATTCGATCAAACTTACAAAATTCACTCGTCGAATTCGAATGTTTTTGAAAATTCGATCGAACTTCGAATCCTACATCGGAATTTAGTAAATCTGCCCTATTATGTGACTACTTGCACATATGCTTTATGTCTTATATTGGTACCTTTCTGTGGGTGATGAATATTTAGGCCTTTGATTATGTATGTGCAACAATTCTACCTTTTCTGTTGGGAAAAGTTAGTCTATTTGGGTTTGCTCTCTTTCTTCTTGGATCCTCTTGGATTCCACCTGGGCAGGAAGGTAGATGAAGAGTAGAGCCTGGATTGAGAGTTAAATTCAGGGTATTTGATGAGCAGCCTGATGCTTCTACGAGAAAATCAGTAGGGTAAGTGTAGTTCATTCAGGATAGTGTACAGACTTAGGGGTAATTTGTTACTGCCTAAGTTTTACTTGGAGAGCCTGAATCTTGGACTTGACTAACCACAGACTGAACAACTGTACTATATCCTATGTGCCTATTCCCCAAGTGAGTTATTTCATAATTTCTGACAATAAAAAAAAACATTTTTAAATTACATTGGCAACCATTTTATTGATTCTACCTGCGAATTGTAAGTATGATAAATATCCTGGCAACCTAAATATTGTTCTACTGGGACAGAATTGAATAAGAAATAAATACCCAACCTTTTATAAATCTGCATCTAGACTCACCCACAGCACAGACTTAACTTTTAAAGGATGGATACAATTGTAATTGAGACAAATATTTGTGCATAGCCTTCCTTTACTATACTATGGACCTCGGTAAAAAAAAAAAAAAAGTTCAGAGGTCATATAGGCCTCAGAGACCTCAGGCTTATTAGGATTCAACATTAGCATTCTTCTTGTGACTCTGTCCAGCTTTTAAATATAAAAACAGATGCTCTCTAAGACTAGAAATACAGTATATTTTTATTGCTATTTTTTATTACTCCTCTTTCTATGCATGCCCTCTCCTTATCATATTCTAGTCAAGTCAGTGCACAGTTGCTAGGGTAATTTAGAACCTAGAAAACTGGAGAGCTCTTGAATAAAAAGCTAAATGTAAGGAATTCTCATATCTTGTACTCTACTGGTGCTGCCTCACATTTTACAAATTCAAACAGGCTAGAAGTATAGGCTTACCCTGTTCTGAGGTTTCTGTGTAAATTCCTACTGCTGTCAGTTACACTCAGTTGTTGATTGGCAGGTGCATCCAATCCCTAATTAACGCCCAGCAGAGAACCCTTATATAATCCTTGTCCTGGCTTCCTACTTTGCCAACTCCTAGATAGAGCAGTCTTCATACATACTGGTCAATCTCCTGAATCCATTTTATTTGAGCTCCTAATTTGCCTGTATCTGAACCCAGGGCTCACCATCAGAGGGCACAGGGGGTACAGTTGTCTGGCCTGGCAGACTTTAGGACATACCCCCTCCCTGGACATGTCCTCGCCCCACCCCCAACCCACACAAACCCCTCCACTGTCCTCATACTGGGACCCCTTTATCAACAGGCCCCAAGTGACTGCCCAATAAGACCTATGGAAATCCACCACTGGATAAATGGGACCATCTTTTCTAGAGCTTCAAAAAGTGCAGTGGGCCTAAATGTTCTAACAATACAGGATTTATATAAGTAAATTTTTGGCTGAACTGCATTAAAATACTCTAGAATTATCTACAGATTTGGGGCAGATTTATTAAGGTTTGAATGGTAAAATGAAATTCAAATTGTCAAAAAACAATTTGAATTCAATGTGAGATTTATCACACCTCAACCCTGGAAACAATTGTTGTTTGATTATTCGCCACCTAAAAACTGTCGAGTTCATCTACAAGTCAACAGCAGAGGTCCATTGAACCATTTAAAGATGTTAATTTCCTTCCTGACTGAAGTTTTTTTTCAGAGAAAAAACTCGATTCAAGTTCCGTTTGAATTTGATTTGAGTTTCCAGGTCATTCGTATTTGACTGAGTATTAGACTTTGTTTTCTTAAATAACCTCCCATTCGAGTTGTCAGTGCATTCAAATTTAATACAGGTAAATAAAATAGGCATAGTCATGTTGATATGTAGGCTTTGTTATAAATACATATTTGTTCATGCACTTACAAGGATTATAAAAGAAAGTCAGTAAATAATTATTATAATACCCAGAATAGTTTGATATACAAACCACTTAAATGCCAATGCAGAAAACTATGCAGTGATCAAAGTGTTTGGAGTGTATGAGCAGATGAGACGTATATTATCATATGTCAAATGTGTCTACTTTGTTCACTGAACAATTTTCTGTTTAAGTGGAATGTATATGAAATATATGGAATGCTGTACATTTTAGGTACTGTAATATTTATTAAAACTTTATGTTGAGGAACATTTGAACATGCCCTCTGTGCCAAAGTGTGCCTTTTTCTCCTTGTTTCAGTGCACATTTACATATATTTATGGATTTGGTTCTATTTAAAGACAAACAAGAAATACAGTTTTGGTATTACACCCTCTAAACATTACATAAATGGTATTGTTACCAGTATTGTGTGTCGTCCAATATAATCCTTATAGTACACATTTTTTACTTTGGTCATTTATACATGTAGCAGCGCCCTGCCCCTTCACATACACTATACCATTCCCATTAGGTACTTTGAAAGACTGTTTTGTTACACGTTTTGTGATAAAGATGCATTTTGTTGTGTTCAGAAAGGCTGATTTATTACAGTACTAGTATTTATTTAAAACTTAAGTGGCTTTGAATACTGTTCCCATCTGTATGACTTAGGGAGGAAAACAAAACTGCAGAAATATGTTGCGAATAGCCTCTCCCGACACCAGTTGATATAGACAGATACAAATCTATGTACTGAGATTCTTTTGTCATTAGAGACCTTACGATAATTATATTTTTAGAAACTACTGGTTTTAATACTATTTCCTCTGGATACACCCTGCTTTATAAATCCCTTCATTCCATTTTCTGTGTATATACATATATATAAGTATCTTTAGTGGGTGTTTGGCAAAGTTCTTTTTGTTTTAGTAAAAACTTTCCATGTCAGATTGTTCCGGTTGAACATTTCTTAACAAAAAAGTAATTCAAATTGATTTCTATTTTCTAGTCATGACTAGTTTTTCACCTTCTTGTCTTTTTCAAGCAGCTCTGGTAAGGGACTCTGTAACTGTTCTAAATTATACATTAGTTGATACATTTCTTATGTTTGGCCCTGTTGTGTTGAATCCCAAAGTTTTATTAAAGGTTGCTGTATTGTTATTGATACCACTGTTATTAATATTCCATAAAAATCAAATAATGTATGAAATGGTAACATATTAAATATATTTTGTCGCAGAGCATTCATAGTTACATAGTTATAGTTACATAGTTAAATTGGGTTGAAAAAAGACAAAGTCCATCAAGTTCAACCCCTCCAAATTAAAAACCCAGCATACACACACACACACACATCTCCACTCTTTCAAACACAAACCATATATATGCCCATAGCTATACTAACTGTAGAGTTTAGTATCAAAATAGCCTTTGATATAATGTCTGTCCAAAAAATCATCCAAGCCCCTCTTAAAAGCATCAACAGAATCAGCCATCACAACATCACCCGGCAGTGCATTCCACAACCTCACCATCCTGACTGTGAAAAACCACCTACGCTGCTTCAAATGAAAGTCCTTTTCTTCTAGTCTGAAGGGGTGGCCTCTGGTGCGGTGATCCTCTTTATGGGTAAAAAGGTCCCCTGTTATTTGTCTATAATGTCCTCCAATAAATTTGTAAAGTGTAATCATGTCCCCTCGCAAGCACCTTTTCTCCAGAGAAAACAACCCCAACCTGGACAGTCTACTTTTCATCTCTTGACAGAAAAATGCTAATTAAATGCATTTTCACCATGTTCTTTTTATGCATAATGCATCTTTTCCCCAATAATGCCAGCAAAATGTTGTCTTGCATTTGGAGCACTAGTCTAACAATCTGTTACCTTGAATCCTATGGATAGCTTGGATCCCAAAGGAGAGCCACTGGTGCAAGGAAGACTGGTGGACAAGGATACTCCTTTACGGCTCCGGTCTTCACCGACGCCCTTTTGGGGCCCCGGGCTTTCTGTGGCGGAGAAGGCAAAGGAGCAGGAAATAGCCGTCAAGGATTGAAACAGAAGCGAATTCAAAACAAAGCAAAAGAGTCGGTGCAGGTGGCAGAGGATCAGAGGTCAGGAACAAGCAGAGGTCGGTTCGGGCGGCAGAGGTTCGGAAGTCAATAAACAGGCCAGGAGTCAAAAACCAGGAATCAGATGTCAGGCAAGGCTTGAGCAGGAACTGTGGACACAGAAGCCAGCTTGGGCAATGTGAGGAGGAAAACGAAGGTATTTAAGGGACCAGGAACCAATCAGGAGCAGGCTGAGGAAGGACAGACACATCAGGAACCAATAGGAAGCTAGGCACCCAAATTAGATGTCATAACACCTAAGTATACTGGCATAAAAAAAAACCTACAACATCTGGTATTCCCAGGAGGTCTCCCATCCAGGTTCTAAGCAGGCCTGGCCCTGCTTAGCTTCCAAGATCAGACATTTTCAAGGTGATGTGGCCATAGGCTGTCCATTCCAGCATAGGCGTCTGACTTGACATACGCCAGTATTTATGCGCCGAAGCTTGGCAGGGATTACAAGTAGCATCCAACGCATTAAAATGTGCACAACTGGCTTTGCGTTATGATGCAAATAGTTTGGAATTGCACTGATATTTCTTTTATATCATCAGTTAATGTTTTTTTTAAAAATGTTGAAAAGTCTGGATGCAGTCATTTCTGGTACTTGGCATCTAAATGTGTTTGCACCCAATTCTTTAGGGGCAGTTTTGCCATGAGTTTCGACAACTGCCACAGTGGCAACCCAGACAAGTAATATTTAAATTAATCAGAATAGTAACAAATTCCCTTTTTGTACTTTCTCTCTTCCAAACAATATACTTAATGAATTCCTTCATTGCATTTCTGTGTGTATATACACAGGCATTTGGCCACTGTTCAATGGTTGTAGAGTAAATCCTTTAAAAGTCAGATTTTTCCTCTTAAACATTTATTAACATGACATTTAATTTCTAACTAAACATTGAAAATATGATGGTTTCAAATTGGAAATTCTGTTTATGGAAAGTAAGAAGAAGATAAATATCAGTCCAGCAACTGATGGATAATCTAGAAATATCATCTGGAACCTGGCTGATATCCATTTTCACTATTGGGGTCATTTACAACTCCAATACATCAGAATGTACACAACTGGCATTTCAGAAGGAAATGCTTCATATGGGGGTGCATCTTTACCTATAGAGTTTGGAATCTACAGAATCCAGCCAGGGTGTGGTATATTACTGATTTGCCTCCTACCCTAATTGTACTGGTGTGAGCTAGAGAAAAATATGAATAGTTGTTATTCTGAATCAATTTGGGAAGTAAACCTCCTACACATTCCACCAGTTATCCTCCTTAGCTGGGAATATACAGTGAAGCATCTGGGATAGCCTTAATTAGATATCAGATATCACATAGGAATACAACAATTATAAATATGCACATGATTCTAGCTGGATAGCTACAGTAAAAAAAACAGAATAAACAAAGAATCGTGCAGTAGGGCTTAAAAGACCCTTTTAAACATTTGCAAGGCCTGTAAAACAGTACTGTTATACAGCTGTGTGCGCATCCCTACTGATCTTATATGTTTCTTTATCATTTGATCATTTCTATTGCTAGCTTCTGAGTATTATTTGGAAGTAGTTATGCTGCAGTGAGCATTTCAAATCTGTATTTGGCATAAAGACAAAAAAGTTTAATATAGAGCATATCTAGGAGAAAAAATTTCACACTTTACAAACATACAGGCAGGTAAACTGACTCCTGATAAAATTGACCATAAAGTGTATAAGGGACTTATATTGTAAGCTCCAGTGGGGCAAGCATTGCATAATGTACAAACCCATATATTTTGATGTTTTATAAATAAAGGATGTCATGTTACACATGCATAATTTGTTTCAGGTTTGCTTTCTTTGTTTTGTCCCATCTCCCCTCCTGTTATGCCCTCCGATCTCTGTCTGTTTGGTCTACTCCACTTTACTGGTTGTTTATGCTAGGCTCCATTTTGAACTGCATGTTTATTGCTAGAGTGGATCTTATTAAAGGGATACTGTGATGGGAAAACATGTTTTTTTTTTTTAAACACATCAGTTAATAGTGCTGCTCCATTAGACTTCTGCACTGAAATCCATTTCTCAAAAGAGCAAACAGATTTTTTAATATTCAGTTTTCAAATCTGACATGGGGCTAGCCATTTTGTCAATTTCCCAGCTGCCCCTGGTCATGTGACTTGTGCCAGCACTTTAGGAGGGAACTGCTTTCTGGCAGGCTGTTGTTTTTCCTTCTCAATGTAACTGAATAGTACACAGTGGGACATGGGTTTTACTATTGAGTGCTGTTCTTAGATCTACCAGGCAGCTGTTATCTTGTGTTAGGGAGCTGTTATCTGGTTACCTTCCCATTGTTCTTTTGTTAGGCTGCTGGGTGGGGGAAAGGGAGGGGGTGATATCACTCCAACTTGCAGTACAGCAGTAAAGAGTGATTGAAGTTTATCAGAGCTCAAGTCACATGACTTGGGGCAGCTGTGAAATTGACAAAATGTCTAGCCCCATGTCAGATTTCAAAATGAAATATAAAAAAATCTGTTTGCTCTTTTGAGAAATGGATTTCAGTGCAGAAGTCTTCTGGAGCAGCACAATTAACTGATGCATTTTGAAAAAAAAAAAAATTTCCCATGACAGGATCCCTTTAAAATCTTTTGACCTATCTGAATGTTCACTGTTGTCAAGATCTTCACAGTTTGAAATAAACTTCTCAACAATCTTCAAGGTGCCATTCTGATTGAGTTCAACTGTCTGCTGACATTCCTGAGGTTGTAAGTTATTGCTATCTCAAGAACACTTGATAAGTTCAAGAGATCACACTGCTGAGGAAGGGAGGCAGAACAAAGGATAATTATGATATCATACATTACATATGCACACACGGCCATCCAGCAATACACGGTATCAACGAGAGATTAGCGATTGACTTACACACCTTTATATTTCCTAAGAAAGAATATTATAAAACACAAATATCTTCTCCAGACATCTCACAGATCTGAACTGTAGTCATTCGTGTGTCAGGGGCGAATCAAACTTGTCAGCTCTGAAAAGGCAGAGATCTTTTAGACAGACTCAAAGATTAGCACAATGACATCTTGCATGTAAAATCATTTGCATATAGATATCATTTCACTATAGTTTAAGCAACAAATGTGGGTGTCATGAGTCATACATTGCATGTGCTGATCCTTTATGGTGACTGCTGGGTGAGACCACAAAGGGAACCCCCAAGGCCTAGCTTTAGTACAAGCATGGGCTATTCTATTGATGGCATGTCTATTTATTTGAAGATTTCACCTCAGTCTTAACAAGTAAATCACAATCAACATTTGATCATGAAAAATTAATTCCCCTCCTATTATTTCCCCTCCAGACCCAGTGGTGGGCAATGTAATCACTTTGAATTTAAATTATGCTAAGATGAGCTTGCGATTTAAACATAGATCATTCAAACAGTGAATCTCCCTAAAACATTTTCATTTATCAGTTTTTTTTTTGCTTGTCTGAGGATCTGTAATAACTGCTATACCACAGCGACTCCTTGTGGTGAAGCACAGTGTTAAAATCAATTATACATAACTGTTCTGCTTCTGTGGTTTTCCTCCTACACTTAAAATGACATGCAGTTTATTTGGCTATTGATAGTGTGTAATTGGGGACCTTATATTTTATACTCAGTGGGACTGAGGCTAATGCAAATTATTTATCTCTATAAAATGCAGAGTAAAATAAAATACCTTATTATAAAGTTGCATCATTCAAACGAATGCTGAGTTTTACAAAAAAATGTATTTATAAATTCTATATGCCAACATTAACAGGGAATTTATGCCATGAAAAAGCACTCCAATGGAGTTTTTTTTAACATCATAACCTTTATTGGTCAACAAAAAAGGAAAAAAACCAATACAATACATGTACTTTCAGCGTTCCATTCTCTAACAATACTATGCATATTTGCACGTTATTTATCAAGTGAGCAATAGACATTCATTGTACATGGATTTTGCATCATGGCCTGTTTCCCAAGTAAGTGCTGATATTAGCATATGCTTAGAGAGCTTAGGTGTAAGAAAATAAAACATAACTAACATAACTAACATCCCCTGCTACAACAATATTTGTATGTGTAAGGTAAAAGTGAATGTGCTAGTGCTGGTGGGTTTACATTTGGTAGGTGTATATTGTTGGTATGGTGACTACAACCAATCCTCATATTTAGCCAGTTGGTCACTTTCCCCATATTTGTTCAAATTTCCCAGGAGATTTCCTTTTTGTATAAAGGTATGATATACAGTTTATATATTTCTGAATTGTTTCCATCCACACTTGATGGGTTGGGGGATCTACGTTTTTCCACTTCAGGGTTATGCATTTACGTGCCTGAAATAGGCTATTTCATATATCGAATTAGCCGAAAATTCGCGGCTAATTCGCCTGCCGAAAATTTGCTGGCGTAAAAAAAAAACGAGTCGCGCACCGAAAATGACGCGACGCACGGCGAAAACGACGTGTCGAGAATGACGCGATGCGTCAAAAACGTGCTGCGACTCGTTTTTTTTGCCAATTCATGAATTTCGCTGGAAATTCGAAAATTTTTCGGCAATGCAAAACGGGATAGATTCACCCATCACTACTTTCCAGTATTTTTGTATTTTCCTACAGTCCCATAGCATATGCTTAAGTGTTCCTATGTCTGATCCACATCTAGTGCAGGTAGAGGGTATCTGGGGATTTATTCTATGTAGGCGTACTGGGTAGTGATGGGCGAATCTCCCGCGATTCGCTTCGCCGAAAGATTCGCGAATTTCTAGAGAAATTTGCGAATTCGTTTTCGTTGCGTCTCGTCGTTTTCGGTGCCTTGGAGGCACCGGCCATTCCTCATCAGTAAGTGAGGGAATGTCCGCCTGCCATGGTTTAATATGGCGAAGCAGGTGATCGAATTTAAATTTAAAGGGGATTCGACCATCCAATTTTTGAATATTCGATGGTCGAATTTGCCTAATTTGCACATTTGAAATTAAAATTTGAATCTTTTTGAAAATTCGATCGAATATGAGAATCCTTCATGTGAATTTATGTGAATTTAGTAAATCTGCCCCTAAGTGTTGATTGTCCTGTAATTCCAATAACATAAAGTTTAGCAGTACATCAGTGAATCGTCAGCATATAGCTGTATTTTTTCCTGGATTGGTCCCACCTCCTAGCCTATTATCTCTGGGTCCTGTCGAATGATTGTGGCAAGTGGTTCAATCGCAATTGCAAATAGGAGCGGGGATAAAGGGCATCCCTGCCTTGTTCCTCGTGCTAGTGTGAAATATGGGGAGGTCAATCCCTTTACTACCACTGACGCCACTGGACTGGAGTATAGTAGTTGAGTAAGTGCTAAGAATTGGGGGCCAAACCCCATCTTAATCATCACCCGCCAAAGCAAGGACCACTTCACTGTATCAAAAGTCTTGGCAATGTCCAGCATTGCCAGGGCCCTGTCTCCCTTATTGTCATGTTCTGTAGTTAAGTTTGTATATAGCCTTCTGAGATTTATTGCAGTGCTCTTGTGTTGCATGAAACCGGTTTGGTCAGGGGCTATCAGTGTCTCTATTACTTGTTGTAGTCTTCTAGCTAGTACTTTTGCCAAGATTTTCACATCACAGTTCAATAAGGATATGGGTCTGTAAGACCCGCATTCTAGTGTATCCTTGCCGGGTTTTGGAATGTTGCCTCTCTCATTGGGGGTTGAGTTTGGTCTAGGTTGCTGGATATTTGGTTATTATCTTGTTCTAACCGAGATTGGTATAGCTGTTCGTAGTAGGTTCCGAATGTCTTACTAACTGCCTTAGAGTCTTTTATTATGTCTCCTGCTATATTCCTAATTGCTGAAATAATCGGGGGGGGGGGG